>CM052455.1:2395475-2436953 GCA_028533085.1 Varecia variegata | reverse complement strand
AAAACCAGGTTACATCTCCATAAACCCATCAGAAATGGAAAATATCCTAAGTCGAAAATGCATTCAGTACACCTACCCTGCCGAACCTCATAGCTTAGCCTAGCCTACCTTAAACAAGCTCAGCTTCATTTAAATTAGCCTACACTTGGGCAGAGTCATCTAACATAAAGCCTATTTTATAGTAAGGTGTTGAACATTTCATGTAATTTATTGAATACTGTACTGAAAATTAAAAACACAATAGTTGTATCAATAGTAGAAGTACAATGCCTATTGAATGCATATCACTTTCAGACTATCATAAAGTCAAAAGATCCAAAGTTGAAAAATCCTAAGTCAGACTGTCATAAGTTGGGGACCATCTGTTCTTGCCATTGTTTTGTTCTGAGACAGGCGTCCCGTTTTAACATGTGTTATACTCGCTTGTCTAGAGTGCATTTAACAACACCAGATTAAGACCTTTAGGAGCCTTATAAAACTTGATACATATGGAAATGAAAATGGCCTCTTCATAAATTTTCTAGTAACATAATTCTGGATAGATTCATCAAAGATCTCTCTCTCTCTTTCTTTCTCTTCCTTTCTCGCTCTATTTTTCTCCCCTTTCCTTCCTAATTTCCTTCTTCCCTTCATCTCCTTCCCTCTCTGTGTTCATCAATGTCTCTTTGAGCCTCTTTGCACTTGTTTAATAGTAGCCCACTGAGTCATCAAATGTTGCTCTTTATGTTTTAAAAGAGAATAACATTTCTGAGTCTTGGCTAAAAAGATAATTATTAATAACTATTATTTCCATCTACTCCACTCCATTCCCAGCCCTCCCCTAGCCTACAGGATGGGTTCCCCCTGTGGAGGCCTAGGACTGAGGGTCCTGGTCCTGGGTGGGGACAGTAAAGGATGGAACAGATGAAACTGCTGTCTGGGAAGCGCTGTCTATAGACCAAGTGATGTCTTACCCGTATACTTCCTTTTTTGTTGTTTTTATTTCAGTTTATTATGGGGGTACAAAAGTTCTGGTTAGATATATTGCCCATGTCCCTCCCATCCCCCCGAGTCTGAGCTTCAAGCGTGTCCATTCCCCAGACAGTGCACATCGCACTCATCATGTAGGTATACACCCATCCCCTCCCCCCACCCCCCACCTCTGTCCAATACCCAATTGGTGTTATTCCCAAATGTGCACTTAGGTGATGATCAGGGAAACCAATTTGCTGGTGAGTACATGTGGTGCTTATTTTTCCATTCTTGGGATGCTTCACTTAATAGGATGGGTTCCAACTCTCTCCAGGAGAACCAAAGAGGTGTCGTATCACCGTTATTTCTTATAGCTGAGTAATACTCCATGGTATACAGATAACACATTTTACTCATCCATTCATGAATTGATGGACATTTGGGTTGTTTTTAAAAATACGTTGATGCTATTGTAATTGTTGAAATACAAAATCATTTCAAATGTTCCGAACCCAATAGTTATTTAACAAAATAATGAGTTTTTACATGTGGCTACTATTATGTGAGAGTCTGTGAAGTTCTTTAATGTTATCAAGATTCATTCATGTTTGAAATTGTTTTAAAAAATATACAGAATCTTCTGTATTCTGCTACAGGCAATTTTTTAGTGTAGGTGGTAATCTGAACACAGTACTAGCTTTACATGTCTTCAGGTCATTATTATCTGCATGTCCTCTGTAGAGATCAATTTGTTGTTTTTTAATGTAGAGAAATTCTCTATCGAGATAAGCTGGAAAAGAAGAAAGCCCTAGATAGCTCTTCTACTTTTTAGGCATTCACGCAACTCTGTACTTTATAAGCATCTGTCCCATCGAGACAACATGTTAGGACTTACAGCAGCTTATTGGAATCATTTATTTTCCTTTACCATTCTAAAGAAGAACTAGAAAGTTTAAGTACATAAATACGTCAAATCTATTACACTCAAAAGAGAAGGCATCCCTTTTAAATACTGTCTGTACAGAGTTGTTGACAGGTTGAAAAAGATACCAGTTGCTACAAATCTGCTAAAAAAAAAAATAGAGTGAATTCTTTTTAAACATATCTGCATGCTCAGATAACTGGATGCCAGTAACAGTCATTAACATGAGTGACACAAGAACATTTCTTTGGGATGTATCATTAGGTGTACAGTTGCACTTCCACAGGCCAGTAGGTGAGGCCCTTTCAGACACTTTGTGGACCTACAATCCACGTGTCTGTTCCATCGGGTCAGTCTTGGATATTTTCAGCAGTGGAACCCTAGAAAGTTAAGCATTCCCATAGGATATTTTGATTAAAAGAACAGTAGTTAAGGTTTTTCACAAATATAGATCCCATAATGCTATTAGATAGTATATATTGGCATATGCTTGGAACTTAGAATTGTTAATATTAAATTTCACTTTTCTCCTAAAAATTGTTGGGTGCATCATTAATTCAAATACAGCTACCTACAAATCCAAGTCTTTGGTGGTAAAATAAATTCTCCTCTTCCCAATGTAATGAAGTTTGTTAGATATTTCCTCACAAAGGAGAGGTTACCAGTTGGATGATTGTGAAGAATCTTAGCATCTTGATACATAGAGAGGAAAGGATGGCAAAAAAGGCTTAAATTTGATGGACTTTTTGTATGCAGAGTAGAATATTTTGCCTCCTTAATGGAAACTTCATGCTAGAAGAACTTCTGAGCTTAAATTCCTGTTTTCTCAGATTGTTGTGTTTGATAATTCTTTTTAATGACAAGCCTCCCCCCAAATGTTTCTTGCTTTTTTGCTAATTCCTTTTCTATATAATTTTTGAGGAGACATTCCAATAAAAGTTATTTTAAAAGTTCTAAGATAGGTTATTAGAAGTATTAATTTTAGAAAACTTCTCAGACAGGTCATTAGAAGTATTAATTTTCACTAAACTGAAATAACAATTAAAAAATCAAAGTTGAAATGAAAGACATAATTATGATAGAGAAGCTGTTCTACATCATCTGAATTACTGTTTCTTTCTTTGCACCAATAACAGATTAAATATAATTATGCATTCCCTTGATGTCCAATATTCGTTAACTTTTTTCAGAATAAGGTATTGCTATTTGGTTTGTTTTTCTACTCATAATCGTTCGCACTTGCTGAGAAAGTCCCACAGGTCTTTTGGATCTGCTGTATCAAGTGACTTACGCTTGTAGAACAAAGACTATTTATGCTTTTTTTGTCATCCACTTGACACCCAGAGCCATCTATATGTTAAAATGTAACCATAGCCATTTCTTTTCTTGGGTTTCATGTTAATGTAGCATGTAGATGGTTCTGCCCTCAGCTCTTGCTTGGATTTGGAGCTTCATCTGACCTGTCAATTCTGAAGTAATTAATCTAACCCCGGGACACTGAGTTATTGCCACTTGCAATTTTTCCATAAAGAACTAAAATTTTCCTCTTTGTATTTCTGTGAAAATTGATCATCATCCAAAAAATTCTTCTTAGACAGAAAGCAGGTTGAATCCATGCAATCTGTAATTGCCCTTGTAGTCATCCCCTACTCTATTTTGTCTAATGAAATTTTAGCTCTTAAGTAATGTTTATGAGTGAAATCAATCAAATAATTATTTCTTTGGTAAAATTACTGTAAGCAAAAAATTACATCCTCCACACCTAAAGAGGCTACTTTCTTCAATATTAATCCTTACATATGTTTCTTTTTTCTCTTTTCCCTCATGTCAACTTTTAAAGAGTTTTTTGCTACTATTCTTTTTCCATTTGCTACTTTTTATCTTATGTAAGTAGTATTTACACTGAAATTAAAATAATGTATTCATCCTTTTTGTTTTAATGTGTTTTGCTTTCTTTTTTACCCTTAAGTGATCCCTTTTGAATATCTCGTGATGCTTAGCTTTGGTAATATCTACCACTTAAGCAAAATTGAATAATAAATGATTTGTAAAAAAAGGTTAATGTCACTAATGCCACTAATACCACAAATAATCATTCATGGTCTTGATTATCTTTTGAGAATAATGTTTGTCTGTTGCATCTGCTATTCTGTTTCATTCTACAGACGGGTATTTTATCATTTGCTAATTTGCAGTATTCCTTCTATTTTACTGTATATGCAGATTACTTTCCTCCGTGTCTGGCTGTTCCTGCA
Source organism: Varecia variegata (assembly GCA_028533085.1). Lineage (NCBI taxonomy): Eukaryota > Metazoa > Chordata > Mammalia > Primates > Lemuridae > Varecia > Varecia variegata. The sequence continues at coordinate 2,432,825 of CM052455.1, read as the reverse complement.
GTCAGACACAACTTAGAAATTCTGAAGAGCAGACCTCAGTAACTCTACTGACCATTCTTTTTTCTGTCTACTACAATTTTAAAGCATTTCAACTTTGATGAATGACAAAATCAGGCTGAGAACATTTTTTTAAAGAAAAATCCCCAAGACACCTACCTCAATTTAAAGAAAACATCTCATGAAAGTATCTGTTATGAACCATGTGCTCCAGCAGAATGTTAGATTTTTATGTTTCTTTGCATTAAAGCTTAAAAATGATTTTTCCTAATCCTTCATTTAATGATCATTAGTGAGTCACATGCAGGTATGTGATTGGTCAGTTTCAACATGAAAAATGTTTCCTGATATTATTTACCATTAGTATCAGTTATAAAAATGTAACTACTAAACAGCCTATATTTTCTAAGCCAAAACTGAAAAGGCTTTTTTACTATTTACCCTTAAAATTATAATATAGAAAATTAAAAAAAAATCAGTCTCAGCAGAATTTCTATTTAGTAATATACATAATACAATGTAAGTATGTTTCAGGCAAAAAAAGAAATATTTACAATTATCTGTATTAGAAAACCTTTCTTTAAAGCTAATGTATCTGTGCATAACTTTTTTCTGTAGGACTTAGACATGCCCTGACAACTAAATTCAGCCCCAAGTTTGGAAATACATCCTTTTTCCTTCTTAGTTCTTTTTCATCTGTGTACCTTTCCTAGGAATAAGAAATCAGAGAAACTTTGTGAGTCTAAAGAAAAATGAAGAAGTACACACATACACACATACTATGTTTTGTAGAAGAAAAAATGAGCTATTATAATTCATGAAAAGAGACTCATTTTAAGAGAAAAAAGTTTTGTGATTTTTCTTCGAAATTCACCTCTCACAATGTGTATCGTCTAAGAAATTGCTTACTGTTATTTTGCATGAAATATGAGCAGCTTATTGCAGCTTATTAGTTTAGAATCTACCTTACCTGTTTCTAATCTACTGTTTCTACTAAAATTAGTTGGGTTGCTGTTTATGTCACTGCATTTTTATGCATAAAATGAAATGAAAGCTTTTTTTTTTTTCAAAAACATTTTCAGAGGATAGATTTAAGATTATATCTTTTGTTGGTGCTTAGATACGTTGTAAATTGAATCACATTATTAGAGTGGCATGTTTTCACAGAATAAGGGAGAACTAATGTAGACATTTTTAAGAAGAGTTTTGCTTGCTACAGCTTTTCTCTAGCATGTAGTTGATAATTAAGTTTTGTTGCGACAACACAGTGAATGTGTTTTTTATGTTTGTTTATAATAATGGAGTCTTTTATAAATAAGAGATATTTTTAATGCCTTTGAAATGATGTGTATTTAATGTTTTCTCTCTTTTCCTTATGCCCCTACAGAAATTCATGATGAAGGTAAGACATTGGGTCATCTGCTACATTTCTAACACTTTGTATGTTTTAAGTATGGTTATATATACTTGTTTTATCTTTGAATTCATGGCACTTTTCTTCATATTTTAAAGTTTTTAAAAATTAAATCAAACTTTTTGGAACTTTTAAATTTAAATAACTAAATCACACATTTAGATTTAACAACTCAACAAACAATATTTGACATCTCTGGGTCACATTGTAACATTTAATTAGTCAATGATAGGAATTTCTCGTATTAAAATAAATTTTCTCTATAGCTCTTCATTTATAATGTTCACTCTGGGGATTATATTGTCTATTTTGTGTTTAAGCACTCTTGTCTGAATACAATGGGAAATTCTTACGCTGGGAAATTAGGAGAGGCACCAAGAAACTATGTCTGCCTACTCCAGGAGAAGTGAAAATAATTCGCCCCTTTTCATTTCTCAACTAAATCAGAAAAATGAAAAAGTTGTTAAAGAAAAGAGAAAAGCAAAACACATGGTCATATCATTGAAGGAATATGTAGGGAAGGATAAGAAAATCAGAATGTAATTATTTTGGGATATAGAGCCTAAAATTTTTGTTTCATTTTTATATGCCTACCACATTTCTCCTGTAACATTGATGGAATTTAATTTTTTGTCTTAAAAGCCAAGAAACATTAGAGAAATTTATTTGTATTAAGTTAATAAAGGCTTAGTATAATTTATAGTTTAGAAAGAATGTCATTTCAAAAGATATAAACTTTGAGAAGTTATTGAATCAAAATTCTGGATGTAGGCCAAGTGCATTGGCTTATGCTTGTAATACCCACACTGTGGGAAGCCAAGTCAGAGGGAACACTTGAGGCCAGGATTTCTAGACCAGCCAGGGAAACGTAGTGAGATCCCATCTCTACAAAAAAATTAAAAAAAAAAAGCCGGGCATCATGAGATGTGCCTATACTCCCAGCTACTCAGGAGGCTGAGGCTGATAGCTTGAACCCAGGTGTTCAAGGTTGCAGTGAGCTGTGATTGCATCAGTGGTGACAGACTGAGACCCTGTCTCTTAAAAAATAAAAATAAAAACAAAATTCTGGATGCAGATTGAAAAAAGTTGAAGAAAGGGAAGTGTACCCTGTGTACTCTTGTCAGTCTATTGAATTAGTTAGGTGTTATGTGTATCATTCATTCATATTCTACAAAACTCTAAATGAGGGGCATGAGTGGGGTATACCCCAAACTGGACCTATTAACTATTAGTAACAATTTGGATGGGATGACAGAACAGAGCATTTCTTTGAAGTCATCTACCAACAAGGACATGGAACATCTTCCAAAATTTTAAATAACTCTAACTCTCATTTTTCAGTAGAAAATATTATGATTATATTGTGAAGAGAGGACATTAACCATTTTAGACATTATGAAACAAGGGTTTTGTATGGGAAAATATTATAAAAACAGCACAAAAACATGAATATTCCCTCTCCCTGCAAGTATTAATAAGTAACTAAGGAAGTTGGGTTTGAAAAAGTTCACTTTTTCTTGCTAAATCTGCATTTGCTGTATTCATTTTATTATCTCACCCTTACTCCAATCTCCTGCCCAATGCCATATTGACTTCCCCTTGGGGAAGGATGAATGAAATAATTACCTAAAATGAATATCTCAAGCTCTTGTGAGAGCAGGTTCATATCAAAACCAGTGCAAATAGAAAGATGATGTGGAATCAGTTAAAACCAGGTGGTGTGCTTAAAATAATTTAATTAGGCTCTGATTTCTATCATCCGTGAGGCCAGAAGGCCAATGGCTATTTTCATACCTGCGCTGGATGATCTGGAAAGTTCAGAATGTGATGCAGGGGAGAGCATATATGTGCAATTAGAATTCATTTAAGCCACTGAAAAGGAAAAAAAGATGCTGAACTTTATTTAGTTTTCACCTTTCAATCATGGTTTGCTTTGGGTTTCACACCTGAAAAAGCATCGTTTAACCTCTTAGAGCCAGACAAATGTTTTCTTAGAGCGGGAACCTACTTCTGCTTGTTGGTGTTAAACAGTGATGACTTAGTACTGTCTTAACCCTGGTATGTTCCCTCAGGAGACTTTCGGGGAAGTCACTGTTACAAGTAAGCTATTCATTGTCAAGTGTCTGTCCTGGCTGTGTTCAGCTGGCTTTGTCAGGGACATTTATTTTGAACTGAAGCCAGGATTCTCATTGATTATTGTCATCACCCTGTGATTCTCTTGTGTGATTCACTACTTAAAGGTGGCAGGACTGTTTGCGAATGCCCTGCAGGCCAGGGACCCACAGGTAGAGTGGAATGCCAGGCTCAGCAATCCTGTGTTGATCTTGTGTATCTTGTGCAGGGCACATTTGTATTTGTAAGTCATCCTCAGATGATGGGAAGGGTTACAGACAGAGATTTGTCTTTTTTTTAAAATTTTTCTCCCTGAAACAACTAACTTTTTTTATTTCCAAGTATCACTATTTATATTTGAAGATAAAAGCTTCTCAACTTAAATAACTGAGCACTATGAAAGAAATTATTTTAAGACAAATTTTTGTTTCTATTATATTTAATATTGGGATGTGCTCCAGCATTGCTTGAAGTAGTAAACTCCTTTTAAGATTCCATTGTGTAACTTCTAAAACAGCATATTATAACAGTCGAGGGGTATAGAAAAATTCTCCTGTACAGTCTGGTTTATTTTTTAAAAATCTCTTACCTAATAAGGTTCTAGAATTATAAGAAATGTCCTATGTTGATTAACATTGCATTTTGGTACAGAAAAGATGATTAAGAAGACAAAAAACCTTAAAATATTTAGATACTATATAGTTAGTAAATTAAATGGCTTTAATCAACAGTAATACAAAAAACATGTTAATAAGCAAGTATATATTGCAAACATATACAGTCATCTCTCTGTATCTCTGGGGAATCCTGGGTTCCAGGACCTTCCACAGATACCAAAATCCATGGACACTTAAGTGTCTTATATATAAATAGTGCAGTATTTGCATATAACCTGCACACATCCTCCTATATGCTTTAAATTGTCTCTAGATTATTTATAATACTAATACGATGTACATGCTATGTAAATAGTTATTCTATATTGTTTTTAAATTATTTTATTATGGTTTAATTGTATTGTTATTTTTATTGTTTTTTCCCCCAAATATTTTCCATTCAAGGTTGGTTGAATCCCCAGATGCAAAATCTGTGGATACGAAGGGCTGATTGTATTTTAAAAAGAGCCAAAAACAAACAAACAAGAAAGAACAAAACATAGAGCCAGTAATTTTCATGTGTGTGTAAATCTTAGTTTTATATATATGTATGCATGTGTGTGCATATATTTACATAAATATACATAAAATGTGTAGCAAAACTTTACTGTAAAAGGTGTGCCTTTCGCATAAATTCAAGGCCTTGTCCTTCACTTTTTAAAAAATCTTGTTTTGATTGGTGTGACTGTCAAGTGTTATTGAAGTTTAGCTGCATTTTATAGCTTTGGAGCTGAAATCTGGTATGGAAAGGTGAGCTGCTATTACAGTGATTCAAACCAGACAAAGTAAATAAAATTGTTCTTGGCCACAATAAATCAAATGTATTATAGAAAAAATAAGTAGTCTCTATAGAGAGCCTCATTCTGTGGACATATAATTTTTCAAAGTGGATTTTTTCCCTTTTCTTCTCAGGATGTGAAAAATGATTTTTAAAAAGCGTTTCTTATTTTAATACCTTCTAATATCTGTTTACAGAATGGTTCAGAGTTCTTTTAAGTATAACATGTAAATAAAGTTATCTTAAGAAATTATATGGAGCAATAGGAAGGTGGAGGTGGTATAATTTTAGAAAAGAAGTATATAATACCATTGGATATTAAAGAACTTTCTTCCACACTTCTTAAGGTATATATAGGTCAGTATCATCACCCTTTTCCTTAAGATTTTTAAAGACCTCCTTTTCCTTCAAAAGGAAGTACACACTCCTTGGTATAACATTCTATACCTTCCAAGGTATTTCCTTGATCTAATTTTAAAATTCCTGTTACTTTTCTTTGTGCAGCCCAAAACTACGTTCCCATGATCCCTTCCTCGTTCTTAAATACCTTGCGTACTTTTATGCATACGATACCTTTATGCATATGATACCTTTGTGCATACTCGTCACTCAGCCCGAGATCGGCTCCCCCATGTCCGGTTTTTCATTCAACAGATGTTTATTGAAGTGCTTACTGTGCTCTGACCTTGTGCTCAGAGCTGGGGGTGAAATGATAATCAGGACAAGGTCATGGTCTTTGAGGAGTTCTCAATCTGGAAGGAGAGAAAGGCTCTTGCAGTGTAGAGTGAAAAGGCGGATGTACGTCCAGGTGCAAACCCAGGACATAGGGTGTGGCTAGCTTTGAGGAAACCTAATGAGGCTTCATAGAGGAGGCAGCCTTTTACCTGAGCTTTAAAACACAGTTTATAAGGCAGAAAAGACTGCAGAGAGAGAGGGAAGCTTATTCCAAGACAGGGCTGCCTGAAAGCAGTATGGCGTACTCAGGGAAAGGAAAGTGTGTGTGTTTAGAGCATTGGGAGACGAGGCTAGAAAGCATTGAGACTAAATGTCTCTGTGCTTGTACTTCTCAAAGTGTGGTCCCTGGACTAACAGCATCAGCCTCACCTGGGAAATTTTTGAAATGAAACTTCTTTGTACCTACCCCAGACCCACTGAATCAGAATCTCATCAGTAAGGCCCAGGAATCTGTACGTTAACAAGCCCTCTGGGTGATTCATAAGCATGCTACATTGTGATAATTCTTGGCTAAAATCCAGTTTATTCTCCAAGAACTAGATCAAATCCTAACCCCACAGCAGAGGTTTTCTTGATAGTTTTTTTCCAATTTAAGCATTATTTCCACAGCACTGTGCTTGTGTGCAGTAGCTCTTGCTGTATACTTTCCTGCTAAACTTTCCCTTGAGAGCAAGACAGCATTTTATGGACTTAGTTAAGTTTTACTCTTTTGTGTGTGTTTTTTTTTTTCCTCTCTCCTTCCTTTCTCTTCTCTGTGAAGACTGCTCAAGGTGGTGGTCATCGAACACTCCTCTATGGACACGCCATATTGCTGCGCCATTCCTACAGCGGCATGGTGAGTAGACGCTGGGGTTTCATCTCTCCTAGGGTCATGCTGACATATTTGGGAATAGCCAGGAAACGTTGGTGATACCATTTCAGCAATGGTTTCAATGAGCTCGGATGTGATATATTTGTGCCCTGTTTAGTCTTCTCATTTGTAAGATGACAGTTGGCTTAGATGACCTTTAAGGTCCTTCAGTTCTGTCATGATATGACTCCTAGTTTTAATATCTTACTTTCAATAGAGTGGTTTTAGGAGGAGAAAAGGTATAAGTCAAATAAGAATTATTTCTCTTTTCTGATTTTGTTTTAAATTTGGTTCGTTGATTAGAGCATTAAAGCATCTTTACTAAAAGGTAAGATTTAAAAATCTACCTGTGAACTCCAGTGTCAGTTCTACTCACTAACTTCTTTTCTATCTTAACGAGGTTTTTTCTCTTTCTTTCTCCACGTCTGTTCCTTCTTTCACCCAGTTATCCCCACTGGACTTCCCTCATGCACAGTTTTCTCACTTTTTACCTCCTATATATTTTTTAAAAAACCCATATATACATTTTGATATATCTTACAGATGTGTTATTGTATTTTTCCATATTGTATATGCAGTTGACCCTTGAACAATGTGGGGGTTAGGGATGCCAACTCCCAACACAGTTGAAGATGTTGAAGATCATGTATAACTTTGAACTCTGCCAAAACTTAACTACTAGTAGCCTCCTGTTGGCTGGAAGCCTTACTGATAACATAACAGTTGATTATCATGTATTTTGTATGTTATATGTATTATATACTATATTACATAAGGTAAATTAGAGAAAAGAAAATATTAAGAAAATCATAGAAAAGAGAAAATATATTTCTGTTCATTAAGGTGATCATTATAAAAGTCTTTATCCTTGTCATCTTTATACTGCATAGGCTGAGGAGAAGGAGGATGAGGAGGGGTAAGTCTTACTGGCTCAGGGGTTTGGCAGAGGCAGAGGAAAATCTGTATAAGTGGACCCATGTAGTTCATATTGTTTAAGGGGCAGCTGCATATAAAATATGTAAAAATACAGAAAAGTTTCATTCCACTGTTTTAAAAGCTTTATTAAATTATAAAAGCAATATGTAGAGGTTTGGATGTAAAAGAACAAAAAATTACTTGATTACACTGATAAGAGAAAACTGTTGGAGCCTTTAAAAAAGAAATTTAATCTGTTCTGTTCTTAAAATTTTTTTTTATGTGACTGAAATCTTAGTATATAACCAGATGTATATCCTGATTTTCAAAATATATTGTAAGCATTTTTCATGTTATTTAAATTGTTCATCAACATAATTTTAGTGGCTATATCATATTCCAATATCTGGAAGTATAATTGTAATTAGTCATTCATTTTTAAAAGGAGATCATTCCAAATTTATTATGTAAATTTTTCTATAGCAGGAGAATAAGGATAGCCTCAATACCAGTATCCAACAAGAGCACACAAATTGTTGATCTCAAGCATATATATTGATGTGATAATCTTATTTTAACTGTCAGGTTAAAATAATTCAAAAGTATAGGAGGAGAAGTATAAGAAAAGTATAGGCATGATTTTAATGATTTAAAATTACCATTTCTGTTAATGTGTTATATAAATAGGTAAAATGAAAAAAATTGTTGATCATCTTGGCAAATGCTTAAAAAAGTCTTTAATAAAACTCAGCACTCATTCCTAGTAAAACTATGTAGTGATAATTATTTTCTCCATGATAAAGAATATCTATGTCAAATCTATAGCCAGCATCATAATTCTGAAACACTGAAGCCATTCCTGATAAAATTAACTAACCTAAAATAAACAAATACACAAATATAAGAATATAGCTTTTGTGTCATTGGTATGTAACATGGTTCTGGAAGTTTTGCCTGACATGGTAAGATATGAAATAAAGCAGTTTAATAAAGTGGCTGAATACAAGACAAATATGTAAAAACAACTTGTTTGCATAGAGCAACACACATTAAAACTTCATGGAAAGAATTCCATTTTCCATGGCAGTCAAAACACATAAACTGCATGAAATGATAAATGTGAGGTTCTGTTTTAAGGAGACTACTCTCTATACTTAGTAGGTGGGTTAAGAGCCTGAACTTGGGTGTTAGATCTGGGTTCAGTCTCACTTTGCCACGTGCTGGGATACTTTGCTGAACCTCTTTAAGCCTGTGATTGCGTATGAAAATTTCATCCATTCATTCAGTAAATATTATTTAGCATCTACTGTGTGCTATGCACTGTTCTACAGGCTGGATGTAATAATGAATAAGATCAAGTTGTTGCCCTCATGGAATTTAATTAACATTTGGTGGAATAGTTAAAGTATGTACCTCAGAGTTGCTGTGAACATTAAAGGAGAAAGTGTATGTTAATAATTGCAGTGTCTAGTTCTGTCATATTATTGAGAAACATGACAGAAGACTTTAATAGGAATCACCTTATGTTTTTGCCTGGGAATCTGAGTATTGTAAAGTCACTACTTTTTCTCAAATAAAGGCACACATTTAACACAGTTCAGATCTAAAGTCTATCAACTTCAGGAACCATCATAGGCTGCCTGTTCTGAGGTGTCAGAGTCATGCTCCTGCACTGGCTAGCAGTTTTGGGGACCCTTGAAGCCTCTTTCCTATAAGCTTGGGAGCCGATGCTTTGTAGTCAAGAGACAGAACCAGAGTCCTCAGGTCAGTTTGATCTCACAGCCCCCTGGCACTGATGTCCAGGTACCATGCCAGCACGTCCACCCCTAATGGTTCCTCTCCTGTCTTCTCACACTCACGACACCCACTTACTTGGATGGGCCCTATGCTATGGTAAGAAATTTCCACTAATTGCATTAGTTGTCCAGTGATTCTGCTCAGTCCCCAGAATTGTCTTTGGGGACTCTCTGCAGTGTTCCTGTGCTTGGTGGCAGTACACTTGCTTGGTGAAGATGCTAGTGTATTTTGAGCTCCTACTACATTCATCTTTGGGTCTTCATTCTTACAACACTTAGCAAAGTTGTCGAAGTTGAGGTGTGGGGATAAGGGAATTGGCCTGAGAAATAATTCTAAGCTTTAGGTCCAAAAATATATAGTTAGGAAAACAAGGGTGGGAAGAGTAGGGCGATGGTGGTGGTCTGAGAATTTGATTACTCTTACAGAAACGTACACATGTGTACACACATGATAAAGCTTCATTTTAGTGACGTGACATGCTGCGCACCAAAGTCAATTCTGGATGGATTTCAAGAAGTTAAAAATTTTAAAGTGAGAACAAAACTGAAAGATCGAAGTGAATAGTTTTCAAATTTCTATTTGGGAGCAAGATTTCTAACTGTCAGATTACGTCGTACTTTTGCTGATGATCATGAATATCGCCTGACTTGAGAGATGTACAAACACATCCCCAGTTACTTGTCTTCTTGTACTGACAGAGCACATTTCCTTAGTCTTCTATGAAGGAAAAAAGACCACATTTTAGAATTCCTTTAGAACATTGCTCTTCATGCTGTGTAAGTGCTGTTTTGCTCCACAGACATTTAAAAGTCTGGGCTTTGCACAGAAACATTCAGATTTTTCAGAAACTACTGATACAGAATAGGTAGAAGGGTACCAAATTTCATGTCAGAATAAGATTGTGTCATGACATGAGCGTTTAGTGATAACCACTGGTTCTGTGTTTTTTAGTATCTGTGCTGCCTGTCCACCTCTCGGTCTTCAACTGATAAACTGGCTTTTGATGTTGGCTTGCAAGAGGACACTACAGGTGAGCACCTGGAGCTGTGATGAATCTTGTGTTCAGAGAGAGCCTCGCAGGGACTGGACTGGAAGGAAGTCAGGAGACATGATGCATGAGATGGATGTTCTTATGGATGGAGTCAGGAAAAGAAGGAATGACTTCCTAATGAAAGTTTTTGGCAAAAGGAGGAAGTGTCTATTGTTACTATTGGTTATTCCCATATAATTAGTTGGGAATTGAAACTGGGCTTCAAACCTTATTCTTCTTGTGGGTTTGTATAGGAAAACAGTACTTACTACATGATTTGCTGGGTGTTAATCATATTAATGTGCACTGATTAGCTTATGAAGTAATACTGTGTATCTCTTTCATCTTAAAAATACTTTCAAGTCTAAAAATGTAACATACTCAATGTCAACATTCAAATAAAAAGGCCTGAAATGAAAGTCTCCTTCATTTGTCTGCCCACTGGCAGAGAATCTTTCTGAATGCATTTCCATATTTTTGAAACAAAAATGTATATATTAACACATTTTCCTTTTGGAGACTCAGAATAGAGGAGATCACAGGCTTTAGTTCTTATCCTCAGTGTTCTGAGGACTTTACGTTGACTTTATATACCTCTGTACAATTTTACTGTTTTCATCACTTACAGTGAGAATGCGTGACTTTTGAATTAAAAATAAATTAAAGACCAAGTAGAAAAAAGAATAGAAGGAAATAGGTTAACTTTTATTAAGTTGGTCCTTTCAGGGATGAGATTAAGCTATCCTCTCACCTTCCTCCCTCTGTTTAAAATACTTTCCCATATTCTCTATGTTTTTCACAATCAACAAATGGATAAAAATAGAGCTACATTTACCAACCTAATTAATTTTTTGATAGACAAACACATCATCTTGTAAAAAAAAAAAATCCTGAGACTCCCAGGAACCAAAAAGATAAATGTATTACTCTGATTTTTATTTAATTCTGTATAGGCTCAGTTATTCCTCTATATTTTTGCTAGTTTTTCACTTTTCTTTTTGTAATTAATGCATTTCAGCACACGGTTAAATGAGAAAGTCCTCAGTGCTTCAATTCTCTCTTCAAAAGAAGTAAAAGACAGACATGATCTAGAACTTGTTTTCATACACTGAAATGATTATATAATAATCAAAACAGCAAAACAAGTCCTTCGCTCTACATCCTGATTCCCTGATGCTACTGTTTTTTCTCGTACCTCTCTACTTCTCCTGAATTACTCAGTTACTTATTTCACCTATCATTTGTTATCTGTCTACCTTCATCATAAATAAAATCACAAGGCAGATACTTTTTTCTTCCTTGTTTATTGATGTATCCCCAGCCGATAAAGCAATGATTGGCCAATACAGGGGGCACTATAAGTGTTGAGTGAATGAATGAAAAATTACCTACACTAGTGAAAATGTGAATTGGGTGAATGTGAAGATGAAGAATTCTTCCAGATTATATTCAAGTAAGACTATGTTTTGTATAAGAAAAGAAGCTCAAGGCACAGATTACATACTAACTGTAAAAATGCTTAAGGAATATATTGTTTGATGATTCATTTTCTCATTCATGCAGAATGAATTTTTATTGAGTACCAACAATATGCTAGTAGGAGCTGGGGGAACCCCAGTGAAGAAAACATCCAACGTTCCCACTTTTATGGAATTTATATTCTGGCATTGGGGAATTGTTTAATAGTTAAGGAAAAAAAAAGTGTTATGGAAAAATAGTAAAGCTGAGTAAAGGGAGAGAATGATAAACACTAGATGACAGAGATAACTAAAACATTGTTCTCATTTCTGGGTAGAGGTTACATTTAGGTTTTACAAGGAACTGTGAACAGATTGAAGAAGTGTTTGCTTAAGCTTGTATCTTAGGTAACAAGACTACTGAGTGAAGAATAGACACGTAGTTCCTGGGGCTTGCTTACGCTTGACTTGTCCTGGAAGAAATTACTTGATTTAACGAATACCCACATCTTTTATAATGGATCCTTCTGTAATAGGATTGTCCAAGATCTTACCCTTAGATTAATAGAGAAACCACCACGTTTTAAAATAACAAAATAAAAACAAAGTTAAAAAAAAAGGACAGGATAGTAAAATTTTAGATGACAGCACTTAGTATCCTGTTTTGAATCAGCATCCCCAAAAAGTAATGAGAGTTTTTTCTTAATTTTTTAATTTTTTAAGAGATGAGGTCTTACTCTGTTGCCCAGGCTGGAGTGCAGTGGTGCCATCATAGCTCACTGCAGCTTTGAGCTACTGTCCTCAAGTTATCCTCCTGCCTCAGCCTCCTGAGTAGCTGGGACTACAGGTACAAGACACAATGCCTGGCTAATTTTGTAATTTTTTGTAGAGACAGGGTCTTGCTATGTTGCCCAGGCTGGTCTCGAACTCCTGGCCTCAAGTGATCCTCCCACCTTAGCCTCCCAAAGTGCTGGGATTACAGGCATGAGCCACTACCTGGCCATATTTTTTTAAAAAATTGTTATAATACAGCTGCTATATCACAAAACCGCAAGTCCTTATGAAAATTAAGTGGCAGCCAACTAGATGTTTTTACAGAGAGCAATGCGAACCGTGTAATAACGTGATTGTATAAAGGATGAAATCAGATCAGTGTGAGTGGTGAATTTAGTCTTATATGAGTATAAATAAATATCCTTTTTATTTATAGGCAGTTCTTAGTGGGGGAAAAAGACACCAACCTTTCCAAAATGTCATACCCAGTGTCTATGGGAAGACTCTTTGCCTTTCAGTGTGTCTTCTCCTAAGCTAATTGGGATTAATTTTCTTGATTTTCACGGCCTGAGAGGTTAATTTGCATGAAATTTCAAATTTCCAAAAGTTGGTTGAATGGAGTCACGGGCAGAGCAAATAGATTTTAATTAAGAGGCGCCTCGCTATGTTTCAATCTCTCTGCAGGTGAGGCTTGTTGGTGGACCATACACCCTGCCTCTAAGCAGCGATCGGAAGGGGAGAAAGTACGAGTCGGAGATGACCTCATCTTAGTTAGCGTGTCCTCTGAAAGGTACTTGGTAAGTGTGGAAAGTGGGATCATGCGCTTGGTGATGTGATAAATGACAGGTCAGTAAGTGGTCTCTTTAAGGTTTATATTGCAAATTATCTAGGAAAATTGCTTATAAACAAGCATGTATTTCTATTAGATGAATTATAAATAAGTTCCTAAATAGAATAACGTGATCTGAGTGGAAATGTGCCTTACTAGGTGTGTGTGTGTGGGCTTCCCTCGTGACCTTGATATGCATGTTCATGATATTGGTGGTGCCTTTTCTTGAATTATTTTATTAATAGAATGTAAATGCAGTATAATCAGGAATTCAAAATTTCATGGCCTTTGTTTTGTGCCTGATGGAAAGGTTATATTAATGAGGTTGTGATTACCTACTTTGATATTTATGAAAGCAAATTATTACATAAGAAACACATGCCATGTTAAGATAGGAGAATTAGACAAAAATAAAAAACAGTTTAGGTGTATCATTGACACTGAATTATTTCAAAGGGTAGGGACTAGAAATGGGAGAATGAAGAAAAGTTTATGTTTAATCATTGACTGTATTTCATTACTTTTGTGGTGGGCCAATGTGTTTAACTTATTTAATAAGTTGCAGTTTTGCTAAAAAATAATCCTGTACAGAAGTTTGGAGAAGATTGAAGGATTGTAAAGGATTCCAAGACAAAATATTCTTTTAACTTTAAGGTTGTAAAAGTAATTAAATACCAGATGGGACATTATAAACTTTATATGAATATCCACATTAAAAAATCTCAGGCATCATAGCGGATGATGATTGAAACAAAAATCGGAAATACAGCATGTGGCAGTTAAGCACATACTGGATGATAGAAAGGTTATTACGACTGCCATAAATCAAGATGTTTCTTGTGTGTAACTGGTTTAGGATAAAAGTAAGAGTTTGGTACCACTTTGTTCTATAAACATGAAATACGGTGAGTTTGTTGATATTGTGTAAGTCAGTTTTGGTTTACCAATACATTTAAAACATTTCTAGGAATAACGATTTTGTTTCACTTGCTTTTTGGAGAGAAGCAACGATGAAGACAGTGAAACGGTGTAAGGGTGCCTCGTGTACCTGACAGCAGCTATTAAATTCAACAGGGCACCTAATGTCGCACAGCTGTAAGGAGGCCTGAAGCATTTCTCTACTTTTGTCCCTGTAGGTGGAAATATTTACCATGCAAATTTCTAGGACAGTACAGTTATACAGCTGATAAAATAAGCATTTATTAAGCCCTTGCTATGTGCAACGTGCTGTGTGCATTAAGGTAATGTGCATTTTGAATTGCAGTTGGAAACCAATAGCAGTAGAAATAACTCGTGCACACTTTTCAAAATATAAATTCTACACATACCTTATTTTTGATTTTGACGTAACTATACATTACGTTATTGTTACTGTTGTATAGCTTGTTCTTTCCACTACGTATCAGAGTTTGTTTGACAGGATGGCATCATTATGCGCTGGAGGAATAGAAAATTCAGACCTCACAAGGTCAGGACTTCTATATCAACTTGACAGTTACCTACCTGAGCAAGTCATGTAATTCTCTGAACTCTGGCTTCCTCCTTTGTAAAATGAAGTTGACGCTAATAATAATATGCAGGGCCAAGGTTATTGGGAGGAAGCCATGAGATTATGAATTTGAATATACTTTGAATTAAAAAGCACTATACAAATGAAGGCAATAGGAATAATGATCATGAGGTTAACCTCCTATGGAAGGAAATAAACCTCATGATTAATTAAAATTCATAGATAATTTCCAAACTTCATTTTAGCCAATTATTTAAGTTCTCTTTCCTGGTAACCTTTTATATAGAGCTACAAAAGAGCCCTATGTAACCAGGTTGTTAAAATTTCACTTTCATTTGGTAGTGAAGTCATTGTTTTTATTGTTCATATATGTGGACTTAATATGTAATAGAAACAACAGGAAAGACCAAGGACAATATGACACATGGTTTCTGCCCTCCAAGAATTAGTGGAAAAAACAAACCAAACACATATGGGGCTGTATGAGAATATTCTAGGACAGTAAATAAGTGTTCCAGTATATTTTGGAGATGCTGAAGGAAGTTCTTATGGGTTACAGGGATAGTTAATTATTATCCTCACATTCCCACCGTGGTTGACCAGTAGTGGGTATATAGAGTACTAAGGTATGGATTCAAGGACGTATATTGTGGACTAGGTAAAAAGAATCTACAGAAAATGAAAGATCAAGAAGTAAGGTAGTAAAAGGACTTTGGAATAGACAAAGTCAGCTAGAATAATTCATATATTAAGCCCTGAATAACTAAAGATGGGTTGTACATACATTTATCCATTAGTACACAGCCTGGCAAGTATGAGCCTGGGCTAATAGGTAACCTTTGGAAACCCTCAGTTTCTTCATTTGCAGTATGGGGGTAATAAAGAACTTAACCCATAGGGGTGTTGTGGGAATAACTGCTTAAACCCAACAAAGCTCTTAGCTCTGAGAACAGTGCATAAAAATTGCTTAGTAAGTTACTGTCCTTATTCACCTGGGAGATTTGTGCCTAGGAAGAATAGTTAAAGAAACTGCAGGTATTTAACCAAAGGAAGAGAAAGGTGGGGAAAAAAGAGTGAGGGGAACATTATAGATGATCTTAAATAAAGATCTATCGCTTGGGCTGGGCTTGGTGGCTCATGCTTATAATCCTAGCACTCTGGGAGGCGGAGGCAGAAGGACTGTGTGAAGTCAGGTGTTTGAGACCAGACTGAACAAGAGCAAGACCCTGTCTCTACCAAAAATAGAAAAAACTAGCCAGGCATGGTGTCCTGTGCCTGTAGTCCCAGCTTCTTGGGAGGCTGAAGCAGAAGGATCGCCTGAGCCCAGGAGTTTGAGGTTGTAGTGAGCTATAATGACCAGGGCAACAGAGCAAGACTCTGTCTCCAAAAAAAAAAAAAAAAAAAAATCGTTTGAAAGCAAGATTCGTGTTCTGAGAAGACACTGGTATGGTTAAAAATAAATAACTTAAAAAATGTGTCTGAAAATAAATCAGATAAAACTTAACCACTAAAAATAAACATTTTCAGTCATTGACTTTATAGCTTCTCAGTCATTGGTGTCTATTGACCAGTGAGCTATTTTTCCTTCACTGACAGTGATGGTTAAGCTAAGGTTAAACTGTTTAATTGTGCATTGGGTATACTAATCAAGCTGACAACTGCTGGAATGCTAAATTGATTAAAACTGATTAAAGGACTGACTTTCACCCTGTCCTCCGAGGAGCTGCCTTATGGGTGGGTGAGAGCACCGTCGCCAGCACCCGGACCCCAGACTCCACCTGGGACCGCTCCCCACCTATCTGCTTTGTGTTGGGGACTGGGGCATGATTTCCAAGGAATAAAGGATCTCATCTCTAAAAATGGTTAAAAACTCCTCCCCCAACAATGCCTTTTCTCATTTTTGCTGTTTTATATTCTAATATAAAAGGATATCTTAATTCTCTTTTCAGGATATCCAAAAGGGAAGAAATTCTTTTGTGCCTGTATGGGAAATTTTGTTTTCTTGTAAAGAAAAGCAGCTTAAGAGAAATACACAATTTAAAATAGAGAAAACATGGCCAAGTAGGTGTTATTTACGGTGAATTCATTTCGAACTAAACAAAGTCAAGCATACGAAACCGTTTTTTATGTGTGGTAGGTGTAAAATCACTCTGTTATGCACAAACGTTTTCAATCCATGGATTGAACTGTTTGCATTGGAAACGTTGATTTCCAACTATCGATCAGGCCACCTAAAGAAACAGATGAAAATTTTAAGATCCATGGAAACATCACCAAACAAATAACTGATTGAAAACAAATTAGGAGAAGCAGAACCCTTCCATCTGAAGAGTGATGAGAAATGCTTAAAAGAAAGCTATTGTAGGGTTCAAAAAATTTACTCTACTTTTCTCCTACCCACCTCTAAGATAAGAAATACACAGGTGTTTTGATCGCATAATAAATTGCTGAATTGCTTCAAGTTGCATAAAAATAATGATAACTTACATGGGTGATCATAAATATTATTGACTGATTTATTATATCAAATTCATTTTTGATTAATTTCACTTGAGTCCGTTTTCCCCCTTTCTGCGGCTCAGGTCATGGAATCATGGAATAATGTTACGTTTGGAAAGAGCATCTATTTCTATGCCCATCATTTTTTTTTTTTTTTTTTTTTCCGGAAGAAAACACTAAAGCCTGAGGGGTAATATGACATGTTTACTTGTGTTTCCTGTCCCTGGATGATAATTTATTCAGAATGTTGGATCACCAAGGCCCAGTCCTTGACAATTTAATACGAGATAAATAAATGAGTGAACAATTGCATCAGATAAGGGTTGAAATCAGAGATTCTTAAAAGTTTTTGTGTCATCAATTTCTACTGCAGTCTGATAAAGCTTATTGACCTCCTCATAATAATATTGTTAAATGCATAAAATAAATACATAGGATTACAAAGGAAATGAAAGGTTTCTTCTGTGGACTCCAGGTTAAGAATTTCTGGGAGGTGATCTATAATGTCCCTTCTATTTCTGAGATTTTGTGCTTCTGTCTTTTAATGTCTTGGTTGACATCCCCCCGCCCCACCCCGAGACACACATACTCCTTCTGACTTCAAGTTTACATTTTTTGACAAAATCCTTTGATGATTCGTGTGCATATTAGTAGAGCTTGAAAATCACCAACATTAGGATCAGGGTGAGACCAGGGAGCAGATGGTGCTCCAAGCCCCTCTACCGCTGCTGGTGGATTGATGCTACCATATTATTATGTCAATTCCACCGTGGTTCCATCTTGCAGCCTTAGGCCTACTTTGCTTTCAACCTCTGCCAACATCTATTTTTGCCAGATGAGGACAACTCATCTCAGTGTCAGTAACTGAAACTGTTGTTGCATTCTGAATATTTAACACCGCCAGCCTGACTTGGTGTTGCTATTACTCAGGTTCTTCCTTTGCTGGTTAAGCAGAAAAATTAAATAGAAGCATTCAAAGTAGAATATTTTCTTGAGAAGAGAGGGCCTTATTTAGATAACTTTATATGACTGTAATAAGATCTTAAGGACATATTTAGAACTTTCTTCCATAGACAAATTTTCATATTCTTATGGTTCTGTCTTATCATTTATTGTCAGGATTAGATGCAATTTGAAAATTGCCTTTTTTTAACCCTCCCAAAACCCCTCATTATTTTTTCACTACAGTAACTCTTCACTGCATAAAATACAAGGTCTGCCTTTGTCGTGGGCCTGTCGCTCGTACAGGTTCCCAAGTGTATGCTGCCAGCTCCAAAGACAGAACTCTCAGCTGTACTTTACAAGTTCCTGTATCTCTGCCCCTTTGGTTGTTAGAACCTTCTCTTCATCATCCATCCCCATTTTCAGAAATTCTTTGAGGACCAGAGGGCCCAGCCCACTTCCAATCATGAGATTTCTCCCTAAACTGGCTTATAAAAATTTTGGTATATTGTAAATATTTATACTTAACGCATTATTAATACACAACCCAAATCCAATGCGTGTATAAACTTGTTTGGAGACAGTATATAATATTTGTGTGTACTCTTTTTTCATGAAATCACTGAAATAGGATGATTTATGGAATAACTTAAAATATTTGTTTTAAGTTTATGCTACCAAGATTTTAAAGGCTTGGTTGGCTTCTCCGCATTCTTAATTGATTGAATAACACTGCTAGATGCTAGGAGTACAGTTGTGAACCTGTGTCGGATAGCTTACAAGAGGGAGAAAGAAAAACAAATCCCAGAATTACATTGCGTGGTAATTGCTATGAAGGAAAATATAATTTGCTTGTTTGTTGAAGCAGATGGAATGTGATTTATTTGTAAACAATTAAAGAATTTTAACATATTGGAGAAGAAATTGACTCAATAAAGGAATCTCAGCTGGGATTATGTATAAGAATGACAAAGTTAAAGAAGAGGTTGTACAAAATCAGCCAGCTGAGATTGAGGGGGGGGTAAGAGCAAATTTTTGCTGAATCTGATATATCAACTGGTAAACTGATATATTTTATTGATTGGAAAAATTACTGATAAGATAGCTATGTATAGGGTACAATGTCAAAAGTTTCTTTGGTTTTATTTTTAAGAGAAGGAGAATGAAAGACCTATTCTTGCTGGTGACCTGAGAATAGTATATTTAGGTAAAAGAAACCCCTAAGATATTTAAAGTCCTGTACAGTACACCTAAGGCAACTACTTTAGGCTATGACTGGTCTTCATTTAACTATTAATAGAATGGTCAGATTTCTGGTCTGATTAAAATCTTTAAAATCTTAAGCTATCATCAGCCTTGGCAAAGTGTTGCAGAAATATTGCAGGGATATTGGTGATGTTTACTGAGAAGACTTCAAGAAAACAGGTGGTGGTTCTATGTATGTTTGAAATTCTAGAGGCGGCCAAGTAACGATTAGTTAAATAAGCAAAGTATTTGGCTGTATTCATAATTTTGTTTTTCTTAGTTAACATTTGGTAATTGAATCTTATGGCCTTCAAAGATATTAGACATGATATTATTTTAATACATTTCTATTTTTAAGAAGTAAAATCTGAAATTGGTTAATATCTGAATTTTGGAGGAAATTTATTATCCTGGTTTTAGATTACTACTATCACTATCTAACAGATATTATATCACTATCTAACAGCTATGATATCACTATCTAACAGCTATTATATCAAATTGCAGATAATAATTCCTAAAGGACTGCATGCATAAAATAGGTCTAGTAGGTTTCACCTACTTCATTGTCAAAACTCTGAGAGTGTGATATATAGGAAACTTAGTTATAATTTTAATGACACATGCCTACCTTCTGTACCATTTCATCCCTCTATAATCTTTAAAACAAAAAGTCTCTTTTTATAAATATATTTAGTATAATCATTTGTACATTTCTGATTACTGACTTAAGTTAATAACTCTTAGAATGAAGCTGAAACATACCTAAAGTCAATTAGGAACTTTTATTTATTTTTTCTTACTTTTTTTTTTTTTTGAGTTTTGAATGCGAGGGTTGAAATAGATGTCCTCTGTGGACATTGACATGTTAAGACTTGCCAGAGCCTGAAGTGACGCCTCCTTTTGCCTCTCGCTGCAGCACCTGTCCTACGGCAACGGCAGCTTGCACGTGGACGCAGCTTTCCAGCAGACGCTCTGGAGCGTGGCCCCAATCAGCTCAGGAAGTGAAGCAGCCCAAGGTAAAGAACCCCACTTCCCTTCCAGGGCTCGTCCTTGATGCCAAGTTGACAGTCATCTCTGGAATTGTGATAATGAGCTGATTGTTCATTAGAGCTTTCTTCGTGTCAAAATAGGCTGCAGTGCCGATCCGTGACATTTGAGAATCTGGTGTCAATTGCTATTTAAAAGTGAAGCTTGTGTTAAGATTTATCTTTCCTTAGTATTATGCTGTTGTCAGTTTTCGCTTATTTGTGTATGTTTTGTGTGCTAGCTTTGTAGAGGGTTATTTTCTCTGATTTTTTTTGGCCTGAGAGTATTGCTCGGGTAGGCTAATGTCAATATTTCTCATCATCTGGGGTCATGTCTTCTAGCTGGATCACAGTGATGTCTATGCAGCAGGGCTTTTCAGGTCAAGTATCTGTGTATGTTCTGGTTATTCTTACTTACATAGGTTCCAGTCTGATCTTGCATGTGTTTGTATGTTCAATGGAGGATTTTATGTGGTTGAGGTCGTGTATTTTAGTGGGAACATCCCCAACTGTGGGACCCAAGAGCCTGGGACTCGGAGGGGCAGCAGGCACCATCCATCTCTGTGACCTTGGCGAGGTGCATAAGCCTCCTTAGCCTTCTGTTACTCTGTCTGTGGAAGTGGAAGATTGGAGTAGGTGATCTGCCTGGTGGCCAGCATCTGGCCGTGACAGTCCAAACGTGAATGATTTTTTAATCCTTACAGGGTATCTGATTGGCGGGGATGTCCTCAGGTTGCTACATGGACACATGGACGAATGTCTCACCGTCCCTTCAGGAGAACATGGTGAAGAGCAACGGAGGTTGGTACCTGAGCCCAGCCTGTTGAGACTGGCACTTTTTCCCCTTGATTTAGTTTTTTTTTTTGAAAATTAAAGATGTATCTGTTCAGGCCATTGTCATAATACAAGATGGGCCACTGATGCTCATCTGTCCACTGAAGTGGTCTATTTGTGAGCCTCCCTGGAAGTTTTTTCTCGTGTTCTATTTTTAGTACCTATCAATAGAAGAGCTCAAAATTTTTGTATGATGAAAACACATCAAGAAACATTGAATGAAACAAATGAAGTGGGAGGAGTGAACACATTACATAAGTAAACGACTTCAGATTTCATTAAATGTTCATCAGTTTTGATTAATTTTCTTTCTAGAATGTTTAATCTCAAATTCAGTTTCAATGTCAGAGTTCTCAAACTGTGCAAAATTTCAGGACCTTTTTCCATGACCTCTCATTTGTTAGCATGGATAACAAAATTGACCACTTGTCCTCATATTTTATGTGGACAAGTAATAACTCTCATGTTACTTTCTTTGGCATTGAGACAAGATTAAAATAGTCTGAGTCCACTGGGGAAAGTACACAAATATTATAAAACTCTAAAAATATTTAGAATTATTTGATTGTTGTTGTTTTGCCTCATGAATTAGTCAATGAACATAGAAGACGAATACATAAATAAGAGTACAGTGAGCAAAGTCATTGTCCGGATGGTTTGTGATGTGTCTTTAAGTCTTTTGGTGGGCATTTCTCATAATATTAACAAGGACATTTAGGTTAATGTTGTTTAATATGTATTTATTTAATACGTATTTATTAATTTAATACATATTTATTAATTTAATAAAAAGATACAGGGAACATTCAGAAAATTAATGATCATTTTACTAGCTATATAACCTAGGGAAGACTCCCCTGAGACCTGGGTACTGGGTCTTTCTGTTACCAGGCAGACCTGGTTTGTGGTGTGAAGAGTGACATGCAGGTCCTGGAAACATGCCCGAAGCTGAAAATGCTGCTTTGGGTAGGTTAGGAAGAAGATGTTCATGTGGCAGTAGGGTTTACAGAAAAGATAAGGGGGATTTTAAAAGGCAGTTGGTTCAAGGAATTCATTTCAGACAGAAGGATGAACATAAGAGCCAGAGGATGACAGTATATTCTGAGAACAGCAGTCATTCCAGGGTGACCAGGAGGAAGACGGAGGGAAGAGAGTGGTTTGCTCAGCTTTGGAAGGGTCCTCACTGCCATGGCCTTGGGCTGGCTTTTCCCCTGAGGTGGGTGGTTAGGAAGAGATGGGGGGTGGTAAGTGGAATGCGCAGATCTCTTTCAAAAGAATAACTCTGATAGGCAAGAGGAGTTTAGAGGTGGGGGGAGGGTCTGAGTCAGGGAATCCAATTGGAGTAATTCATCAACCCAGAGTGCCGTCAGAATGGACAGGAGTACCTGAACCAGAGGTATTTTAGGTAGAATTTGAGAGTTGAGGCACGAACTGGATGTGAGCTGTGAGAGAATGTATCAAATCCAGGGCAGTCTGATGCTTGACTCGGTGGGGAGGTAGATGGTGCTGAGGGTTGCAGGAGATGGTGCGTATTTGGGATGAAAGACGGAGTTAAACTTGGGTACAGGTGAGTACAGAGGGTCTATGGAGTAAGTTGGAAATTGAGATTTCTGAGTGTTTAACTTAGAAAAAAGCTTGGGTTGGATGTAAATGACGAGTGCATGGGGGATATTTGAAGGAGTGGGTTTCCATCACGTTC
Organism: Varecia variegata; assembly: GCA_028533085.1. Classification (NCBI taxonomy): domain Eukaryota; kingdom Metazoa; phylum Chordata; class Mammalia; order Primates; family Lemuridae; genus Varecia; species Varecia variegata. The sequence goes on along the minus strand of CM052455.1, from coordinate 2,409,724 downwards.
ACTCCGATGGAGAGAGAGGAGCTGTGATTAGAAGGATGTGTTGACCAATTTGGGCATCGCTTTTAAAAGTCTGTGAAGCCGTGGAATAGACTAACCAGACAGCTGAGGATGGATTCTGATAGAACACGGATATTCAGGATGTGGGCAGAGGAGGAAGCGTCAGCAAGTGGGTCAGGATGCTAGTTCAGTGCGGAACCAGGGAAGTTAGTGATGGGAACCAAAGGACTGGGGTGTGGACTTGTTAAATGCTGTGACATATTCACGTGGAGTTAGGGCTGGTAAGAGACCATGCCAGAGTCTTTGGGGTCTTCAGTCTCTGAGTTGTTAAATGGAAGACTTAGGCCAAGGGATTCTAGAGCTCTCTTAGCTCTGTCTGCAGACATTGTAGGGCTTTGTGATTAAGGGACTCTAGAACTAGACAGACCTGGGTTTGGGGCTCTGCTCTGCCACTTACGAGTTGTGTAATTTGTGCTGGTGACATAATTTCTTTAAACATTGGTTTTCCCTTCTGTGAAATGCAGCTTCAGTGTAATCTCCTACTTCACAGGGCTGTTATAAACACTAAATAAGAAAATGCATGTAAAATACCTGACACATATTAAGAGATCAATAAATTTATTGTTGTTGACATTATTATCCTTATTATTTAGACTGAAGAGGTGATATTTAGCCAGATATGATGGAAAAGTTTGAGGGACCCTGGGCATGTACATGACAGCATGGTAGAGCATAAACTTTGTAGGAGAGAGGCCAAACTAGATCAAAGAAGATGCTTCAGATAGCTGGTTATTATTGCAGAGAAAACTAGGGGAAATTTCAAAGATATCTTAATATTGTTCCAGACCGACTTTCTTACTGCGTGCATGTTGAAGCTTGCCCCTCCTTTCCAAGTGCTGTTCTTGGGTTAACGGTAACATATCAGGACTCTTTCTAGCTAGTGATGACAGTAAGAACATACCTGTTAGTGCCCCTTTTTACAGCCAGTTCACATGGCTGAAATTAAATTAAAATGGATGTCAGATCAATACCTGAGGGAGAAAATGAATCACCAATAGGTTGCGTAGAGGATGCGGGATGTTGCTTAAGAAGGAAGAGTTATATTTGTCTTGATTATAGTGGGATTGAGCAATTATTTGCATATGATGATAAAAATAATTTCTTCATTTTCAAGTTCATAGAACACTTTATTATTTCAAATCTTGTTAATATCATCATGTAGAAATTCTTTTAACCCCCCTCTGTTCTCTCCCGAAGTCGCTGCTGGTGCCTTAGGGAACCAGGGTGTGCAAGGACAGCTCAGCCCAGAGGCAGTTTCTTTATGTGATATCAATCTGTATTGGGTAGAAGTGAATAATGATGACCTAAAATATACTTATTTTGATTCATTAAAAAATAATTAAAAGATGATTTGTGGACAGTGATTTGAAAGCTAGAGAAGTTCCAGAGAAATCTGTAAATTTTTCTTTTGTTTCATAGCTCTTTGCTGTAATTATGATCTGATGATACTCATTAATTATATCTTGTTATTAAAGTTCAATAACTAAAATCAAATCTGTTTTGTTATAAAAAGTATTGGAAATGGGAGATGGCCAGAAGAGACATTTATTTTGGGATAACTTTGGAATATTTTGGCCATAAATGCTGTGTTCCTAAATAGATTTGTCCATCTGCCCATGCCTGGTTCCATTTGCAGTTAGTGAATGTACATAACTATAATTGTAGCTATTGCAAACGCTGTTCAATGATGGGTTCTGGAATTCTGGATAGCAACAGAGTTATCTTTAACTTCGTTTTCACAGTTAGACATGTTTGTATATGTGGTTAACTATTCATTCCCAAAAAGAATGTTGATAAAACTCTTAGAATGAAGAGCATCTGGAAAATTAGGCCTATCAAAGTTAAACTAAATATATATGTTTTCCAATACTTCCTGCCTATATGACTTCCATGTATTCAATTCTGACATATTTGTGAAATATAGCATCACTATTGTTTTAAGTTGCTTGAGATTTTTTCCAGGAAGATACACATCTCTAAAATGATTGGTATACAATTTGTCTAAATAACAGCAAAAATAACAAAAATATAATCTATGATAGTTGTGAGCAGTCAGGTACAAGGGCGAGATCCGTTGAGTATTAGTATTAACTGTAGTGTCATAATGTTTTAGTTCTTAGACTTTTAAAATAGTGAGATAGAATAAGTTAAGGAGAAACAGGTTCTGGTAGTTGGCAAGGGATTTGTCAGGTGCAACATAGTGCATTAATTATGGCTTTAAAAATAGACTTTGATTCTGGAAGCTTGAAATTTGATTACCAAATTGTATTTCAAGCCTGAACTATTTTATGTGGAGAATATTTTTTCTTCTAGATTTTTGTGTCTGGACTGCATCTCATTCATTATTCCATCCATAATTTTATGTGAACATAATAAAAGACTGACAAAGGCATTTACTTTATGTGCATGCGCACTTATATTTATGCACTAAATATGTATTATATGAATTAAGTATGCCATGCTTTTACATCAGTACATTTTCAAATAGATAAATTAGGGGAATATTATTTGAGATTTCTGATTTGGAAACCAATATAAGGAAACATTGTTTGAAAAGTATTATTTGTATGTTCAAAACAGGTTTGCTACATTACAAGTAGTTTTATTCCTTCAATTTGTGGAGCTATTAGATTCTGGGTGCTGGGGCTATATAGTAGTATATAAAAAAGATACGAAGTCTCTTTTCTCAAGAAGTTTACATTCCAGTGGGGATATATGACAATAAAATATAAATATGTTTATTTATAAATGCATACACATGCTCATTTTATCATGCATATGCAGAGATAAAATGCATTAGGTGATGATGGAGAAAAATAAAGCAGGGAGAGGAATGCAGAGTGTTTATGTGTGTTTTATGTTTTGTGTGGGTGTGTGTGTGTGTGAGAGAGAAGGAGAAGAAGGAGGGGGGAGGTTGGGGCAGGGAGAGAAAGGTGGTTCTTTTTCCATGTTATCAACATTACTCTTGGTGCATATTTGCTCTGACTTGTCACTTTCGAATACGGGGCAATTAAGTCATAGTTTCTGACTATACCTGGAAATAAGTGAAACATTTGCTTTCTAGAATGTAACTCAGCAGGCAAAAGCTATCCTGTATGTATGCAGGACATTATTTTTACCTCTATGCCCCTTTTAATATGATGATGAGCTTTCGTTGTAAATAATTGATAAGGCATGAGACAGATTTGATAGAATGAATTAAATGTCTCTCAGTCTGGCTCAGAAAGAGATGCATGGTTTATGTCTGTGTGTACAGTTGGGTGACTAATATCCTTGTGAGGATATCTGTGTGTCCTCAATCACTACCTAGGAGGAAGCTTTTAAAGCTGCTCTGTTGGGCTCCAAAATTGTGAAGGATGAAGTTATAGCATATGGGCTTTTATTCCTTCTTTCCTCCTTCACGTCCTACGTATATCTTTTCAGCCTGGGTCTGGGAGTAAGATGAGTTTGCTAAATAGTTTTGATGGAAGAGCCGGTGCATAAAGAAGAGCTATTTCCTGCTCTTTGCCTCTTCTCCCTTGGGAGAGATTCACTCTTTCCCCCAAACTTAAAGCTCCCTGCCGCTTGCAGAGAGCGCAGTGGCTTCACTGTAGTCTGTCAGGTTCTAGCAGCCTCACCTGGTGGAGAGCCACTGTCAAGGAATGGCCAGCATAGGACTTCAAACTCGTAAGCTTTTAAAGCAAAGGATTAAAAATATTCATAGGAATTTGAGCTGCTGGATTTCAGTCAAAATGAAAAAAAAAAAAAAACAATTGAGGCATTTGCTGCACTTACAGTGCTTGAATTGAAAAAGAGACAATAGATATTAGAATCAACAGTAAACAAAAAAGAAATCTTCCAGTTATTTTCCCAATTAAAATTTAAGGCCATGACTTGTTCATATCTGGTTTATTAAGCTTAATCTAGGTGTAAGCAGTCTCTTTCAGAAGAAAAAGAAAGGAAAAACATCCTCTTTAATTTCCAGGTGCTTTTGTGGTTATATTGCAATCTGAATGGGCTGAAAAGTAACAAAATAACAGCATATTATTTTGTTGCTTTTCTGCTCTAGTTCTATTTACAGGATTCTTTCAGTGATGACGCAAAGTGTAAGGGCATTATTGTTTTAAATCCGTGCTGATTCATTTCCATTTTATGCAGTGGTGTCATCTGAAAACATACCGATTTTCCCTCGTGCAGCAACTTGAATGGAACTATTGTCACAAACTCAGCCCCCGAATCAGTAAGTACTGCTCCTTGAGATGCTGGTTAGGCATGTACTTGGTTTCTGTTACTACGAGGAGACTCCTGACAGCTTGCTTTTAGCACCTGCCTGTAGCTCAGCTGCTCAGCCAAACACTCCCAAAGGTACTAGCAGCAGAAATTCTACTATGAGCATGTGTAAACCAAAGCACTTATGATTTAACTCTGAAATAATCTTCTGATTCTGGGTCTGCTTTTCAGTCACTTCAACTCAATTCCCTTATTGCTTATTGAGGGATTTGTGTAGCCCAGACATTTTTGATGTGTGCTGGGTATCAAAAATACGACAATTCATGACTAAGAACCTCAAAAGCACAAGCAACAAAACCAAAAAGAGACAAATGGGACTTAATTAAACTAAAAGGTGTCTGCACAGCAGAAGAAATTATCAACAGATTGCACAGACAGCCTGTGGAATGAGGAGAAAGTATTTGCAAACTCTACATTCAACAGGAGACTGATATCCAGAATTTACAAGGAACTCAAACAATTCAGCAACAACAAAACACCTTAATTTCAGACTGAGACCCTGATAGAGAACACAGCTATGCCATGCCCAGACTTCCAAGCTACAGTAATGGACTGTTAACTTCTGTGTGACTTCACCTTGGGAACAAGCATATACAGGAAAGAGAAGGACTGATCCCAGGTTGGAGAGATGAGAAGCATCTAGCTAAGGTTTCTGAAAGGCAATAGCTGGCTATGCAGGAGGGACACCTGGAAAGAGCCATGTCCTGGAGTCAAAGTGCAAGAAGATTTTCAGTGGCCTGATCTGCTGTGTCAAATGCAGTGCTGTCCTCAAATTTACTCACAATGGAGTGCCCTTCAAACAAAACGTCTTCATCATTTTCTCTTACAGCTTCAACTATGACATCTGTCAGTTGCTGCCAAGTGTGATGTTCCTGCCACATACTCATTCTCCTGAACTCCTGTCTTAAATGTGCGAGTTTTTACTGCATATCTCTGCATGAATTTCCTTTGGGACTGCAATTCAAATGTATCTGCCTTAATTTAATTCTGTCGACGATGTTTTCCTTCTGATAGTCTATAACTTCGTTATGTATACCAGTCTACTGTTGTCAAACCTAGCCTTGACCTCCTTTCATTCTTCATCTTTTGAAATTAAATAAGGACTTGGTCTTTAAGTCCTATTGATTTTATCGCTGAATTTTTTTTTTCCTATTAGACTCTTGCTAAGAGTCCTATTAGTGAGACTCCTTCTCTTGCAGATGCCAATTTTAAGTGTGAACTCTTCAATTAACTGTGATTTGAGGACTGTGTTGCTTTCAGATTAATATTCCAAGTTCATCCTTATCTCCTTATCCTTGTGGATTTGTGATCCCCATTCGGATGAGTAGGTGAGAAAACTTAGTTAACTTTCTCCTCATCCTTTGCATCGACCACCCAGGGCTGTTCTTGCCCTTTGAACACAGCATGGTGCTACTGCAACATTCTAGAACATTTTTCTACTCTCAGTGCCATCTTCTCTGACATATCCATGCTCTTTTCTTTGCTGTTGAATTTCTACCCAGCTTCAAGGGTGAACCCAGTTTTATCTTCCTCATGGAATCTTTCCAGAGCTTTTCTTGATGATTATACTCTTCCCTCTGCTTCCTTCTTCTTCTCTGTCCTTCCCTCCCTCTTCCCTCCTATTTTTATGCGGTAGTTTTTCCACACTACTACATAGGCTGGTTTTTGTTCTTTGTGTCTTTCTTACCACATTAATCTGCACCTTCATGAGTTCAGGAACCTTGATGTTTCATCTTTCTTGTTCCTAAAATCTATACTTAAGTGTCTAGAATATTTATGAATGATAAACAATAAGTATTTTGTTAGCTAACTACAATAATACTTCTAATTTGCTTTTTTTAGGTGAAAGAATAGATAGTAGTTCTTCATCTTATTTACTTTTGCAAAATTTACACATACAAATTTCTGTCCCTCCATTCTTCTCTCTTAAAGAGAAGCCCCAAAGTTTATGTGTGATAGCCTGGTATTATTTTGTGTCATTCTGGAGAAAGAAAGGCATTAAAAAGTCTACAGTTTACAACCGTCCCCTTTGTTTTCCTTCTAATACATTCCTAATACATTTTCTCTTACTATATTAATATTTGTTGATTATGGGATTATTTATTTTTTAAAATTAATAGACTTTATTTTATAGTTTTGTTTATATGAAAATTGAGCAGAAAGTACAAAGAGTTTGCATATACTTCCTCACCAGTTTCCCTGTTATTAACATCTTATATTAACATGGTACACTTGTCATAGTTGATCAGCCAGTATGGGCACAGTATTCTTAACTGAAGTCTGTAGTTTACAGTAGGGTTACTTTCGGTGTTGTACATTCTATGAGTTTTGACTAATAACATGGGTTCCTGATCACAGTATCAAACGGATTAGTTTCACTGCCCTAAAAATCTGCTGTCCGTCACCTATTCATTCTTCCCTCCGCCTGAACCCCTGACAACAACAGATCTTTTTACTGTCCCCATAGTTTTGCCTTTCTCGTAATGTCATATAGTTGGAACCATACAGTATACAGTAACTGGCTTCTTTCATTTAGTAATGTGCATATGTTTCCTTCATGTCTTTTTATGACTTAATAACTTATTTCTTGGCCGGGCGCGGTGGCTCACGCCTGTAATCCTAGCACTCTGGGTGGCCGAGGCGGGTGGATCGCTCGAGGTCAGGAGTTCGAGACCAGCCTGAGCAAGAGCAAGACCCCATCTCTACTAAAAATAGAAAGAAATGATTTGGACAGCTAAAAAAAAAAATATATATATATATATATATAAAATTAGCTGGGCATGGTGGCGCATGCCTGTAGTCCCAGCTACTCGGGAGGCTGAGGCAGGAGGATTGCTTAAGCCCAGGAATTTGAGGTTGCTGTGAGCGAGGCTGACGCCACGGCACTCTAGCCTGGGCAACAGAGCGAGACTCTGTCTCAGGAAAAAAAAAAAACAACTCATTTTTTCATATCATTGAAAAATATTCCATGGTATGGCTGCACCACAGTTTGTTTATCCATTCACATATTGGGGGGAATCTTGGTTGCTTCCAAGCTGTGGTAATTATGAATAAAGCTGCACAATTGATATTTGTGTGCAGGGTTTTGTATGGACCTAAGTTATTAACTCATTTGAGGAAATGCCAAGGAGCACAAATGCTGGACTGTTTGATAAGAATATGTTTAGCTTTGTAAGAAACTGCAAAACTGTCTTCCAAAGTGGCTGTACTATTTTGTATTCCCACCGTTGGTGAATGAGAGTCCTTGCCAGTGTTTAGCGTTTCAGCGTTCTGGATTTTGGCCATTGTAATAGAGGAGAAATGATATCTCCTTTTAATTTACATTTCCCTGATGACACATGACATTGAGCATCTTTTCATATGCTCATTTTTCATCTATATATCTTTGGTGAGATGTCTGTCTACATCTTGTGCCCACTTTTAAATTTTTTGTTTGTTTCCTTATTGTTGAATTTTAATAGTTCTTTGCATATTTAGTATACCAGTTCTTTATCAGTTATGTGTTTGCAAATATTTTCCCTCAGTCTGTGGCTTGTCTTTTCATTCTATTAATAGTGTCTTTTGCAAAGCAGAGATTTTAATTTTAATGAGGTCCATCTCAGTATTTTTTATTTCATAGATCACGCTTTTGGTCTCGGTTTCTAAAAAGTCATTGCCGAATGCAAGGTCATGTAGACTTTCTCTTTATTTTCTAGTAGTTTTATAGTTTTGTGTGTTACATTTAGACCTGTGGTCCATTTTGAGTTAATTTTTGTGGAAGGTATAAGATATCTTCTAGAATCATTGTTTTACACATGCGTGTCCAGTTCTAACACTATTTTTTGAAAAGACTGTGTCTCCAGTGTATTATGTCTGTGATCAATTTTGAGTTAATTTTTTAAGAAGGGTGTATTGTCTGTGTCTGGAAGCTGTGTGTGTGTTTTTTGTTTTTGTTTTGGGGGGTATTTTTTGGTATGTGAATTTGGTGTGTGAATTTTTTGGTATGTGAATCTGATTATTCCAGCACTATTCGTTGAAAGACTTTTTTCCATTGAATTATCTTTGCTCCTTTGTCAGAGATCAGTTGACTGTGTGTGAGTTTATTTTTAGGGCTTTTTGTTGTGTTCCATTATTCCATTTGTCTGTTCTTTCATCAGCATCACACTTTCTTGATTACTATGGTTTTATAGTAAGTCTTGAAGTCTGATAGTGTCCGTCCTCCAACATTGTCCTTTTCCTTCAATATTGTGTTGGCAATTCTGGGTCTTTCAGCTCTTCATACACTTTAGTTAGAATCAGTATGTTGCTATCTACAAAATGACTTGCTGGGAATTTTATTGTGGTTGCCTCGAAATTATAGATGAAGTTGAAAAGAGCTGACATCTTGATAATATTTTGTCTTCCTATTCATGAGCATGGAACATCTCTCCATTTATTCAGATCTTCTTTGATTTCTTTCATCAGAGTTTTGTTTCTTCCTTTCCAGTCTCTACCTTTAATTTCCTCTTCTTGTCTTATTGCGTTATCTAGAGCTTCCAGTACAGTCTTGAATCATTGTGGTGAAAGGGGAGGCATCCTTGTCTCGTTCCTGATCTTAAAACTATTGAGTTTCTCCTCTTTAAGTAGGATATTAGCTTTGGGTTTTTTTTTAATGTTCTTTATCAAGTTGAGGAAGTTACCCTCTATTCCTAGTTGGCTGAGAGATTTTATTATGAATGCATATTGGATTTTGTCAAATGCTTTTTCTGCATCTACTGATAGGATCATATGATTTTTTTTGTTTAACATGTTTATATGATGGATTATGTTACTGTTCAGTGATATTTTAAATTAATTACCTTATGTATACAAAAGGAGAAAAAAAATCATTTAATAAAAAATAGTTATAACTCCTATGAATACCTGTTATGACATTTATAATCTATTCTTTTAGGATAATCAAATAACCACTGATTTTTTCAAAGGAAAAATTGAATTCTGTGGTGCATCATGCATTTATTGAAAATTAAGTTTGGATAAATGAAGAAGTCTAGTATTATTTTACTGCCCTGCATTGCAATAACCAAGATACATTAATATGGCTTTTTCTTTGTCCCTGTTGCATTCTACATAAACGTATAATGATGATATGAATCGGCAAGGGAATCTTTGGAGGCTGGTAAACTACTCTTCTCTATCCATTACTTGAGTACCAGATTCATTATCAAAATTTGATGTGACTGATTAAATTACCTTTTATGATTATTATTGCTATTTCCTCTTTTCTTGTTCAGGTATTTGTTATGCAGTCTAGCCTCTCTCTTGACAGAAATGAAACCAGAGTGTGTATACTTTCAGAAAGTAGGACTCTGATTAGCTTCATTTTATATCCCCATTGCCTTGAAGTCATACAGTAAATGTAAAAAGAAAGAAAGTAAGTTCACTGGTCACCCTCCCCCAAAGTGTCTGTGATACTGTAGTAATAATAGACGATGTAAGCTATTAAGTGTTAAAATAATATACTGAGCTTCAGGACTTTCTTATGTTGAAGAAACAAAAGTACCTTGAAAAATGCCCCAGTTGTTCTTTTTGGTGAACTTTTTGGCATAAGTCAAGTGCTCTGAAACCCTATGAATTTATCTGTATTTCACTTGGGGGGAAAGAGCTGTCACAACACAGATATTAATTCCAGATTTCGAAATGTGACTCAAGGTATTTAAAGTGGACTTTGTCCCAATTAATTATGAAAGACCCTAGAACCAGGATTTTATCTAGCTATCTCTCTCTGAGATGAAAATTATCAATAATGTGGGTAGGCCCTTTTAGACCTGGGGTCAGCAAGCTATGGCCAATGGGTCAAATCCAGCCTGCCCACCTGTTTTTGTAAATAAAGTTTTATTGTGACACAGCTATGCTATTTATCTCTTTTACATATTGCCTATGTTGGCTTTCATATTGTAACAACAAAGCTGAATAATGTGACAGAAACTATATGGCCCACAAAGCTTAAAATATTTACTGTCTGGGTCTTTACAGAAAAAGAGTGCCCACTCCTGTTTTAGGCCACCCTTTTATGGTGTCAGTGAAAGTTGGGGTTAGGGGTATTAGTCCAACAGCAGTGGAGACTCAAGGATCCCTTATGCCCAGAGCCAAAAGAAGAGTGACAAAGCACGTGACCTCAGAAGTAGATTTTAAGAGGAATAAGGTAGTTAGGAAAGGAAGTATCCTTTTAATCTATGTAATGTGTACATTGTTCTCAGAGATTGAATTTCTTTTGGTGTTCTTTTACTATCAAAGTATATCACAATATATATAAAATGGAATACTATACAGCTTAAAAAAATGAAGGAAATCCTGTCATTTGCAACAGCATGGAGGAACTTGGAGGATATTATGTTAAGTGAAATAAACCAGGCATGGAAAGATAAATACACCACAGGATCTCACTTAGATGTGGAATTTTAAAAAGTTGAACTCATAGAGGCAGAGGGTAGAATGGTGGTTACCAGGGGTTGGGGAGATACTAGTCAAAGGGTAAAAATTTCAGTTAGACAGGAGGAATATTGTACAACGTGTGACTGTAGCTGATAGTATATTGTATACTTGAAAATTGTTAAGGGAATAGGTTTTAAGTGTTCTCACCACAGAAAAATAATGAGAGGTGATACATATGTTAATTAGCTTGATTCAGTCATCCCACAGTGTATATAAATATTTCAAAACGTCATGTTGTACACCGTAAGTATATACAGTTTTCATCTGTCAATAAATAAAGTGTATTGTAGCAGCTGCCAAAAAGGCCTATTGATTTGTATGTGAATTTTGAGGCTGCATATATAATCAATCATTTTATGGGATGTACGGAACTACTAGAAGCAAAGGGAGTATGTAGATATGGCTGGAAAGGAATGCTGATGTGGAAATGCATAGGTGTGCTGTAGTGGGGGGAGGGTCCCTCGCTGTCATTAGATCTCAGTGACCATGTGACCCCATAAAGGTCAAGAACTGCTGCAGGGGAGAACGTGTCACACATAATGGGGTGAGCAGGCAGGGGAGCTGGGAGGCGTAAGGACATGCCATGTTGTGAAAACACTCATGCAGACCTATGGAGGGCACCATCTGGTGAGAAACTGAAGCCTCCGGCCAACAGCCATGTGATGGAACCATGGTGGCAGTGGCTCCTCTAGCCCCAGTTCGAATCTTAGGTGCCTGCAGCCCTAGCCGACATCTAGATCGCAGCCTCCCAAGAGACCCCAAGCCAAACCTCAAGCCAGAAGCATCCTGGATTCCTGACACACAGAAACAATGTGAAGTATTATAGTAAGTGTTTATTATTAAGAATTCAAAAGAGGAATGCTGAGATCCTGCTGCTACCATTGAACTGTAGGAGGAGACTGGCACTGAGGTGACTGATTTGGGATAAAAATTAGGTAGGTTTCATTTCCTATTTATGTTGTCGTGAGCGATTTTATAATTTAGGACTTACGTGTTTGGATATCAACATGTATATAATACTATTGATTTGGTAACAGTCAATTCAATTCAGGCAAACATTATGGAGTCCTTAACTCCCTATATGGAAGGATTGAATATATCGTCGTCGTCATCATCATCTGCAGCCTCACAGCTAACATTTGTTGCACAAGGACTTTTCCAAGCACTCTGTGTGGATTATGTCACTCATTGCTTACTCACAGTAACCCAGTGGAGGTCATGCCCATTTTCCAGATGAGGAACACGAGGCAGAGATAAGTTCAGCAACTTGCACAAGTTCATACAAGGAAGTGACATCTTCAGAAAGTTAATAGCAATCAGATGCGAAAGTGAGTCATCAGCTTCTTGGAGCCCTGCAAGAAAAAGTGAGCTAATAACTGTGGTGTCACAGCAGCACTCTCGATGAGAGAAAGCAGCTTCCACGCAGGGCAGAGGCGTCTCTTTACGGCGTTGAATCTTTTATTAATAATGTGTTTTATGATTCTGTACTAAAGTCCACTAATTAGAATTGTGTATCCTATAAAATTTTATTATAAATATATGCCAACCTGTCAGGCGGCCAAGAGCTCGTAAGGATTTGTGCTTTTATTAATATGCTAATGCTGGTCTTTTCTGGGCCTCCAATTCTGAAGATGCAGTCTCCTAGCTGTCAAAGTGCCTGCTCCTTACTGAGAAACAAGTGGTTTGACAACTGAGATGAGACTTAAATTGTGTTTTATAGCCCAAAATGCAACAATAACTAACTACTTTTCTTTCGGTGGGCAATATTATAATAGTGATGAGTGGAATTGATGATATAATGGGAAGAATTTGTACTTAGAATAACCTTAAAGGGCCTCTGCAGGCAGTTTTATGTGATCAGCCTGAAATATGAGTTCCTTAATGAAATGTATCAGATTGGGGGATAATGTGTTAGGGAGGCATAGCTTACAGCCCAAGGCCAGACTTTCTCAAAGTCCTGTTGAACAAGCTCAGACTGTTGGTTATTACATGTGCATATTTTAAAAATTCCTATTCAGTGAAATTATAGTGACTTTGACTTTTTCTGATTTACGAGGTGGAAGTTTCATTAAAAAAATTCTGTTAGAAATACCAATGCCCAGTTCTTTCAACACATTATCTTTTTCTTAGTAGCTGGTACATTGCAAACTAGTCTTCAGTGAACGAGTGCTGCATGAGGACTTCTGTGTTTTCTGTATCTGTTGATCTTCCCCTGAACGTTGGTATCATTGGGGCCATTGGCACTAAAGTCCCCTGTGCTGAGCAGCTCAAAAAGTGCTGTTGCTGCTATTGCTCTGTTTAATGTCTTTTTTTTTTTTAATTTTTTCTTTAAATTGAGTTTTCTGTTTAATTTTTTAGAGATCTTCCTCCCGTCTCAGTCTTCCTGTTGGAAAGGGCACTTGCCCTGAAGATGATCATTTAGTTGTATGAGGTCAAGGATAGCAGTAACATTAGTGAACTTGGTCTGTAAAGTGGTTATGCTTCTGGACTCTGACTGGGCACTTGAGATGCATTGCAGGGGACAGAGACGGTCCCTTCACCCAGTGAGTGTCTTCCTCCAGGTGGACTGATTTCTGAATGAGTTTGCTGTCAGAGTCACTTACGATGGACAGAGATTCTTATTTATTTAGGATCTTGATATTGTGCGGCCAATTTCCAGTCTGAAATAGCCCACGAGGACTTGATTAGATAATCATTGATGTTCTGTACGTGCCATGTATTTATATGGGGAAACTCTATAAAATAGCAAAGATTCCCCCGTCAGCAATAAGTAATTGAAAGAAGTCATCAGATTCTCTACACCTGCCAATAAAACATTTTAAAAAATTGAAGAGAAGTAATTCAAGGCACAGGGCCCTTTAGGATAAAGCTAAAAAGTATTTCATGTTGGAAGGAGGATCCAACTTTCCTTTTGACTTTATATTTGTGTTTTTAAATTTTAATGAAAAATACCATTAAAGTTCTACTTATATAAATAATAAAAGATCATTGTTAAATCAAACAATAAGTTATCAAAGAGTAAATATTTTAATAATTCTTCATATGCTTTATTATTTATAAATATGTATAGCTTTACATGAACATTATTCATGCTATTTGTATCTTAGAGACCATTTTTTAATTTTCAAGCTTAACTTCTCTGTACCTTTTTGTTATGTCATTAATATTAATAGTTTGATGGTTTTTTTTGTTGTTGTTTTGAGACAGAGTCTCTGTTGCCTGGGCTAGAGGGCAGTTTGATATTCTTTATTCAACAACTTTCTCCATGCTCACACAGATATATAGGGGTATATATATATATATATATATATATATATGATAGATTTTTTTTTTTTGAGACATGGTCTTGCTCCATTGCCTAAGCTAGAGTACACCGGCATCATCATAGCTTACTGCAACCTCAAACTCCTGGGCTCAAGGAATCCTCCTGCCTCAGCCTCCCAAGAAGCTGTGACTACAGTTGCATGTCA
>CM052455.1:2377051-2394975 GCA_028533085.1 Varecia variegata | reverse complement strand
AAAGGGCTTTTTTGTGTTTGTTTAAACAGAACTGTTCATTTTGAAGGCGGTGCCATATCTGTTCATGCACGTTCCCTGTGGAGACTAGAGACGCTCAGAGTTGCGTAAGTAAAATTCTGCACACAGCCTGATGCTCCAAGGGTACTAACTACCGCATTGCTCTTGACCTCTGCGTTTGTGTCAAATCGTCACTGCTAGCAAACAGACAAGCAAAGGGAACACTGAGGAGTGGTGGACAGTTTCTCTTTCTTCATCTTCTCTTAGTCTAAGCTCACCAGCTGGTAAACCTGAGAAATAAGCAGTCATTTTGTAGATTCTGCTCTTGTCTTTAGCCTCATTTGTTTTAGTAACATCATCCTACCCCGGATCATGCACCTCTTGGCAGAAAGGCCAACGAGGAGAGAGTGATGTAAGGTTTGGAGACAGGACAAGTTCTTTGCAAGCCTGTCGCACGTTTCAGAGCTGACAGACTCTGGGTTTAACCTTCCAAAGGCACATTTAAAACAGAGGAAACTATAACAATAGGACAAGAGTTGTTACTGGCAGTCACTATATTTACTTAAAAATAGCTTGATAGCTGAGTAAAAATGTGGATTATAATAAAAGTCACTGTGTAAACATTATGGTAATAAGAATTTATATTATATATATTTTCTTTTTTTTTCTGGTGACTTCAGACAGCTGTCTGGAACCTTTTAGTTCCTTTAAATAAATACAATATTAATGGTAAAGGTATTGTTTGGGGTATTTTAAATAGAATTAAAATATTAGATTGTTTTTAATAATTGGAAGGTTAGTCCTTTGCCTAAAAGCAATAAATTTTCGAAGTATTTGTTCCCTATTGGGCTTTAAGGAAATTATTGATTTAGGATTATAGCCTGCATGTGTGGCAGCGGGACTATTTTATTATAGAATAGCTGTCTTTATAGACTTTTTATTTTGGGGATTATTGCCTTTCTAATGGTGATTAAAATAGTTTAGTAGTCTAAAGTTGTTTTTGCTCACATGTCTCATACAATAATTTTGAAAAACTTTACACATCCTTGAACATTGTAAGGTCAACATAGAAATTATCTCATTATCAGTTTAAATACATGCATAGAATATAACTTTCAGTGTATTTTAAGTAGTGATACTTTAAAATAAAATGGTTACACCACTCTTTGAAAAGTATCCAATTGAGTATAAGTACTGCTGTGATTTGATACCTGCTTTCATTTATTTAAAAGTACTTGACCTAGCATGGTGGCATGCACCAATAGTCCCAGCTACTGGGGAGTCTGAAGTAGGAGATCACTTGAGCCCAGGAGTTCAAGGTCAGCCTGGGACATAGCAAAACCCCTGTCTCAAATAAATAGAAAGATAGATAAATAGATAAATAAATAAATCTTCTTTAACAGTAAAAACTTTATATTATGCCTCTTTCTCCTGGAAATTATATTTCTGTTATGACTGATTTTCTTATGCATTTCATACTCCTATGCAAGAAAAATGTATAAATTTTTTGTTTCTTATGTTAGTAAGTCTGTAACTTTAAAAAATTCTTCTATATTAATACCATTAATTAATTGGAAATGTTAAATTTCTTTGATATAAATACATAATTAATTAAATCCACCTAAATATTAAAACTTTTGCTAAATATTAAAGTAAACTTTCATTAGAAATGCATCTCTCAAATGAAAGAAGAAACTGACTTATAAGGCAAAAAAGGGAAAAACTCATAGCTTTTATATATTTTGTAATTATTCAGAGAATTTAGGGAAAGGGCTTTTAAGTATATACACATATTTACTTTGTGTATTATAAAAATGACTGATTAAAGAAATGACATATATTAACAATTGCCTATGTAGGTAATATATATAATTGGTCAACATAAGTGCAGTTTAGAGAGGTTTTGTTGCCTTTATAAAACAGATTCCAAATGTGTTTTCAAAATTTAGAGATATACCTACACTTCATGATTGTATGCTTAAAGACATGAATTCTTTTTTGAGCCAAAGCCCTAAATTGTCGCAATTTTGGTAAAAAATAAAAAGGCACGAAAGCTTCTGAAAACCTGAAAGGACTTCATTTTTACTATCAATAATAAGATTGATGAACCATAACTACATAAATCCAGATTGTTCTGCCAACCTCTGCACACTTTCCATTTAAGTGGTCTTGATTGTGTTTCTCTACTGTTGCTTATGTTTGTATTTTGAAATGGAAAGTTTAGAGTTTGTTTTTACTTTGATTATGGAGGATTGATATACAGAAAATATATGATCTTATGGTCAGCTACAGGGGAAAGGGGATACTACTTGTCTCTTAGCATCCAGATATCACCGAGAGGAACAACCTGGCAGAAGGCAGAGCAGGTAGTTTTTCAACCATTTAATAGATTAAAAAGAGAGATTTTGTTCTGCTCTGTGTCTCTTGATTAATACTATTTTGCCTTCCGGTCTACAATAGGGAAAGTAGGAGGTGCATAGGTAAGGAATATAATTATTTTAAAGATTTTTTTCAGATTACGTTATCTCGGAACTACTTTGACTTTATTGTAAATATGCAAATTAGACTGCATTCAGTTTAAATGTTTACAGTGGCCACATGATTACTAATTTTTCTTTGTACTTAGGAAATTATAGTCAAAGATCCTGCTTATGTTTGTGGTAGAAATATATTTCCCGATGCCATTTTTTAATCACTACTTCTGCCATGATTTTGGGTGCTGTTGGACCAAGCCCTAAATGTTTTCCTTAGGTGGAGTGGAAGCCACATAAGATGGGGCCAGCCATTCCGACTACGCCACGTCACAACAGGAAAATACTTAAGTCTCATGGAAGACAAAAACCTTCTACTCATGGACAAAGAGAAAGCTGATGTGAAATCAACAGCATTTACCTTCCGGTCTTCCAAGGTAAGACAAAAAATACTATTTTGGATTTCCTGTAAGTATATCCCCTTCACCTTTCCTTTGATGGGAATAACTCCTTCCTTTGATGTTGGAAATGCAAAAAGAAATGATGTGAGCATGTTTCGCATGTATTTCTAAATTCCCAGTTTGTCTTCCATCCCTTACTCTCCAAAAAAAAAAAAAAAAAAAAAAAAAAAACACCAATTTCCTAAACCACTAAAACCTTGCCCAGGTGTTTGACTTGGCTCGTAGTTCTTTGGTTGTTTACATAAAAACACATCCCTCCAGCTCCTTGTTTTCTTAGGCATTGATGGTATACAGTTGGCACAAACCCTGTGATGTTGTATAACACAATGAGGATAAAGCACACCAGAATATTTTTGTGGAAGATACATTTACACATCCACTCTTACATGCAGACCCTTTCTTCTTAGCCCCACTGATTACCTTTTATGATAATTATATATTTTTGTTCATAATTTAATGAAGATTTGTGCAACTCGGCACGATGATACGGCTTACGCTGAGCTACTGACTAGCTTTTGTCTTAGGCGAAACTTTGTGTCCCTGTTATACATAAAGGTTTGACTTTGTATTTCTGAGGTTGCTATATATTCTTCTGGGTATAGGCATCTTCAGAATGTTCTGCAAGGCTCATCTTTTTTATTTTTAACTTACTCTTTATTTTCAGTACTAGAAAATTGTAAGGATTCATTGCCTTTCCCCATATTTCGTACTCTGAGTGAATTCAGGTTGGATTTTTGATAACAGTATTATTAGATGAGAAAAGGTATAGATACCATGTATAACATATTCATAAGAAGGTCATGCCTGTAGTCCCAGCTACTCGGGAGGCTGAGGCAGGAGGATGGCTTGAGCCCAGGAGTTTGAGGTTGCTATGAGCTATGGTGACGCCACTGTGCTCTACAACAGAGTGAGACTCCATCTCCAAAAAAAAAAAAAAAAAAACAAGAATAGACTATTTCACCACTGTTACACTATTATTTCAGGGGACTTTGGGGGCTGAATTTTTCAAGGAACTTATTTACAACAAGGCAAAGTTTGTTATATACTAGTATTTTAAAAATGTTTGTTAATCTTTTCCCCTGTTTCCCTTTAGGAAAAATTGGATGTCGGTGTGAGAAAAGAAGTCGATGGAATGGGAACATCTGAAATAAAATATGGTGACTCGGTATGTTACATACAACACGTAGACACAGGCCTGTGGCTCACTTACCAGTCTGTGGATGTGAAATCTGTGAGAATGGGATCTATACAGCGTAAGGTAAGGTCATATAATGGAAAAGCACAATTTGTAGTAGTCAGTTTTTATGAATAAAGTACCTACGCACAGGTCAAAAAGAGGTAGCCAACTCAGCCACATGCTAAAGTTCATAATTTTACATGCTATCGGTCAAATCCCACTATGGTAGACTCTGGTTTCGTAAAGTGAACATTGCTGGACATTACATCACTGACATACAGGATTATGGGATTCATGTATTTAAATATTAAATGAAGAAATGCACAATACTATCTTCTGAAGTCTAGCTTAGCCTGTCTAATTTCACTTTGTCCTCCATGTCCCCGCTGGGTCCTTCATTGACATCCCCTTGCTTGCAAGACAGGGGTCACCCCTCTTGTTGGTGATATTATATCCTTCCTGGCCTGCCCCATTCTCCTATTCTTTTCCTAATTTCTAGGCATTGTCTTCAATTTCCTCAGCATGTCACTTATAGCACACTCCTTGCAGTCCCTCAAAAAACCAAACAAACAAAAACAAAAAACATGGCTTTTATACACCTGTGCCTTTGCACAGACTGTTTCTTCTATTGGGAATACCCTTGGCAACATTGTTTGTCTGCCTGACTTCTGTCTGTCACCCAAGAATTAAATTTAAAAATCAGCATAGCAGAGTGCCGAACCATAGCAGGTGCTCACTGAATGTTTCTTAAATGAAAGCAGGTATTTTCAAAGGTGTAGAGTGCCAGTCGAGTTGGTGAGATCGCCCATGCACCTGTTAGCTTGGTCTGGAAGTGCAGTAGCGTTGCAGAATTATAAGCCATAGTGAGCTGGGTTAGCATTTGTAAGGTGAATAGCTAATGGAGTCAAAATTGTGGCAAAAGGGATTGATTCGGCGTCAAAGCAATTTTTTATTTTGATGGTGATGTTTGGATGTTGTTCTTCTACCAGATTAGCGTGCTTTTCTCTTTCTTTTTTTCTTCACATTTTATTTAGAAAAATTTCAAATATGAAAAAAGTTAGAAAGTTAAAAGACTAATGAACATCCACATACCCTCAAATTAGATTCGTCAATTATTATAGTTCACAAGATTGGCTTTCCTTCCATCCTTTCTTCCTTTTCTTACTCTCTCTCTGTGTACACACACATACATGCTCAGAGACATCCACGGTGCCATTACACACTGTTACGATAATTCTTATATATCATCTAATATCCTGTTCATATCCATATTTCTTTTATTGTCCCAATATGTTTTATCGTTCATTAAAATCAGGATGCAAAGTTCATGTAATTATTTATTTCTATACCTTTTCAGTCTCTCTGTCTCTCTCTCTCTCTGGTACCCACCCACGAGGAAGTGTTCAGTTTCTTAATCTAGAACAGATCCTTTCCGTGTTCTTGCAATGTGCCATTGAAGTTTATAAAAATCCAGGCTAGTTATAGGATGCCTCACATTCCGGATGTGTCTGACTTTTTTCCCCCGATTGCCTCTGCTCTTGGTAATTCCCATGAACTTGAAGTTAGGTCTAGGGCTGTGCTGTCTGAGTCAGTAGCTACTAGCCACACGTGGCTATTTGCTGTTCATATGTGGCTAGCGCTAAAGAACATCTTTAGTTTTAATTCTAATTAATTTTTTAAAAACTTATATTTAAGTTTTTGGAAAATTTTTCTGTATGTTCAAAACAACTTGGGTATGTGAATATACTTTTTCAAGTATAAATATCATGAATTCTAAAGCTGAGTATTTTTAATAAAAATTTAGTGTTTGAATTGAGATATTCTGTAAGTCTAGAATACACCCTGGATTTTGAACACAAAGTATGAAAAAATAAGAATGTGGAAAGTCAGCTGGGCACAGTGGCTCATGCCTGTAATCCTGGCATTCTGGGAAACCGAGACAGGAGGATCGCTTGAGCTCAGGAGTTCAAGACCAGCCTGAGCAAGAGTGAGACCCCACCTCTACTAAAAATAGAAAAATTAGCCAGGCCTCATGTCATGGTGGGTGCCTGTAGTCCCAGCTACTCTGGGAGGCTGAGGCAGGAGGATCACTTGAGCCCAGGAGTTTGAGGTTGCTGTGAGCTATGACAATGAAACAGCACTCTAGCCTGGGCCACAGAGCAAGCCTCTGTCTTAAATTTAAAAAAAAAAAAGTGCAGTGTCCCATTAACAGTTTTTATATCGATTACATGATGAAATGAAAATATTTTGGATATATTAGGTTAAATCAAATATATTATTAATGTTAATTTTAAAACTTTTACAATATGGGTTCTAGAGAATACAAAGCTTCGTATTTTAGAAACAGCTTCCTGAACCACCCCCCCCCACGCCCCGTCTCCCTGTGCTTCCTTCTGATCAGAACCTCTCAAGGATAAACACTGCCATTCCTTGTGACGGTGGAGATGAGTTTTGTTGTTGGGCTTTTAATTTTTAATTGAGTGAGAGTGATTTTATTGGATTTTCCACAATGCATTCTATGTTTTTCAATGCCAATATCTACTAGAAGGGTGAAAGTTCAAAATAGATTTCACAGATCACAAAGAACAGAAAAAATAAAATTCTTAACTCAGGTGTTACTAAGAGCTCTTGTCTAGCATCACATTTTTCTCATAGCTTTTTTTCAAAAGCTTGAAGATGATGTATGGTTATGGGAGAAATGTTGGTAGAAATGGTAACATGTAGATTGTATTTTTGTAAAGATGGAAGTAAATTTCAATGAGAAAATCATTCGCAAGTCTTTGGGGATTATGTCCCCATTCTATATGCTTTAAGTGGTAAAATGCAAGGAAAAAAAAAAACAAGCAAAAGAACAAAAAAACTTTGAACAATTGTCTTCAACCTTTTTTTGCTCATGTTCCTCTCAAATGAATTTTTAAAACCACATTCTGCATCACAAGCTTTTCATTACAAGTTGGGAATAAAGTGATTTTTGGTGTACTGCAAATACTAAAGCACATTTTATATCCTATCTTTTCAACTATGTCGTATGGAATCAAGTACAGAGTGTCCACTGTTTCCTTGCTTCATTCTGCTAAGTTCACCAAAGCACCACGCCCTGACAGTTTTTTCTTCTCAGTGCACCTCATCTCAGGCCCCTCTGCTGCATCCTTAGAAATCCAGTCTCCCTACCATGACAAACCAGGTCACTCATCTCTCCTCTGGCAGCCCCATCTTCGGTCTACTCCAGTAACGCCAGGGTTCTTATCATTACACTGTGATCTGCTGTGGCTACTTTTTCCCTCCTGAACTCAGTACCGAAGGAATGAATAATTATTGGAAACACATAGTATTGAGAGAGAAGGGGAGAGACCAAAATCTAAAGGAGAAAATGGCCTCCTCAGCTAAGTTCCTCCCCATATTTATTTCCAAGGACACATGCAAAGGGTCAGGACCCTTTGTTAATTTCTTTAACAACTTCCAGCTGTTTTCAGCTGACCTTTGCACTCAGCAAACAAGTGGCTTCAGGCAGTTGTTTTTGGCTGACCCTTCATTCACCTTGCTCAAGTTCTTTCCATCCATCCATCCATCCATCCATTCATTCATTCCATCCAATCCATCCATCCATCCATCCATCTATCCATCCATTCATCCTTTCTTCTAGGCCCAGCCCCTACACGATCTCATTCCTTAAGCATGGATGAATGTCAGAATAGGACTTCCATTCTCTGTCATAGGCTAACCAGAAGCTTGCCTTTCTAGAATAGTTTGACAAGTGTGAGTGAAAAGCTAAACAGTCTTGATTAAGTTAGTGAAGTAACATGTGAAATTAACTTTATAGTCCATAAAAGAGGTAATGAAATTAAATTCTCTACTATAAACTTCTTAGTACTTCTAGAACTACATACTACATCTTATGGGGAGACTTTGTGGTTATTTCATATGAATAAAATGTGGTTATTTAAAAGTTTCTGAATCACTATTCATAGTTTTCATTATCACCCTTAGTGTGAATATTCACATTTTGCTGCAGAAATGTCAATTTACTGATTATGGAGTGGTACTCAGATCCCACTGTGGTATTAGAAAATATACAGTGACATACCATAGTACCTTTTAAAAAGTATCTGAAGAACTCTGAATTATGAAATGCATCTGGAACCAAGGATTTATAATCAGCACACGTAGATCTTTTCAAAACTAAGAGAAGTATTGCTCGACCCTGTCTTTGGTTTCTGTTTTCATGCCATTTTAGTTTGCTAATTTCTTTGAGGAACAGGACAAGTTCCACCTCTCTCAGTGTTCTTACCTCTCTGACATTTTCTCTACACTTTGCTTCTCAAGTGTGTCTTCCAAAGCATTCAGATTGTTTTCTCTGGTGGTGTGGTGTTCCTGAGCCTGTTCAGTGCCTTTGAAATTTTAGTTTCCTTGCTTTTCTTTTTTTTGTGTTATCTCACCAGCTCACCTTTTTATCTCAGCTTGCTGTCATTTCATCTATTCTATTCTGGTTGTTTATTCACCTCGGCATATTTTCTGAAGTGAATTTTCACTTCAGGATAGAAGGACTTCTTTTATCCCGATCCTGAGGACAATTCAAATTGTTTTCATATTTAAGTCATCTCCTACTATTCCTATTTTACTTAGCTTTAAAAAAATAGCAATAATTGCTGAATTTTATTAAAGGAGATAAAAATCATGTTTTAGTGTCCTTTAACCTGTTGATAAAATAAATGTTACCCATCATCTAATTATTGAAGAATCCTTAAATTCATAGAACAAACCCTACTTGACCATAGGATATTATTCTTTTGACATTCTACTAGATATAATTAATATTTTTTAGAATTATTGTATGTATATTCATAGGGGAAATTCTATTTATGGATATTGAAATTTGAATTTTGTATAATTTTCATGTTTATTAATTTTCATGTGTCATGAAATATCATTCTTTTTGGTTTTTTTTCAGCCTGTTAAAAATTTAAAAGCCATTCGTAGGTCATGGGCTGTAACAAAAACCGGTGACGAGCTGTAGATTGCCAAGCCCTGATCTAGATTAGTCCATCATTAAAAGTTTCTGTTCTTTGCAGGTTTGTCAAAGCCTACCTATGAAATCATCTAGTCTCATGTCTTTTAAATATTGGATCTGAAATTATCTTTTCAATCTTTCTAAAAAACTGGTGTAATCAAATTTTCTACTTAGTTGGGGGGATTCCTTTAGATTATTCTTAATTTGCTAAGAATCTATCCTATTCTCTGGAATGCCCAGTTTTGTTTGTTTGTTTTTGTTTTTTGTTTTTGCCATGGAGTTGCACACCGTGTTATATTATTATAATTTCCAAGTATCTGTAGTTTTGCTTCCTCTCTATCTTTAGCCTAGTTTATGAGAGGTTTGGTTATGTTATTTATTGTCTCAAAGATTCTGGGTTTATTCATCCTTTCTATTATTTTATTTGACTTCTGTTTATTAATTTCCCTTTTGATCTTCATTAGTTCCACTTTTCAAGTTTATTTGCTGTTCTTTTTTTAGAGTCTTAAAATGAGTATAAGTTCATTTCAGTCATTTTTTCAGTATTAGTGAAGGCAGTTAAGCATAGCACATTGCTCTTGAATAGATATATCTATGTCTCATTGATTTTGGTGTGGGACTTCCTTTTTACATTGCTTTCTACATGGTTTATAGTTATAGTTCCAGTTGTTAAATTTAGTTCAGTACACCTGATCAGGTGTATGAAATCACCTTGCTATAAATATTGAATGAAGAAAGCCAGTCACAAATGGGTACAAATGGTTCTACTGATATATATTAATGGTACACAACTGATCTGTGCTGTTAAGTCTGGAAGGTGGTGAGCGTTGTGCAAGATAGGAATAGGAAGGGAGCTTTAAGGGGGGATTTGAAGGTTCCTGTGATGCTCTCTTTCGTGAGCTGGGTGTTGGTTACACAGGTGTGTTCACTTTGTGAAAATCACTGAGCTTGTCATTTAAGATTTTTACACTTCTCTCTCCTAACGTTATACTTTCATAGAAAATTCAAAAACAAAAACCTAACAAAAGAAATGAAAATGATGGCTTAGAGGCATCTTTCAGTACTGATTGATTAGCCAGTCTATGTTCAGAACTCCTGTATTACTGGTGTGCCAATGTCGTGCTTCCTTTGCTGTTTTGTCCCAAGTTTGCTTGGGCTGTGGATCAGTAACTGAACCCAGATACGTGAACAGGCTCTGCTGTTTGTTTTGCTCAACTCAATTCATTTACTGAATGATGTTTTTAAAAAAATAAGTAAATAAATATATGGAATGGCCAGTTTGTGTAGGAACCTGTGTGTATTATCTGAACACAACAACTTCACAGTCCACTCTGCCTGTCCTCTGGTTCTGTTTATTGTTCTGGCTCACCTGCTTAAGCGCACTGCTCCTTAACTCCAGTTTGGGAAACAGCTGTTGGGAGTTAAGGCCTTATTTTTGCTGTCTCACAGGCCATTATGCACCACGAGGGCCACATGGATGATGGCTTAAATTTGTCTAGATCTCAGCATGAAGAATCACGCACAGCACGAGTCATCCGGAGCACAGTCTTCCTTTTCAATAGATTTATAAGGTACTTTTTCTTTTGTTGTTGTAGTTGATTGATATTTCATTTTCATTTCCTTATTGGATTTACATATAGACAATTCTAAGTCGCATACAGTTTGGTAGGTCAGCAGAACATTAGCAAGTGCTAGTTAGATGATTTTATGTCTTTCTTTTAAATTAAATTTTAAAAAAGAAATGTGGTTTTAGAAATTGGATGTGTGATTGTAACAGATAGCTATAGGTTAGGATTATTTTGTAACTCCTCTTCTTTGTGATGGACCTATTCAGTTCCCTTTTACAATGAAGGTAATGAAGCCCATGTACTTGGTGATTTTTGATCTGTATTTTAAAAAAGTGATTCTTATAATAATTGAGTTTTTCTACCTAATAATTGAAATAATTGCATACCTACAAACTAAATCAAACTTGTGGAACAAGTGTTTTCTGGTAACATACCAGTATATAGTCTGACCTGTCATTCATTTCCTCTCTTTAAACTTTGCCAATTTGATGGGGGGAAATTTTTTATTGACTGTATTTCTTGATTTTTTTTTTTTTTATGTTTGTTTTACCCTATGTGTTGATATTTCTGTTAGGCTGTTAATAAGCTTTTGTTATGTTAGAGATATTAATTTCCATTTCTCCTGTACAAATTACAAATATTTCCCCAAGTTTATTGGTTTAGAAAAGAATATTAAAGTCATTTTTATAGTAGTTGAATAAATAAATCATTTTTGGCTTTATAGCATTAAAAAAAAATCTCCATTAAATCCTTAGTATTTGTCCCATTTCTCTGCCTCATCTAAATCCTAAGCCTCATTAGATGGGGTAATGGGGTAATTAATGGGGGTGTCAGATTTTTATATTTTATTTATTTCCTGTATTACTTTTTGGTACTATTTGTATTTATTCTTATGTAATTTTATATAATATTTCTTATAATAAATAAAATTTATTACATTTCAGTACAGTATAAAATTAGTCATGGTCAAGAAATTCTACTTAAAAATTATAATTTATTTTTGAAACAACTAAACTTAGCCTTTTTCCCTCTTGTTGTTGCCACTAATTCTTCTTTATTATAACCAATCAATTCCATGATAGGGATTGAGGAAATTAATCATAAATATTTAAAATAGTCAATTTTCTATTTAACCATATTGATCAGTGTTGACTCCTTCAAATATGGGGTACAGTTTTAAATTCACTTTGATTTCTGTAGAGTTTTGAGTAGCACTACAGAGATTGTGTTTGGTAAGCAGGAGCTATTTTAATACTAGAGAAAACATTGATGATTTGTTTTGTAAAAGTATTTTGTCAGGAAGTTACTGTATCAGTGTTTAGACTTAATGTTGTGATAGTACACCATAAGTTACATTTTGTATGCTGGCTGAGATACTAAAATTCATCTTGAATGGGATTTGCTTTAGCATATTTGCTCTTTGTTCAAGACTAGATACATTTTTTTCAAGTAGTGTCTGTGATTTGGAAGAAAAATTTTAAAATTTGACAATTACTTATCTGATGAGATAGAGAACCAAGTATGAGAAATTTAGATTCTATGATTAAAATATTGAACTATATACTTGCTTCTTCATTAAATCTTGAAAGTTAATTTTTGGCCAGGTTATTTGAATGAAATTCATTCATTATACCTATCATGATAAAATAAGATGGTTATATTAATGCATATGTAACCATAAAAAGATTTTCTGATTCCCACTCTGATTTTTTCTAATTTCTTTTCTTCTTTTTGCCTTGGATTTAATTTATTCTTTTTTGGGATTTATAAGATGAATGCTGACATCATTAATTTGAGAATTTTCTTTTTTGATATAAACATTTAATACTAAAAAATTGTTTTTAGTAGCACCTCACACTTTTTGATATGTTGTTTTTCAGTTTCCGTTTTGATGACTTCTTTGACCAATGTATTATTTAGTTGCTAAATATTTGGGGATTTTCCTGAGATTTTTTTCTATTACTAATTTCTAATGTAATGCCATGTGGTCAAGGAATATACGTTGTAAGACTGAGTGCTTCAAATATATTGAGACTTGTTTTAAGGCTCAGAAAAAGTTCTGTATTGGTAAGTGTTCCATGTGTACTTGAAAAAAAAGTGCATTCTCTTCTTGTTGGGTAAAAGAAGGAAATTAAAAAAAAAATGTCAGTTTGATGTAGTTGGTTGATAGTATTGTTTAGGTCTTTAATTTCTCTATTGTTTTCCAGTCTATTTGTTCTATATGTCCCTTTTACAGTGGTATAGGGAGAAGGGAGATATGTTGTGAAATCATTTATGAACGGAAAATAATAAAATTATGAATCATTGACATAGAGAAACGTTTGCTATTTATTTTAGGGGCCTTGATGCTCTCAGTAAGAAGGTGAAGCCTTCCACAGTGGACTTGCCCATAGAGTCTGTAAGTCTAAGTCTGCGAGATCTTATTGGCTACTTCCACCCACCAGATGAGCATTTAGAACACGAAGACAAACAGAACAGACTACGAGCCCTAAAGAATCGGCAGAATCTCTTTCAGGAAGAGGTGACTTTCTATCAACGCTCATTTCATTGCTTTTCTGTTGTACTCTTGGGAAAGCAACTTCTTGGGGTGGGGGACGATTCTTTATCTATTTGACGTCTTTGCCTTTTGAGGTGTAGAGGAGCAGATACGCTACTGAAGAGAGGAAACCAGCCTTGGAGGAATCTGGACATAATTTTGATCTCTATCCATGAATATTAATTTTAAAAGATGAAGCTTTTCAGTTCCCTGGCAAGAGACATCTACTGTCTGCTCAGCCTTTATCCAGGTCATTTGTAAGCACTACAGTTTGCTCCATTTTGATTATATCAATATGGAATGATTACAGACTTTAGGAAGCATCGGGGTTTTCAAATTATTCAGCAGGTTCTTGCAGGCTCCTTGGAAATGTTACAGCCCAACTAGGTTCACTGCTCAAGAGGAAGCCAGCACACTGAGACAGCAGGGGTTACAGCAGAGAAAGAATTTAATAGCACACGTACCATGCAAGGAGATGGGAGGAATTTCTCAAATCCATCTCCCCAAGAATTTGGGGGAAAGGGTTTTTGACGATACGTTGGCAGGCAAAACTAGACAATCGGTCTGCTGATTGGCTGGGGATGAACTCACGGGATCAGGAAGCAAAAATTACCTTCTTGTGCTGAGTCAGTTCCCAGGTCACAAGACCTGTTGAGTTGATTCCTTTAGCCACTGGTCTGGGTGGGTCAGTGGGCCCCCTGGAATGCAGGGTCTGGAAGATAACTCAAAGACCAGCCTTAGGTTTCACGAGGGTGATGTTATTTATGGGAGCAATGAAGAAAGCTAAGAATCATTATGACCACGAGCTAGGTGATTCCTGAGTAGTAGGCAATTACAGAAAAGCAAGCTAAGGAACAATGGCTGTTTTTTATATATAATGTGCATTATTATTTTTTTAACTATGTCTATACCTTTGCAGAGTTCAGGCCTCTACCACTGTTCCCACCCTACAGTCTTTTATTTATTTTATAAAGGGCAGTTTCAGAAATGCCTCAGGATCCACAGGCAGCTCTGTGTTGGGATGGAAGCTACCCAAGAGAGGGCCCCCTGCGGAGGCTGAGCTCCAGACACCCTACTTGGGCAGGGCACCTCCACTTTTCCTTTTTTCATATATTAAATTTCCATGTATGATTTTATTTCAACAAAAGCTCCACTGCTAAAAAGAGGTCCAGTGTCATATTTTGTATACAGAACAAAAGAAGGACCAAACCATGTGTCTGATGTCCTAATGCTCCTGTTAGAATTAGTACTATGATTTGAGAGTTTCAATGGGAGGCCATCAGGTTGATAGGATTAATCAGGCAAGCCCAGCAAGGGTTCTCATTCTTCTTCTATATGAGGGACAACGACTCTTTCTGGGTAACAGTAACTTTGTAAAAGTACCTAACAAAAAGGGTCAGAGGGCACTGCTGAGGTCCCATAATCTCTAAAACTATGTTCCTTCCAGTTTTAAACCTGTTTTTTAATACCCCATCAGAAGCTCTTGAAACCGACATTCATTTTTGAGGACTTTCCTACTGTATATACGAAAGAAATGACCTATCTGACAACCATAATGGCATGAAAGCAAAGGAATTGTCAAAATAAACCTAGAATAACAACATGGAGTGGGTTATTGGGAACCTTTCTTTTCACATATGTCAAATTGTTGGACTGTTTACTGCATTTATTTAATATCCAGAAGAAGTAAAACTAAACATTGGGCTGTGAACATTTAAAATAATAATTTAGATTAGTTTTTCTTTTTAATTTATCATATGAGTCAATCTTGATGGGGACTTAGAAATTTTCTTAGGTCCATGGTGCCTCTTAAATTCTCTGTTGGCCAGGCACGGTGGCTCACGCCTATAAACCTAGCACTTCGGGAGGCTGAGGCAGGAGGATCGCTTGAACCCAGGAATTCGAGATCAGCCTGAGTAATAGCAAGACCCTATCTCTACAAAAAATAAAAAAAAAAAACATTAGCCAGGTGTGGTGGTAGTGCCCTGTAGTCCCAGCTACGTGGGAGGCTGAGGCAGGAGGATCTCCTGAGCCCGGGAGTTGGAGGTTGAAGTGAGCTATGATGACGCCACTGCACTCTAGCCTGGGCAACAGAGCAAGACCTTGTCTCAAAAAAAAAAAAAAAAAAAAAAAAAATTTTTTCTGTGTGAACTAAGTTAATTTTATTAGTCAGTGGTTTATAGTTCTAGCTTTTATGAGTTGTGCCTTATTTTGACAACCTTGATCTGAGCAATAGTAATAAAAATGAAGAATAATTTCAAATTTAGGTTGCATCTTACAAAGTTCTATAATGAATTTTTGATTTGCTTTAAAACTGTCTTTTCATGAACTTTTCTTTATTTAATTTACTTTATCTTTAATTTAATAATAACAATAATGCCTAAGAATGAGGATCTGTTCTTACCCTTACTTAACATTAGAATACTGTAAGTATAAAGTACATATTTTCATATTGTTCTTCCCCTCCTCTTTGATAATGATACTGAAGATTTAAAATCCACTTGAACTATTTGAAGAACATTTCATTTCACATGCAAATGTGTTTCTTCCTGTCCTTTGAATAAATGATCACAATTTTCTTTTTTTTTTTTTTTTCTTTATTTCCCTCTGCCAAGTCTCAGGATCACAATTTTCTTTATGATTAATACAAGTATTTTGAGCCAGACTTCTTTTTTTAAATCAATTTAGCATTTTTAGTCTGTGAGCAGAATGAAAGTTTCTGATGGTGATTTTTTTTTTTTTTTTAACTTTCCAGGGAATGATCAATCTCGTGCTCGAGTGCATAGACCGACTGCACGTCTACAGCAGCGCGGCACACTTTGCTGACGTCGCCGGGCGAGAGGCCGGGGAATCTTGGAAATCTATTCTGAATTCTCTGTATGAGTTGCTGGGTAAGAAGAACGATTGGG
Source organism: Varecia variegata (assembly GCA_028533085.1). NCBI lineage: Eukaryota > Metazoa > Chordata > Mammalia > Primates > Lemuridae > Varecia > Varecia variegata. Next base: position 2,378,848 of record CM052455.1, on the reverse strand, counting down.
TTCGAGGCACCTGAGTTATATCTATTTAAAATGATCGCATAATGGCTACAGCCATTTTATAATGTGCTTTCTAATTGAGACTTTCAGTTTTTAATTTAGTTGGACTAAACCCAATGATGTTTAGTATTGAAATCCATCTCTGAGTGGAAAGGTAGCCAGAGCAGGAGATTTGCGTTCGGTTACAAGAGGAGAAAGTCACCCAGGGTGCGGTTTTTGCAGGTGAGGGACTCTATATGGATGTGTATTAAATATTTCCTTTTCGGTTCTGGAGTTCGTCCCTTCTTATGTCCTCACTATTCCTTCTCATCAGGGATCTCCTCCGTTCTCCTTTCGGTTCTTTATGAGCTCTGCGTTTGACAGCTTCTCAGTATGCTTGACACTGGGCAGGCGACAGTTACGTTGTACAGCCCAGCCAGGTTCCCTGCCTGCTGCTCAAGAGGAAGCCGATACACTGAGACTTAGATGGCAGGGGTTACAGCAGAGAAAGGGTTTAGCATCACAGGTGCCATGTGAGGAGGCGGGAGGAATTGCTCAAATCTGTCTCCCCGAGAATTTGGGGGAAAGGGTTTTTGGGAATTTGGGAGAAGATAGTTTGGGCAAAGGGCTAGGCAATTGGGTCTGCTGATTGCCTGGGTTTGGGGTGGAACCACAGCGGTGTAGAAATTGTCTTCTTGTGCTGAGTCAGTTCCTGGGTGGGGGTCGCAAGACCAGTTGAGTCAGTTCCTTGATGTGGGTCTGGGTGGGTCAGTTGATCCACTGGAATGTGGGCCTGGCAGATAACTCCAAAACTGGCCTTAGGTTTCCCAAGGGTGGTGTTATCTATGGGAGCCATGAAGAAAGCTAAGAATCCTCATGACCATGAGCGATATCACTCCTGAGTAGTGAGGTGGGGTAAAGGGCAGTCTGAGCCGCTGTGGCTTATACTGCATCCTGTGGGCTCTGTGCAAACACAGGTCCTCGTTATTTTTGACCTGCAGTAACTTCTACTTGTCTCCTGTCAAAAACAGGGAAGGGTCTGAGAGTTTACCCGTATTGGCAAGCCAGTAAGTTAGCTTGCAATTAGGGTAAAGTGGGGCAGTTTATTACGCAATGCAATGGCTGTAGCTGGGGCAATGTGCCAATTCCCTGAGCCCCTGTTGTCACAGGACAATGTCAAGGGGGTGGATGACAACGGCACAGGCAGTTGCTTGAGTTACAGACAAGGAATCCCGAGCTGAGCCTGGGGAGCCCGCGTCAGTTACGCTGGGGAGTGAACCTGCCTGCCCTTTGCTCTGGATGGAGCCCTCTCCCTCTTCCAGGGTGACTCGCCTCAAACATTCTAGAAAAGACACTCTGGAACAAAGGTTTTCCATGGCTCATTTGCAAAATGTGCAAAAAAAGAGGGCCGCTCTACCCCTCGCCTCTAAAATCTCAAATTCATCCAATACATTGTAACTACACAGCACTTCCCAGTTTAGAAACTTGTCTTATTTGCCCATCAGTCTGGTAAAGGTCAGCTTGCTTCCCGTGGTATATGAGGCCCCAGCTAACCCTTCCGGCTTCGTATTTTCCCACTCCCCTTCCCTCTTCCCCTCTCCCCCTTCCCCCTTCCCCTTTCCCCTTTCCCCTTTCCCACTTCCCCCTTCCCCCTTCATATCACAGTTTTCTGAGCATCCCATACATGTTCACACCTCTGTGACATTTTCTTACTCACCTTTTCTGAAATTCCTATTTATCCTTCAAGACCCAGTTCACGTGTCACTGTCTTTTGAAGTTACTCTGACATTCCTCCCGACTCTTAAGCGTAGTTACACCTTC
>CM052455.1:2350758-2376551 GCA_028533085.1 Varecia variegata | reverse complement strand
CTTAAGAAAGAATGTGTTAGTTCTTAAAACCCAGCAAACCATTCCTCAGCTCTCATTAGCCCAGACTGTGTTCTGTGGCCATTGCCGAACCAGTCATTCTGGCAAGAGGAGGGGAATTGTACCAACACTGGCTTTGACGGATCAGGGACCCACTCCTGAAGCTGGGATCAAACCCTCGGACTGCCTGGCTCTCATGCAGGTGACGCGTGTTCAGGGAATGCCAGCCAAGGAGCTGAAGTGTCCACCACTAATCTTAACTCAAACAGTTTACTTATCAGTAAGGTTTTATGAACTGAATTCTAATCAGAACGTTTTTATTCACTACTTAGCACCATACTTAAGCAGAGTATGCCCTCAATAAATATTTGTTAGAATTATTTAATAAATATATTATAGTGATTCCCATTGAGTTTTCTGTAGCAGGGTAAATTAGGTCATCAATTCGCTTTACTAAAAATCACTGTACCTATTATCCCTCCTTGATTAGGTTCCTTTTTTGGAACACAAAAGCCTAACCTTTCACATGTAGGCAACAGCCTCTGAGAAAATGACCCTCACCCTTGCCGGTCAGCATCTCAGAACCTGAGTTCTGCTACTTTATGTGACTTTGGACAGGTCACTAAATTTGTGCTCAGTTTCCTCACTTGCAAAGTGGAAAAAATAAAAGTGCCTATTTTTTTAGGGTTATTATTGCCAATTACATGAGTTAATGTAAGGCACTTAGAAAAATGCCAGGCATACAGGGAGTGACACCTATTATTATTATCAATATAACCTGTAAAATGGTAAAAATCATTCCTCTCAAAAGGTTGTTGGGTGGCTTAAATGTGGTAATGTTTGCCCAATGCTCAGCATAGCTTAAGATTGTTCTTCTTAATCATTATTCCCACTTCTTTTGTATACTTGCTATCATCATTTCCCTTGTTATCACAGTAAAACTTTATTTTCCAACCTCTGCTTTCATTCTTCTTGTTTTTGCCTTTAAAATATGTGTTAGAAAAGAAACTTAGACCTGTTGGCTATGATGAGGAAAGTTCTGGATTAGAAGACAGAGGATCATGATTATTGTAGATATATACACACTGCCCCTTGGTTTCCTCATTCGAAAATGGAGGTCATAAAGTTTTCTTTGTGTTTATCTCCAGACTAAAAATTTCATGTTCCATCGTTCTACACATTCTCTGAATGCAGTATCCCACATCTGCATCCTTAGCATCTGGCCAATAGCTAAATACTTAACAATCTCAATGATATTTATTAATAGATAATGTAAGGTTTCTGGTTAATCTTTTCTCCTCTACTTCTTCTCACCTCCAGTCTTTACTTGTGTCCTCAGGGTGCCCTCACCCACGTCCTCATGAATTGTCATTGACTCTCCAATACCGTTTTCACAGCCGTCTTAGCCTAGTCTTCAGAATGCGCCAGCTCTAGCTCACTCTGTCTTTAGCCTTTCTGAACTTCATCCTGCTAGTCCTTTCCTCCGATCCAGAACTTCCAGAACAGCTAGAATTACTTCATATCAAAGAGACTGGAATATATCTTAAGCGCATGTCCTACGACCTTAGTTATTTATATCCCACTTGATTAACAAAGTATTGGACGGAGGTATTACTTAATACTGGCAAATTTGTAATCCCCCAAAGCCCACATCTGAAAAAAGGATAGCAGTAGAATAATTATATATATATAACTACGAATATGAAGCGTTTTCAGGCACATGATTATTTTATGACTTTTAAACTAATTGCATGCAGCAAGAGACATAAATTCTAAATCTACTTTCCCTTCACATGTATGTACATTCTTAACTTGTGTATTTGCACATTGCTATTCCTAAGGGAGTGTTTGTTAATCCCCCACACCTGTTTCTTCCAGATAATTCTGAACACTTATTTAAATACCTCACCTCAGAAAAGCTTCCTTTTGTCTCTTTTTTCCCCGAGCTTCTTAATTCCTTATGTGGCCTCCTGATTGGGCGTCCTTTTCTAATGGAGACTGTCATGTTGAGGGGAGTGTGGATTTGGAACCCTATGAATCTGGATTTCAATAGAAATCATTTTATTCTATTCAGGCTGCGATAACAAAATGCCGTAAACTAGGCCTCTTATAAAGAACCGGAATTTATTTCTTACAATTCTGGAGGAAGTCTGAGATCAAGGCACTGGCAGATTCTCTGTCTGGTGAGGTCTCGATTTATCGATGGCATCGTCTCACTGTGTCCTCACATGGCAGAAGGGGTGAGGGTCTCTCTGGGGCCTCCTTTATGAGGGCACTAATTTCATAAGATCTCCACCCTCATGACCTCCTTTCCTCCCAAAGGCCCGGCTTTCTAATGCCATCACCCTGGGGGTCAAGATTTCAACATAGGAATCTTGGGAGAACCCAAATAGTCAGACCATAATGGAAACTTTATCCCTTCGTGAAAGATTATTTGAATGCCTGCTGTGGGAGATGCTGTGATCTGGGGAGTGAGGGACAGTGGTGACCAGGATGTGGTCCCTGCTGTCATGAGCTTGTGGTGGAGTAAGAAAGACAAGACAACATGCAGCAAAGCCAGCCATCTACTCTGCAGGTCCTTACGGTACTGCCTTGACCATCTTGGGACAAGTTACCGTTAAACTACCCAAATAAGTAACAAAAGACTGATACATTCGACTATATAAAAATTAAAAGTTTTATGGTAAATAATATCATTACAAAATTAAAAACAGATGGGAATTTGGGAAAAATATGCACTCTATATGACAGACAAAGGCTCACTCTCTGTAATTACATAGCATTTTCATAAATTCATAAGAAAAGGAACTATTATATAATACAAAACCAGACAACAGATAGAGGTGGGCAGTTCACAGAATAATAATAAAAGATTTTCAACATGCCAAATAAAATGCAAATTAAAATAAATAAGCATTGTATTTCACTTATTAGGTTAACACAGATAAACAATTTGATAATACCCATCATTGTGGAAAATGTTGGATAATTATTCTTGTAATGTAAATTGATGAAATTTAAAAAAAACAGCTATTTTGTGTCAATCATAAATAGACAAAGCTTGGTCTGACTATATGTAAAACTTTCAATGTCAATGTTTTTCTCTCAGAAATCCTACTTTAAGAAATGTATTCTAATGATATATTTGCACAAATGTGAAAAGGATATCCACTGTAAAATTGTTTATAAATAGCGTAAAATTAAAAACAATTTTTCTATCAACAGGGGATTGGTTACATAAGTTATAGTACCCTTATATAGCACCATATAATCATTGAAAATGAGGATAAATCTATCATTTGGGAAAGTGTATGAAACAAGCAGGCTATTTGCTGCTCTTTTTAGCATGTCAATCTATAGTATGGTATTTTTTTTTTTCCTTAGAGATGGGGTCACACTCTGTCACCCAGGCTGGAGTGCAGTGGCACAATCATAGCTCACTGCAGCCTCAAATTCCTGGATTCAAGGTACCCTGTGCCTCAGCCTCTGAGTAGCTGGGACTACAGGTGCACACCACCATGCCCAGCTCATTTTTTTTTTCATTTTTTTAGAGATGGGTTCTTATTATGTTGCCCAGGCTGGTCTTGAACTACTGGTCCCAAAAGATCCTACTGTGTCAGTCTCCCGAGTTGTTCAGATTATAGGTATGAGCCACCTTGCCCAGCTCTATGGTATGCTATTAAGTAGGAAAAAGAGGCAATTACCATAAATATAGTAAGATTCTAATGGTATGAAGTTTAAAATATCTAGAGAAAGATACATTCTTGTGTATACAATTAGACATTTCTGAAAGTATGCACAGAAAAATGTTAGGTAACTACTTCTTGGGGGAGAGATCTTGATCTTTAACTTCTAATTTTTCTTAATCTATTAACAAACATTACTTTTATAATTGGAAAAAGGAGTTAACATCTATGTCTAATGCTAGATAATTGATGGTAAAAGAAAAAAATCTAATGTATTGATTCCTGTTGAATGAAAAAAATAGAACATTTTATATCACTGCAGATAAAGGGAATCTCTCCCTATATATACGTGATAGTTTTAATGGGGGGAGGTTTCAGGTAGATAAGAGTTATGAGAGATTTTGGTTTTTAAGTGTTCCTTTGATTTCTTATGATTTTTGTTTTTATTATAGTAAACAATGATTTCATGACCTCAAAAAAATCAATGAGTACAATCTTGTGTTGAATTTTGACATGGAAAAGTCTTCAGAACCATCTGCTGTCAGTAGTTTTTACTCTCACTGTTCTTCTTTACTCCGCTGTGAAAAAGTTGGGTTCAAATATCAACTCCAGACTCATTAAGCTTCCTTGCATTCTTCCAAATAGATAGTAGATTCTCGCTTGGGGTCATGTGTGAAGCAAGCCACCGTCTTCTTTTGCTTTTCTTTTTTTCTTCAGGGTGTCTATTTAGCGTGGCAAGAAAGGGGAGAAGGTGAGAATGAGAATCTGTAACAATTTAGCATTTGACATGGAGATATTTAATATGTGTTTTAGGTGGAGAATGACCAAAGTAGATTTATGAGCCTGCCATCTGGACGACAGGATCTTAGAGACACGATACTCATAGTTCGAGAAGCATTGCTGTGGCGTGTTTCATGCATCTTTTCTGACGTCCACACAATTAATCTATGGGAAGCTTGCGAGCCAGGATGATTTTCTAAAGATGCCTGAGAAATGGATCTCTGGCAAACTCTCTCTATGAATACTCATTTTTTTCTCATATTACATTTATGTGCTGTTTTTAAAGAGCTACAAAAAAAAATCACACATACACACACATACCTACCCCTTAAATAGAGCTCATTAATAGCCATGCTTTTTGTCAATGTTGAGTAAAAGTCATGTGAAATTAAAAAACTAAGAAAGTTTTTTAAATGGCAAAAAACCGATACCAATTTATTCTTTGACGTTTTAGGAAATAATTTATATTATTCTCTCCTGAATGGATTTCTAACACCAAAGATCACTATTTTGTTCTTTAATTTTTATTCTTTGTGTCTATACTGCTTTATTTCTTAAGCTATGCAATCGGCTTTGCAATATTATCTATACTTTTTGTTTTCTTTTAATTTAAGTAGATTTAGAGGGGTACATGTGGTTTTTTGTTACATGGCTGAATTGCGTAGTAGGGAAGTCTAGGCTTTCAATATACTATCACCTGATATACGGTGCATTGTATCAAATAGGTAATTTTTCATCCTCTACCCCCTGCTATCTCCCCAGACTACAGTGTCCGTTAAGTCACTCTGTATGACCATGCATACCCATTGCTTAGCTTGCATGTGTAAGTGAAAACATGCAGTTGAATACTAATTTTTGAATATTTAAAATATAAAACCAACATGATGCATCATTGCTCTCTTAGTGACCAGTTTCTGAATGGTTTAAGACTTGGAAAGGTACAGCAAATAGGGATCTTTGCACATACAGATCGTTTTCCCAGCGTCTCACTGGGAAATGCTGTAAAACACTGGTGGGAGATGAGGGGTGCAGGAAGGCAGTCCAGAGATGGAAAAGAAAGGCGTGGGCTTTAGATGTGTTCATATCAGGTGTTATTCTAATGGTTGTGCATGTAAATAGTTCCTATCTCGTTCTCCAGGAAACCCTGGAAAGGCGTTTTATAAATAAGACACTTTTTTTTTTCAACTTGGTACTAGTCTTACCTTCTTTCTCCCACCCTGATGACTTCCTGGGCAGGAGTCTTAAAACTCCAGTTTACAGGGTCCCCCAGCTGTAGAGACAGCTCCTCAAGCTCTCTAAGAAGCTTCAGTGGTTACATTCTTGAGCAACATTTGAGGGTTTTTGTTTCGTTTGCTTTTTAATTGTTTTTGAGGTTTGGGACCATCTACTTGTTAATCTCAAAATTTTTAAAAATATTTCTGGATTTTAGTTCTGTTGGCCCCTCATTTGTCTGTGCTGATTAGGGCCTGTTCACTTAGTACTTCCCGCCTTGGAATGCAAGCTCCAAGACGGGGCGGGTGTTTGATTTCTTGCTGTATCTCCAGCATCTAAAACAATGTCTGAACTAAACAGGTAATTAGTATTTGTTCAATAAGTTTTAAAAGTAAAGGGATTTTCTTAGAATAGCTTTAAATCTAAATCCATTTGTAATTCTCAGATTCTTTGAGTCTTTTGTAAACTGTTGAGTCTAAGAGTTTAAAGACACTGAAGCATGGAGCCCTAGGGGGTATTTTGATACTAATAAGAAAGACAAGTACTATGTGAGTCCACTTAAATGAAGCATCTAAAATAACTGAATTCATAGAATCAAAGAGTAGAATGGTAGTTGCCAGAGCTTTAGGGGTAGGGAATGGCAAGTTAGTAATCAAGGAGCATAAAGTTTCAGTTAAGCAAGATGAATAAGTTCTTACCATGATGAAATTAAATTTTTAAAAAGTAAAGAAATGCAGAATAGTGTATTTTTTCAAAAATTATTTTTCAATTGCCAATATTACATGCATTTCATATTCTGATTGGAGAAAAGTTTAGGGATTTAATTAGTTATTTAATGTCCATAAAATTGATTCAGTGAATTAGCATTTCCTTATTAAGACCTTACTTGAAAATGTTGTTTTTTTCTTTTTCTTTCTTTTTTTTTTTTTTTGAGACAGGGTCTTGCTCTGTCACCCAGGCTAGAGTGTAGTGGTGTCATCATAGCTCACTGTAACCTCAAACTCCAGGCCTCAAGCGATCCTCCGACCTCGGCTTCCCAAAGTGCTAGGATCAAAATGTTTATATATTAAATTGTACCGTTGTTATTTAACCACTGATATTCCAGGAGACTGGAAGCTATTTATTCATTTATTCATGTTAAGAAATATTAATAACATACCTACTAAATTTCAGGCACCATGCAAAGGAATAATAAGACAGAGCATAAGATCTAAAAGAGCTTGAAATACGATAGAAGACTTACAAGACATTGTATCATATTCCTACTGTATTTCAGCTCATATGCACAGTGCCAGCCATAGTGCCTGATACATTCATATCAGTATTTCTTAAATATATGAAAAAAGTGATGTATGGAAGATGAGAGGTCTTAAATAGTTTTTATGTCCAATTAGGCAGCAATTAAAGAGTATTTTAAGATTTAGCTTGCTTATCCCAAATTTAGGAAAGGGCACTTACCTTGAGTTTGTTTTTGTATCTTGACGCACTGTATAGGTTACAGTTGCAGTTGCACTTTGGAGATGAGAACGGTGCCACTACAGATATTGATGGCATTGTTTTCCCTTTCCGTTTTGAAAAGAAAGTAACTTTATTGTACTATTTGATTTTAAAATTAATACATCTTAGACAATGAAAGAAATAAGGAGGTAGAAACTACTCTTAAACTTAACTGCTCATTTTGGTGTATTACCTTTTAAAAAGTGTTCCTTTGAATATATGTCACATCATACAGATACAAAACATTTTGCACACCTATAGGCACACTTACAGAATAACACTGTGTGTGTGCATTTGTGTTTGTTTGTGCACCACTAAGGCATCAGTTATTTCCTCCTCCCCTGGGAGGTTTGGTTAGCTTGGCCCAAATTCCGGTTTCATGGATGAGACAGTCTATAGGGTTCGCTTTGATGTCTGTACATTTTGGGGGTCTATTTGGTTACATTTTTTCAGGCTTCCATGCTTTTTTATTGCCATCTCATGTTTGTCTAAGGTTACATAGTATCCTGGCTGTAGACCATTACCTCTTCCCATACAAACTTCCATTGTTATTGTGCATCTATGGGTTTTTGACAGAATTTATTGCAGGTTCAAAGGCTCACTATGAAGGATCATATCAGAAACCATGGCCCTTTTTCCCTCCACTCTTCTTCACCCCTGTTTGGAAATAAACTTTCACTCTGTGACCTGGTGGACCAGTCCCACCCATATCAGTGTTCCTCGAGGTCTCCGTTTCTATCTCAGGCCCTTAGCAAGATATTTTTCCCAATAGTCAACTCTTACTCTCTAAGAACATTCTAAAAAACACAGTTTTCTCCATGCTATGCATGTACTTATATTCAGTATATACATTTACGTTACAAAAATGGAACCATGCTGTCAATGTTCTTTTGTAGCACAAGTTTTTAGTGAATTCTACATTGTGGGCATCTTTCCTTGGCAGTGACTAGAAAGCTTCATTAGGTTTTAGTGGATGTATACTGCCCTACTGAAGAAGTATGTCACCATTTATTTATTTAGCCTCACTCGGGCTGTTTTAGCATTTGCTGTTACAAAAAGTGTTGTGATGAGCTTCCTTGTATTTCTCGGCATACTTTTCCATTACTTTAGAACCTCACTTAACTGATTTCTTCTTGACCAACTAGAAGGATTATAATAATTCTCATACTCCATTTGTCTGTAAAACACACTGGTGTCCCTGGCGTACATGTGCACACACACACACACACACACACACAGTGCTCAAGAGGTATTCTGTCCTACTGAACTAATTTTTTTCATTAGAAATATATTTTCAGAGTCTATAGAAATCATCATATGTTTCCTCTTTGACTTATTAACAGATTTCCTGATATATTCCTGTCTCTTTGGAGGAATGAATCTCAACTTAGGTTAATGCTGCTAATGTACTGCTAAATTTAATTTGTAAATACTGTCTTTACGATTTTTGGATTTATATTCGTAAGTAAGAGTTTCCTCTTGTTTTATTACAGGTATACTTCCTTAGGCTTTGATATCAAAATTACTGATAATATCTTTGTAAAATAAATAGGGAGGAGGTTTCCTTAGTTTTGTTTTACTTTGGAATGCTGTCACGTGTGGCTTAACAACAGGGATATGTTCTGAGAGATGCATCGTCAGGTGATCTTGTCACTGTGCAAACATCATAGAGTGTACTACACAAACCTAGGTGTTACAACCTACCGCACACCTCCGTCTGTATGACATAGCCTATTGCTCCTAGGCTAGAAGGCTGTAAAGAATGTGACTGCACTGAATACTGTAGGCCTTTGTAACACAGTGGTAAATATTTGTGCATCCAAACATATGTAAACATAGAAAAGGTACAGTAGAAATATGGTGTTGTAATCTTATGGGACCACTGTCTTACATGTGGTCTGTGGTTGACTAAAACGTTATTATTCAGTGTATGACTGCAGTTTAAATGGTATAGCAATTACTTATTTCTTGAATATATGAAAGAAAGTTTTTGGTCTTTGATACACTTCTTAATATTAGTCATGGTTTATTATTATATTTAGATTTTCTCCCTTCTATTGGGTCAAGTTTTGGTGGGAAAAAAATATATATGTGTATATAAAGGCAATTCTTTTTCCTAGATGTTCCAAATTCCAGTATAGGGATGTATAAAGTGGCTGCATTTACGACTTTTTTTCTTAATTTCTCTTTTCTTCTTTTTTAAAGTAGTAGTTGATAGTTGGCTTATGTAAAAAAAAAAAAAGGTATTGATGAATCTCACTACTTTTATAGATCACTTCTATTTTATATTATATAGATCACTTCTTAATTTCTACTGGTATTGGTATTTATTTCTTTTTCTGTTTTCTTACATTTATTTGATATTTCAAAATGAATGTTTAATTAACGTTTTTCACCCTGTTGCTTAGCAAGTATTTAGTTAATTTTGAGTACAGTTTTGGCCATTTACCATTGGTTGTGTCAGGTAGTGTTCTCATTTTTTATTTTTACTAGATATTCTGTATTTGTGGTATTGATTTCTTCCTTGACCTAAAAGTTATTAAGGGGAGAGTTTAAATTTTTTTAAGTGCTTAGGTTTTATTTTTATTTCGGCTTTAGTCGCTAAGTGCTAGTTTCATTACCTGGTTGTCAGAGAACATGGTCTATACCACTTCTGTTTACAGCACATTTAGTGAAGTTTCTTTGCAGCTTACTATGTGATTATCTTAAATCCCCCATGGCTTATTAAAAGAGTGCATTTTTACACTATTAGTTTCTTTCAATAATCACCTTATGTCTAATATTTGACCTTTATAAAATATATAATATATTTCATTTTGAAAAGCTGCAGTAAAATTAAAGGTGTGAGTTAATCTTTAAACGAATGAGACTCTATAGAAATTCAAAAACTCCATCATATGCTTTTTCCCAGTCGCTGGTGTTCTAACCAGGGAACAGATAGTCTTAGAGATTAAAATTAGAAGTCCCAATTTGACATAGGACTGCTTACTCCTCTGCTACATTCCATCCTTACCTGTTGTCCCCTGTTCTCTGCACTCTGTGAGTGTATCTCGATTGCTGGCTATTATAGGAGTCCACTAGAACCAGAGTCAGAGGAGAACCTAAGCAATTGAGTCATCATTCTGTAATCTTTGTACCAGTATCGTGGAGGCTCTATACACAAAAGAGCTCTTCTTACGCCATTGTAGGGATAGAAGCCTTCCTGTCTTTTCAGTCTGTGTTTCTTTTTTAACCCTCAACATTCGTTCATTCATTCATTCATTCATTTATTTTATTGAAATTGACAATGTGCAGGTTGTCTTTAAGTTGAATTGCACACTCTGACTGCAGGATTTCCTGCCTCCTGCTTGTAACATGGAGGTAGATAAGCAGTATAACCTCAAACGTCACTTCTTCAAACTGCTTCCTAGTGCTACCAGATTTTAAATAGTGGTTTTTCTTGTGGCCACATCTTTCTCCCTTTAAATACCACATTATTTAAAAAATCTTGCCAACCCTTTGTAAGCAATTATACTATTTCTGAACAATCTTTTGGGTTGTAAGAGTAGAATTCATGTAAAATATTTACCAGACTTGATTTGAAAGAACTGAATGATTTTGAAAAATTTAAAATTTAAAATTGAGTGTATAAACTAGGTGGAAAGAGATCATAAAGAGTCACATAGGAATTTTATAGAAGTTGGGTTCTTTAGTCAAAGAAGTGTAGAAAACACTAGTGTAAGCAAAGTTAAAATAGGTTTCTTTATTGCAGAAAGTGTCAGAGTCTTTCATATGCATTGTGAATCTCCAAATGGGAAGAAGAGGTAGAAAAAAATGTTTTCAAACTTACTGACCATTGGCACTCTGATCCTTTTTTTTTAATGTAACATTTAGCTATATATCTCTGTATACCTGTTAGAGTTATATTACTAGTTATGTATCCCAGTATATTATGATACATTTTCAGGAAAACTGATGTATTCTTAACTTCTTCATTATATAGGTGAGAAAATTGGGCTCAAGAGAGATGGAATAATTTAATCTCATGGCTAATTAAAAGCAACAGGTATTAGAACCCAAGTTAGGCAACTCTCAGGACACTGGTTTTCCCATTATCCTTCATTATTACCTCCCAATGTGAAATGTTACTTCCTGAAATTATATTCCTTCTAATGAGCAGTGGTGTTATCAGTCCTCATTAATAAATATCAATTTGTCTTTTAAATGTCTCAGTTTGGTATATGTAAGTATATATACACTTGCATACATTTTAGATGTAACATGAAGATGTTTTGTTCTTGATCTAATATTTTAGGGCTACTATTACATTAACATACCTTAAGTTTTGAGCTGGAAAATCACACAAATGTGAAACCTGCTTCTTCTTTTGCAGCGGCCCTAATTAGAGGAAATCGTAAAAACTGTGCTCAATTTTCCGGCTCCCTCGACTGGTTGATTAGCAGATTGGAAAGACTGGAAGCTTCTTCTGGTACGTTTGCCAGTTTTCTCCTTAATGTAATATATTATTCCTGTTTTCTTCTATTCCATGTTCTTTAAGACATAAAAACACACTCAGCTGGTCATGGTGGCACGTGCCTATAGTCCTCATTCTTTGGAAGGCTGAGATGGGAGGATCATTTGAGGGCAGGAATTTGAGACCAGCCTGGGCAACACAGTGAGACCCCATCTCTACATAACTGAAAAGAAAACCCAATTAGCTGGGTGTGGTGGCACATGCCTGTAGTCCCAGCTACTCGAGAGGGTAAGGCAGGAGGACTGTTTGAGCCCAGGAGTTTGAGGCTGTAATATATCATGATCATGTCTGTGAATAGCCACTGCGCTCTAGCCTGGGCAGCACAGCAAGACTACATCTCGGTGGGGGCGGGGGGGAAGGAAAGAAAAACAACTTTGACTCTAATGATCAGTAGTGTAATATGAGTGTTTTCCTTTTAACAGTTTAAGCATTTTTATTTATTGATCAAAATCATTAGTATCTTCATTGGTCATTTTTGTCTAGCAATATAACAATATCCTGCCCATTTATATATCTATTTTTTAAAGTCTAGTTATGAAGTCCTGAAAACTGCAAAAGAGCTAGAATTCTTTACTGTTTTTCAAATTGATTACTCCTAATATATTCGACACACAAAAAGATCAGTTTGGAATTCTCATTTTTTTCCCTTGTGTTCAAAAGATTATTTGGACAGATTTGGGAAGAAAATGAGGTTCCCAAATCATATAGCACAATATTTTATTTAAAAGGGATTTAGTCAATACTAATCAAGGGTCTGTATCAGAGTAAGGTGGTTATAGGCAATCAACCTGATATGCACATCTCTAATGAGTATGTTAGTTTTATTTTGGGGTTGTGGAGACGTATCAGTGATTGCCAGGCGGGCCTGAACCCTCCAGTGACACCCTCGGTGACACCTAAATGGAATCCTGTGGCTCCTCCTCTGTTGCTCATTATTTCATTATTTGCCCTTCGACAGACAGCACTGATACCCTCTAACGTTACTTATCTTTCCTCTCATTCTCCTTCACTAGTAATGAACTTCTTGAAGGTAGGGGCGTGATTTAATTCTTCTTTGTTTTCTCTGGATATATAGTGCTGTCTGGCACCTATAGGTGTTTATTAGTATCCGTTGAATAAATGAATGGATGTTTGAATTCACTTAAAAAATGCTACCGTGCATACAAAATAATTCCATGACTTTTGCATGATAAAGACACAGTCAGAGACAGGTTTGTTGAAATTGAATGAATAGAGACATAGAAGAACAGATGGTTGTAGTCAGAGAGGGTAGTTTTAAGTCACAGGGCAAAATTTTGGAGTTTAAAATTGGAGGAAGAAAAAATGGAGTCACAGTGAGTTCTAAGGCACTGCTAGACTGTTGGGTGGCAGAAATAATGGAGAGACTGGAGATCGTTGTAATCAAAAAAGCACCAAAATTATGAGATGAGGGTATTAAGAATATAGCCATATGAATAATTGTGTATTAATTGCAGAATATATTAAACAAGGAAAAAAGTGAATAATTAGTAGGAGGAAGAAATGATCAAGTAAGTGGTAAGAAGATGATGGCATAGATTACAAAAGTGGATAAATTCTTGGGTCCACGTGGCCAGAATCATTGGCAAGCTACATATATATATCTTTTCCTGGCCCCAGTGAGTATCTGGAAAGAGAGAGGCACAGGGCAGCCTTCAGAGCAGAGTGTCCATGCTGCATGAATCAGCTGCACAGCAAAATGCTCACATCAAAAAAGGAGAGAGAGAAGGAAAGAACAGAGCCAAGCATTCTTCAAGATCTGCCAAGTAGAGTCCAGTGTTTATTATAGAGTCTTCACCATGGTCAATTACAGGCACAATTCCTTTGGTTAGGAGTTGTTACTTGCAGTTGTCTTTTTCCCATCAAGCCGTTGACTGCAGGCATTTCTGCTTAAAATGGAAGCCCTGTGCTGAGAGAAAGTGTAGTAAAAGTCAAGAGTAGGGGGGACCCTTAGAGAATATTTAATTTAACATTCTTACTTTAGAGGAAAGGAATTTGAGGCATAGAACAGTTAAAATGACTGATTTGAGATCCTGGAATTATTTATTGTTACAGCCAAGATTAAACCCCAGCTCCTTAGCATCAGGCTTAAAATATGTTCACTCCACCTTGTAGCCTCCTGGTTTGTAAGTATCTAAAATGTATCTCACAAAACAATTTTCTCTACTGTAGTTACACTTATGCTTCTAATGAATTACTCTTTCCCCAGAGGAAAGTAGAGCGTTGCTTAGTTTTTGGAGATAGTAATAATAGTGATATGCACATGTACCTGTATACAATTTATTCCAGTTGTGCTTTGTTATTTACTGAGTGCTTACGTATGCACCGTTTTATTTTCTCTCTATAATAATTCTGTGATTGCTGAACACACACTCACCTCAGCTTGTTAGCATCTCAGCTGTAGATTCAAACTGGAAAATGCTTGAGTGCAAAATAAGGCAAAAGTGGGGCTAATTTATTTTCCTGGGATCTAGAACTTTCTAGTCTTTACTGGCTCGGCAGGTCTCTAGTGCCTTCAGACAGGTATAGATGTGTGTGTGTGTGTGTGTGTGTGTGTGTGTGTGTGTGTATCTG
Source organism: Varecia variegata (assembly GCA_028533085.1). NCBI lineage: Eukaryota > Metazoa > Chordata > Mammalia > Primates > Lemuridae > Varecia > Varecia variegata. Next base: position 2,362,274 of record CM052455.1, on the reverse strand, counting down.
TCTTGCCCTACTCTTTTGGTTGTTTTGATTGAGGATGGGTTTGCAATACCTAGTCTGCCATTTCCAGAACCAGAAAATGTCTTGGATTGTTTTTAGAAAGGAAACATTGGAAATGAAGTGATGATCCATAGGAGAATAGGTTCATTTATATCCCAATAACATTTTCAAATATATTATAGATATTTAAAAGCTATTTAAATAAAGATATTTAAAATTGTTTAGATCTATATCCTCAAACATATCTAGGATATATTATTAAGTGAAAATTCATTTGTAGAATGTGTGTGATGGAATATATTTTTGTAAAAAAATATAAAGGGCAAGAAAGAAAAGAAGGCAGGCAGACAGGCAGAAAAGAAAGAAAGGAAACAAATTCTATGCAATATGTATATATGTCTCTACACGCGTAGGATGTGGAAAGATGGACCCAAGCTATTCATGTTGGTAACCAAGGAGCTGGAATTTGCAAAAGGAAAGGGTAAAGCACTGAGTTCTCTAGGAGTGGGGAGTTGGGTGTCAGAACCTATGCTACAAATAGACAAATGGGAAGCAATGATTAGACTCAAAGGTTCAAGGATCACATGAAGGGTCTGATGACCACTAACACCAGTTTTGTTTTTCACGTTCCTTTTCTTTTTCTTTTTTTTTCCACTTTGCTTTGCCTCCACTACTCTTTACATCCTGCCACTGAAATTGAACCAAGGGAGTCATTGATAATTCCAAGAATCACCTCTATATTTAAATGGCCCATAAACAGACCTCTCCCTAATGTTATTGCAAAGCAGTAATATCTTTCCAACATTGCTTTGATTTACTTTCAAATATGTTTTCACAATGTCATGAATCCTAGATCCAGTCATTTCTGTTGCCAATAATGAGAAAAGAGAAGCTCTTGCATATGGAATGGGAAAAAAGATGTGTAAGGAGAAACCGAATGACAGAGCTAGAGTCAAGGTGCTCAGGGAGCTGAGAGCTGCGGGTGGCTGAGCTTACAGTCGGCCCTGTCTGCTGGCAGCGTGGCGGCACGTGTGTGGGAGCCCCGGAAGGGATATGTATAACCCTGCCTCTTGGGCAGGGGTTTAACACAAACAGATTCAGTTATCTAACAAGGTAACAGGTTTTACCTAAAGCTTTTCCAGTTCAATTTTTTATATATTCCTGGGACCACAGGAAATCTTAGGAAGGCAGAGTGAATACCTATACATAAAATCAGAAAGAATTTAATGTTTGTGAGGAGGATTGTGTATGTTGGCTGATTCAGCACCCTCAGACCGAGTCCTCCTCCCTTGCCTTCTTTAGTTTTAGAAGCTAAAAAGCAAACTTCTCAAAACCTTAGTCTCAATTAAGACTGAGGGTACCCTGTTGCCCCATTCTGGGCCTTGGAGAGCTTTGCTTCCCAAAGAAAGCCTTTGTAGGAGAAAGACCTGGATCTTTCCTCAATCCTCTTGCCTGTAATAAAGATGCAGTAACTAGTAGTCAGCATCCATCCTCCAGGATAAGAGACAAAGCCACACAGGAAGGAAAGAGTGAGGAGCTGACCATGGAAGGAATCTGCGTGGTTGATGGTTTGCAACTAACATGCCATTGACTTCGTGGCCTCTCCCTAGTTTAATACAGGGTAATAGGACTTTTCCTTACTTGCAGCTAAATACCCTGTTTACAGCAGGCCTCTCACGACATCGTATCTACAGCAAGGCAACTGTGTAAGAATCTATCTGAAATTACTGGAGGGACAGATCTCATTTAATAAGTGCTTATGTGCCAGGTACTGTTTCATGTGCTTTATGAATATGAATCATTGAATCTTCAAAACAGCCGTATGGGGTAGGTACTGTTATTGTCCCCGTCTTGGAGATGGGGACCTGAGGCTCAGAGAAATCCAATGGCTGAGCCAAGACAGACCCCGCTCTCGGACCCAGCAGTCTGGCGCCAGAATCCTTGCTCTAAACTACCCCACCATGCTTTGCTCTACAGACTCTTACTGAGAATGAGATTATTAATGGAATTTAAATATGGGTAATTATATGGATGTGATGTTCTCTTGTTTTAAGGATCATTTTTCTTTCTCTTTATTCTAAACCCTGAAATTTCTAAGCAGGCTCTCATGGACTTTCTTTTGATCTCATTTCCCTGGACCCTTTTGTGATACACTCTTAAATTCCTTAATTATATTTGCATTCATAAATACCCCTGTGAGAAATGATCTGAGCCCCAGAACTGGGAAATAAGAAAAATTGGGGGTGGGAATCAGTCATTTATGGTGGAAGCAGCAACAGAAATTATAGGGAGGCAGATTACAATCACCAAGGGCTTTTTTATTGAATTTTATTTATTTATTTGTAATGGAAAGAGGTCTATTCTGAGCCAACTTTGAGGACCATGGCCCGGAGCCATGCCCAAGAAGCCTTGAGCAAGTGGACTCACTGTGGTTGGGTTACAGTTTAATTTCATACATTTCAGGGAGACAGGAATTACACGTAAAGGCATAAATCAATACTTGGAAGGTGTATGTTGGTTTTTCCCAAAAAGACAGAACATCTTGAAGCAGGGAGTCACAGGTTATAGTGGGTTTAAAGATTCTTTGATTTGTTATTGGTTAAAGAAATGAAGCTTTATCTAAAGGCTTGGAATGTTCTAAGTTAAGGAAGTCTGCTGATCAGATAAGCCAAGGGACCTATACCCAGACTCATGGGATCTGTTAAGTAAATGGGTGACCTGCAGGTGTGGTTTAAGCTTTGTGGTTTTTGTGGTTTTGTGGTTTAAGCTTTTGTGTGGTTTAAGTATAGCCTTAGGCCTGTTAGTGAGTCACAAAGGACATCTCCAAGACAGGAGGCGGCATGACCTACCTTCCCCTGGCCAGCAACTCAGCTTTAAGGTAGTTTTGGGGAAATGAAAGATAAATTACATATTGTCCCACCTTTATGTGTGACTAGTGACTTTGTCTTCTGGACCAGAGTTAATTGAAAAGACAAAAGATTGGTACGAGCGAGTGCAGTTGATTAAGTTGATATACTTTTGAAGGCTGGGTTTTTCTTTAGGGTGTGCTGGGTACTTGAAATGCTGTTTGGGGCAAGAGATAGCTGGATAAATGTATTTCAGCTTGTGGGGAGGCTGCAGACGTTTTCTGAGTCTTACTTTTTGTGTAGTCTATTCCCCGCACAGTTTTGCAGAGATAGAGGTGCTCTTTCTTCGGGATTCCTGCCAATTCTTTCCCACTCTTAGTAAGTGCCATTGAACGACGTCCCCTCTGGGTTTAAGTCGAATGAGGAGTCTTTGAGTGAGCTCCAGATGCCAAAACTTCATGCTCACATACAATACAACTTTGGGTAGCTGGAAATAGGATAGTTTAAAGCTTCCAAGGTTGGCATAGCTATTTCTTGCAGAATATAAGCTCATCAGTTTTCAAAGATGAAAAATTTGTAAGCTGTGGAATAATCTGTTCTAGAACCATGTGTGCCAGGAACTCCTCTTCCTTGACATTTACTTAGGTGTGCACAATTGAGTTATAAAGAGCATGGGCTCCCAGATCCACTGTTAGTGATGCAGAAATCACAGCTATCAGATTTCAGTAATAACAGCAATTCAGGTGACACTAGTGACTTCCTCCAGGTTGGTTGGGAGGTGTAGGATACCAGCCACTTGCACTTGTTCCCCACTTTTTGCTGATTTTATTTTTTCCCCGGTACACAGCCCTCCAGGTGGTGGTCCACAAAACCCACGTTTGCCAGGGGTATAAATTAGGAAGTCTTGTCTCAGGAAAACCACGGAATCCAGTGAGGGCTCACTTGAGAACAGGCTGCTTATTAGAAAACAAAGTCACAAGCAGTGATTTCTGCATTTTGCCTGGCCTGTTTCTAGTGTCCTGTGAGTACTGAGTTGATGTTTCATTGTCACAGACAGAATGTGGAAGTTCCAGCTTGTAAGAAACTGAGAGATAACTGTTTATTGCCACTGTCTGGTTTGATTGGGTTTTGCTCATGCCATTCTGGTTATTAAATATTTTTAGTGTCACCTTTGGTCCAGCAATTGCATTGTGTCACTTGCTTTCAGTCAAGCTTAAGTGTCCTTGACCTATCTGAGTTATACTGTGTCATGACTTTAAAGCCTTTGTCTGGGACTGAGTTCATAGATGCTTCTCTGCATTGTGAATAACTCAGTCCAGTCTTCGCAAGTCAACTTGCCTCTTAACCACCCTTTCAGTACCTAAGCTTTTAAAATAGGAGCATGTTTGTTTGAACTCAGTAGTCAAAAGAAGGAAGCCGGTGACCACCCATCCAAATCTTCCATCTTTAGTACCAAGGCGGGATGCACTGCAGTCCAGGCACTCCCGTCAGGGTCAGGGTCAGGGTCAGGTTCATGCAGCGAATGTAGTCTGGGTGGACATTGGCTCAGCTGCTTTGGTACCTACCAAACGTGCCTTCTCTGGAGAGAGATGACCAACGGTAGGTGTTAGGGTGTAGTCAGCCCGGTAGGATACGAGGTCCTAATTGTGGGCAGTCAAGCCTGTCCCAAGTCCCCGGTCCTCTAAAAAAGAGAGTTTCCTACCATTTCATCATCAAAAAGAGGGCTCATCCCTGCCAAGACTAACTCATCAAAAATGGAAGCTCATTTTTAAATCATTTTCCTCTATCTTCTTTTCTACTTTGTTAAGGAGAAGCAGAGGTTACGGGTATGGATTTTAGAGCTAGGCTGGCTAAATTCCAATTCCAGCTCCATCCTTTAGAGCTACATGACCTTGAACAAGTCACTTAGCCCCTCTGTGCCTCAGACTTTTCACCTGTAAATGAGGCTTGGAAGGCTGCCTGCCTCGGAGGACTCTTAGTAACACTAAGTATGTGCTCATTAAATTAAGTGAGTAAAAATACCACAATGTGAACCTAGCACCTTTTTCTTTTGTAGTTAGCGGTTGATAGCTACAAGATTATTTTTATTTTATTAAAACCAAGATTTTCCCACTGCTAAGATATGGTATGGAGAATTTTAGATGAAAAAGTGTAATAATGGCCAACACTTAAGCAGGCCTTCCTATGTGTTGGACACTGTGCCAGGACTTTTGAATGTATTAATTCATTTAGTCTTCATAATAACTTTATGAAGTTGTCTTAGTCTGTTTTGTGTTGCTATAAAGGAGTACCCAAGCCTGGGTAGTTTATAGAGAAAAAAGGTTTATTTGGCTCAGGATTCTGATATCTGGGAAAGTTCACAATTGGGCATCTGCGTCTGCTGAGGGTCTCAGGCTGCTTCCCCTCATGCAGAAGGCGAAGGGGAGCTGGTCGTGCAGAGATCACATGGTGAGAGAGGCAGGAAATAAGAGAGAGGGGTGGTGGCAGGCTCTTTTAAACAACCAGCTCTTGGCCAGTCGTGATGGCTTACACCTATAATCCCAGCACTTTAGGAGGCAGAGGCAGGAGGATCGCTTGAGCCCAGGAGTTCAAAACCAGCCTGAGCAACATAGTGAGATCCCATCTCTACAAAAAGCTAAGAGTAATTAGCTTGGCATGGTGGCACATGCCTGTAGTCCCAGCTACTCAGAGGCTGAGGCAGGAGGATCCCTTGAGCCCAGGAGTTGGAGGTTGCAGTGAGCTATGATGATGCCACTGCAGTCTACTCTGGGCAACAGCAAGAACCCATCAAAAAAAAAAAAAAAAATAGAATACAAACAACCAACCGTCATAGGAACTAAGAGTGAGAACTCACTCACACCCGCCTCCCCAGGTAGGGCATTAATCTCTGGATGAGGGATCCGCCCCCATGACCCAGACACCTTCCATCAGGCCCCGCCTCCAACGTTAGGGATCGGATTTCAACATAAGATTTGATGTGGACAGACTATATCCAGACTATAGCAGAGGTGAATATTACTAGTGTTGCCATTTCACAGATGGAGACGTGCGGCACAGTGAAGTTGCTTTTGCAGGGCTGCATAAGGCACGCCAGCTGCCGAGGCAGGACTTAGACCCCAGCTGTGTGGCTCAGAATCTCAGGCTCTTTCCCTTCGTGATAGATGGTGCCTCTCGGGTGGGGGCCGTGGGCAGGCAAAGGATTGAATGTGCTCTGTCGTGTCCTTCTAATGTGATGAGGGAATGTAATAACCCTCGAGTGTAAACAGGCAAACTCGGTTGACGTAGAGTCGTCGAATTTCAGAGTGGAGCTCGCTCTGCGTGCCTCTCACATTGCTCTCCTAAGCCACACTGCACGATGCAGACTTAGTAAGTGAATGATTTGAAATAGCGCTCTTCACTGAATCACAGTGTGTTTTAACGTCTCCTGGTAGTACTTTCTGATACTCTTAGGTCTGAAGCGATTTGCGTAGCTTTCTAAAAATATACCCACTTTTAAATGCATTTTGAAGTTGTCCTTTGCCCTGCACATACTGATAGATCTCAGGACGACAAACCATTCTGCATGTCATACCCTGTCTAAAATGGTGATTTTCATCAATCTGTGACATAACTTTTCTCCTTCCGGCATGCCACACTTGCCAAGTATCAGAATTAGGCTATTATTCTATAAAACCTTTGTGGTTATTGGGAATAACGCCCTTGGTTTGTCCTTCTACCGTGGGAGAACTTTTAAAATTGATGTCAAGCTCATGCAGATGCTATGATCAGTTTACATTTCTGCCCCAAATCATAGTTCTTAATAAAGAATTTCTGCTTTGAGTTAAGTATCTTTTTGAGGAACTTATTAATCTGTATTTATGTAGAGGATCTGCCTTAAAAATGCTCCAATGTAGGCCGGGCGTGGTGGCTCAGGCCTGTAATCCAAGCACTCTGGGAGGCCGAGGCTGGTGGATCGCTCGAGGTCAGGAGTTTGAGACCAGCCTGAGCAAGAGCAAGACCCTGTCTCTACTAAAAATAGAAAGAAATTATCTGGCCAATTAAAAATATATATAGAAAAAATCAGCCGGGCATGGTGGCGCATGGCTGTAGTCCCAGCTACTCGGGAGGCTGAGGCAGGAGGATTGCTTGAGCCCAGGAGTGTGAGGTTGCTGTGAGCTAGGCTGACGCCACGGCACTCACTCTAGCCCGGGCAACAGAGTGAGACTCTGTCTCAAGAAAAAAAAAAAAAAGCTCCAATGTAGATGTCTTTTAAGCATGTGTTCAAAGGGCTTTAGAGCAATTGATTACATCTGTCAGCATTTCTGCAGATACTGACATTTCGTAGGGTAACACATAGACATTAGATTTTTGAGCATTTTAATGACTGTATAGTTTTCCATTGTGTGGCCAAGGAAGTCTTAAATGAATTTAGGGCACTGTGCTGACAATGTCATACACATTACTTCCCTGGACTTCCACGATTATTCTCTAAGATAGGTTCTGTTATAATTTCCATTTTACAGATGAAGAATCTGAGCCTAAGCAGCCTAGAGGTCATTCTTTTAAAGTCACAGGAAAATAATGGACTTCGGCTTGACCTTGTGTGGTCCGTAAGCTCCGTGAGAGCAGGGATGATATCAGTTTTGCTTTTTATTTTTATACCCAGGTCCTAACACAGAGAGTGCCCCATTTGGTGTACTCAGTGATGAAAGAGTGAATAAATGAAACAAACCCCAAAAAACTCCAAACCCACAAACCATGAGCATCAGTAGCAAGATAAGAATATCTTAACATAGTAATGATTTCCTGTCTGGCATTAAGAACTCTGTTAGCTTTTGAGATATGGCAATTTATGCAAATAAATATTTGTATAGAATGAAATTTCTAATAGCGTTATATGACTGCTGTATCATGAACTGCCTTTAATTGACATTCTCTTTTCTTTTAACTAGCCTTTAACTTCTCTAGTTTGTCTGTCTTTTATAAATCATGGCTCCCTAAATTGAAGGCAGCAAACTATCAGAGGCCTAATTAAGGCTGCATAGTACATTATAATTACACTGCTCATTTTATGTGCTTTATTGCAGCTAATTTATCCCAGGGAACTTTTGGCTCAGATTCATCTTGTCTTCCAATAAAATACCCTAGGTCTCCTTACTTTACTAATGGATCCATGCATGATATTCCATCACTCCGTATGTGAATAGCAACGTGATACACCTTTATCTTCACTGACTTCCATTTTTATTAATTTTCTCTCTTTTCCTACTTTTGCAAAACTCTATTATATTTTAATCTTAACCTCTGTCACTTTTTCTCTCTGTCTCAGCTTTCTGTGAGCTCAGGATTTAATGAGCTTATTTTCTTCTTTAGCCTCAGAATTATTATAAAAAAATTGAAGCATATGCAATTGTGTTTTCCCAATGTGGCTTGAGACCGCATCTCTTACATGTGTTGTTTATAAGCCTTTATATATTTTAATGTTACTATCAATTTAATGCATTTTTCTTTCTGTATTTGGGTGAGATATGGAAACTCTATTTAGGGTAGCTCGTATTTATTTCATGAGTTAGTTCCCCGTTAACAGATAGAGAGAAAAATGTGCATTGCTTCTTTTTCTCTTTATTTGCTCTCTGATTATTTGTATTAAAAAGTTAAAAGACAAATTTAGCAGTTTATCTCAGATTGAAACTCAATTTCTTGACTTCAAATTTATACCCATTTTAAATGAACAAAAATATTCTTCTTTTGCTTAGTAGTGCTTCCAACTGTGACATGCAAAATTCACTGAAAATGTTTAAAAAGATGTGTTGTAATTATGCTGTATGTTGATTCTTTATTCAACTCTTGCTATTTGTTCCAGGTGGACCCAACCCTCCCTACTTTCTCATTCTCCCCCATACCCGTGCCCACCCTTGAAAAGGAGACAACTTGCATGTAGTGCATGATTCATCACTGATTGGCAGTTTAATTTAAATTGGTGGAATAGGCCGGGCATGGTGGCTCACACCCCAGCATTTTGGGAGGCTGAGGCGGGAGGATCGCTTGAGCTCAGGAGTATTTGAGACCAGCCTGAGCAAGAGCGAGACCCTGTCTCTACAAAAAATAGAAAAATTAGCTAGGTGCGGAGGCATGTGCCTGTAGTCCCAGCTACTTGGGAGGTGCTACTTAGGAGGCTGAGGTGGGAGGATTGCTTGAGCCCAGGAGTTGGAGGTTGCAGTGAGCTATGATTGGGCCACTGCTCTCTAGCTGGATGACACAGTGAAACCTTGTCTCAAAAAAAAAAAAAAATAGTAGACTAAAACGACAGATGTGTGCCTTTACAGAACCTTCTCAAATGCACAGGCCTAGGCATAGATTAGTGCTTTTACACATAACTCAGATTCTTTCTCTTACAGCCTCACTATTGCAGCATAGCAACAAACAAAAACCAAAAAACACTCCGAAACTCCTTGGATCTTTTGCCAGCACGGAGCTCACTGGACCATGTCTTCTGCTGTCTCTAATTGCCGCTTACTTTACTTGCATGTCTTTCTTACACTGTTAGTGCCACGAGAAGGGGCTCCTATCAACTCTGGGAGCTTTCTGCCTTGTTTTAGCATTTCTTAAACCCTGTGTCTACTTGGGTAAACTTTCACTGTGTTTTTGGCTGCATTCTCCGGTTGTGTCAGGTACGCAAAGCCTTCTGCAGTTCTGCCTACTTGGCCTCCTCATTTTGTCTGTGTCACTCTGTCTCTCTCACCAAGGTCTAACAGACTGATTAAATTTCTCCTGGATTTACTGACTTGCCTCATTTTGTTGCAGTCACTAACTGTGATTCCATGTCGTCATACATATCTCCCCTGAATTCTTCTCTGATTAGTATTGTGTATTTAGCATTTACCTAGTTTTTATGTCTAATTTTTAATCTCTGCTTAACAAGAAGCATATCTGTAATTCTTCCCTGTCGATCTTTACCTCATTTGCCTCTTATGTTATTTTGTTACAACCATAACGTAGTAGCAGGTGCTTATATAGCATGGCTCTGCTCCAGGCCCAGTTCTAAATGCCTTATATATATTGCTCCTCACAGCACTCCCCTCCTCAGGTACCATTACTGTGTCCATTTCACAGATGTGGACATGGGAGCACAGAGAGGTTAAGGAACTTGCTAAAAACTTACTGGGACTCAAATCTGTGTACATTGGCTTGTGTCCATGCTTCTCACCACTACATAATGCAACAGAATAATAGTGACACCTCTTATTATGGTATTTCCCCATTAACTTTGTAAATACCAAGTCTACCAGTCAATTGCTCTTTTGGAAGGATGACAATCTGTTGGATACCTAGTTACTACATTCTAGAACGGTTTTCTTTCAGCTGCTATGGATAGCTCTGGCCTGTTGTTTTGTGTTCTGTGTGTTTTCCTGTTCTTTCTCAGTCCCTTACCAGTTTGTTTTCTCCGGTCTTTTTACTTATTATGTCACTTTGTTTAAATTTAATTACCTGGAGCTAAAAGACACATCTCCCTATTTCCATTTGTCTTCCATGAAATTAGTGAATATTAATAATAAGGTTCTGACCAAAAAGCTACAAAGAGTTTCAATGTCCAGGTTGGGGGGAGGGGCAGGAACCCAAAACAGCAACCTGTGGTTTGAAAATTTGTAAGTCACAGTGTCTCTCCTTGTGACATTCATCGATCCTGCTGTGGATGCCATGGTACTGTTGGACTTGTGCCAAATTCCTAGTGTTTCTTACATGAGGGGCAGTTTAATTCCTACTAATTCTCACCCAGGTTGGAGCCTTCCTGTTCGCCTGCCTCTTGCCTAGACTAAAGGGTTTCCATGTCGCCATTTTCCCATGCAGCCATGTGCTCCTTGGGGGGTAATATGTTGTTCAGTGTCATCGCTCCCACTTGAAATAGAGATGGAGGAGAGACTTCCCTTCTCCCAAAGCTGAATCCTACGCCTGTCCTTTATGCATTGAGAACATTCTCTACCCCTCATAGCACTTGGCTGTTCCCAGTACCATTAATTTATTCCTCCATATTTTGTTACATCCTTGGAGATTTTTCTTTTTCATGAGAATATAAATAATTCAGAAAGTTTCAACCATAAACATTTTAAGGCAAATAGCTAAATGTTTGCATGTATTAAACATGCATGATGGCTGCAACCTCAATTTTACATTCTGTGCACGACCACCACAGAAATTTACCTAATTCACCACGTAAAATTTTTCCTAAATGAAATTAAAACACAGGTAAAGAAGTCGTAGCACTAAGAAATATAAATCCTGTTATGTCATCTGTCTTCTCTACCTTTAAAAAAATAAGTCAAAGGTTTTAATATGAAAGTCTCCAGATATAAAATATGTCACAGTAGTTATTCTACATACAGTTTACAATAATAAATTTTGTTACAAGTAAATCAACAAATTGAAGATTTATTTTTATTGAAACTGAAGGTGAGGACTAACAGTTCATTTTTATTTATTCACTTATTCATTTGGCAAACATGAGATCGACCTCCTTGGGCCCATGTGTGCTGGATAACAAGGAGGGTACATCAAATCAATCCCTGTTCTCAAGGGCTCATTTCTTTAGTGGGAGGTTGAAATGAATGTAAATAATTTTAATATAATGTGATCAATACTACAGAAAAAGGGAATAATTGCTTCATCCCATGGCATTGGTAAGGACTCACCAAATGA
>CM052455.1:2312135-2350258 GCA_028533085.1 Varecia variegata | reverse complement strand
GCAGGAATAAAGTTAGTATGTCTATGTTTTTTTGGTCTTTTTCCCTTCTCCTTTCTCATACTTCCACAGAAGATTCTACACTGCCATTGTCTTGGTTCTCTAATCTTTGCTTCTCCCTCTCGGGCGTCTGTCCACAGGGCATTTGCTTGTCCATTGAAGGAAGAGGCAAGTTCCCCCAAGAGAGGAATCTTGGGAGGCCGAATGCTCGGTCCACAGATTCTGCTGTTTAGATGTGGGCAGTGTCTAGTAACTCTCCACCAAATCAGTATCCCGGAATGTTTCAAGTCCATTTCTCAAGTTCATCTTTTACTTAACAAGGGGAAAGTAATAATACTGTTTTTAAAAAATCCCATTTATTTTCTCATATTTATTTTCATTAATTTTCCTTTTTTTTTTTTAAACACAGCTCCCCATCCCACTCCAAACCCCCTCATTTCTACAGAAATTAAATGCCTTTTTTGGTGATGAGGTCCAGAAGTTTCCTTTCAGTGTTCCCTTCCACCTGTTCCCGTGTAAATTCTCTGCCCGTGATCAACTGTGACCAGATGCTTCCTCTCACTCTTTACTTTTTTGATATTACCAGAGGGAAACAGAAATTAAAATTGTAGTTTATTGGAGTTCTAAAAAGAAAACTTTAATAAATGATGGTCTGTTATAATAAGGGGCTACTCTGACATCTACATAGATATATATATTTATATATTTATAAACATATATATATATAAATATTTCTGCCTAATGAGGGTGACTCCCTTATTTCTACTGATCATCCATTTATTCTTGTTAATCTTTTCATTATAATTCTCCTCCCAGGAATCATTCCTAGTTCCAAAAGTACCATATTGAAGAAGGGACACAGTAATCTTGAAATATTAACTGTCCATGCACCAAATTACCTTTTCTGGTGGATTTATACAAATTATGTTTCTATAGGTATTTGGATTGTTTTAAGGTATTTGTTTTTCCTCACTTTTTGTTTTATTTTATTTTAATAATCTGACCTGGGACTCAAACACGAATTAGAAAAAGAATTAGAAATAAAGTGAAAAATTTGGATTTATTTTTGTAAGCTAATAGCCCCCAAGAAATTGGTATCTTTTTTTTTTTTTTTTTTTTTTGAGACAGAGTCTCGCTCTGTTGCCCAGGCTAGAGTGAGTGCCGTGGCGTCAGCCTAGCTCACAGCAACCTCAAACTCCTGGGCTTAAGCAATCCTTCTGCCTCAGCCTCCCGAGTAGCTGGGACTACAGGCATGCGGCACCATGCCCGGCTAATTTTTTCTATATATATTTTTAGTTGTCCAGATAATTTCTTTCTATTTTTAGTAGAGACGGGGTCTCGCTCAGGCTGGTCTTGAACTCCTGACCTCAAGCGATCCCCCCACCTTGGCCTCCCAGAGTGCTAGGATGACAGGCGTGAGCCACTGCGCCCGGCCGGTATCATTTAACTGTTAAAAAAAGTTGTTCAATGGGACTCAGATTATTTTTAATTAAATGTGTATGATGTCTAAAAGATTTTCATAACTTCATTGTTGTTGTTGAAATTGATGCACAGTAAAATAAGATTACCTGCTTTCTTCAGCAAGCGGAAGTGACATCTGAATCCCCTTTTAGGAGTTTCATTAGAAAATTGGTCACTGACTGGACAGTGACTTTTTTTCTCATCCCTAGTTCAGCCCTGTAATTTTAAGTATACAGACATTTAGATCATGTCTTCTCTTCATCTGCTGATTACATGGGTACCTTGGGACACTTAATGACCACTTACTATGGACAGGTACTTCATTCCCTTAGGAATACGATCTGTGTGCTTTAGTTATTTCTCCAGTGAGTGATTAGCTTTCACTGATCCATTTACATAATCTAATCAGGTTTTCTCTTTTGATCACTATGGTGCCCTCCTGTTTCACCTATTATAATTAGAGGCTCTTAGATTCTAAGGTGAGGACATCTTGATGGTACTTAGTGAAAATATGTGGCTTCTGATAAAGTTAACTTTGCATAAATGATTTTTTCCTGATGTTTTGTTGATCAGGAAACCATTTTGTCCACCAGACGTGTCACTGACTCTGACATGATGCCTTTCAGGGTACGCTTTCTGCTTGGGGGACGCCATGGAGAATTCAAGTTCCTTCCTCCACCTGGGTATGCTCCTTGTTACGAAGCTGTTCTGCCGAAAGAGAAGTTGAAAGTGGAACACAGCCGAGAGTACAAGCAAGAAAGGACTTACACGCGGGACCTGCTGGGCCCCACCGTTTCCCTGACACAAGCTGCCTTCACGCCCATCCCTGTGGATACCAGCCAGGTATCGAGATCAACTCTAATGGCAACCGTCTGTATTGTAGTCGTTCTGCTAATCAGCAGCTTTCCAACCTGGACTGCAAGCCACAGGAATGCATTTTACAGTAATGCAATTGACATATATGGCCGAAACAAAACTCATAAAATAATGCTCATTCTTACCATGTCCACTTACTTTCTATTTTTTTCTATATTTTAATAGTTGTCCCAATCCCATCAGTTGATTTCATAATGCGCTCATGGGTCACAACCTAAAGTTTTAAAACTTCATGATTCTCTTTAGGTTTTATTAAAATAGTTAATATTGGAGCTAGGCATGGTGGCTGGCGCCTGTAATCTCAGCTACTTGGGAGGCTGACTCAGGAAGATGGCTTGAGCCCAAGAATTCGAGACCAGCTAAAGCAATGTAGCTAGACCCCACTTCTCAAAAAATAAAAAGGAAAAAATTATCTGGCCATGGTGGCACATGCCTGTAGTTCCAACTACTCAGGAGGCTTTGGTAGGAGGGTCACTTTAGCCCAGGAGTTCAAGGTTGCAGTGAGCTATTATCGTACCACTGCACTCCAGCCTGGGTGACAGAGAGGGACCCCATCTCTTAAAAAAAAAAGTTGAGTTTATAAAGTGCATATTATACTTTTTCAAAAAATAAGCAATAATAGCAGCAGGTGGAACTTAGTGACAAAATTATACAAGCAATTTTAAGGTGTGATAATGTTAAACTGATTTAATATCTGGGGTAGTGTACTACACTTGATATGATATCATATAGATGTAATGCTTATTAGTTTTAGAATGTACATCTTTATGTAGAGTAAACATGGAGTTTTTAATTTCTTTTTCCATCTAGACAAATTTATTATCTAGAAGATATTTAACTGACGTTTCTCTTGCATTGAGATTGAGATCATGAACTCTAGAGTCAAAACGCCTGAGATCAAATGCCTACTCTGGGACCTTGGAGAAGTTACCTTGTTGATTAAGATGCTGTGAATGTGTTTGCCATAGTTAATAGATAACACATTACTTGGCACATAGGCACCCAAGAAACATTAGCCGTTGTTCCTGCTTTTCTGTTTCATAGATGTAATTGGTGTCCAGAGGTTGAATTAAATATTAAATATGTATTTTGATGGTGATGTAACCTCAGTGAGGTTGGTTAGATATTCAAACCTTATTATTTTGATGATCAAGGACACTGTTTCTAAAGTTTGAAGTTGAATTAATACCAGGCCTGAGAAGCTTCATTTATTTAGCAACCAGTTGTTTAGCTCCTAGAATCATATTTCTTGTTCCTCCATGCTGGCTTTTTCTATTATGTAGTTAAAATAAACATGCAAGCATTGTTCATGGCTGAAATTCAGTACATGTTGTGCATTGATGATGTGTAGCAGGGTATGTATAGCTCTACCTAAGTTTGGTAGAAACAAGATTGGGAGGCTAGAGATGGACAACTAGATTATGCAATGGTAGCACATTGGGGATTGCCCCAGTTTAGGTGACCTCTGCTGTCTCAGGGAAAGAAAACAGTGATCACCTACTCCCTGTGGAGATGCCAACTCCTCGGTGGGCATCGTAGGCATTTGCCAGCTCCGTCTGGTGAGGGACTAGTGGTGGCGTCACACACAGGTGCTCTATCAAGACGTAAACAACCAACTCCTCACCTTGTGTTTTTTAATGAACATTTAACTTTCTCCTTTTAATGGGAACATGTAACGATTTTTTCCCTTGAGGCTTATATTTGGAAACCACTAACAGTAACAGAGCAGAGTTAAGGGAAAACAGAAATCACTGCAATCAGACATTTACAGGCTCAAAGAGCAGATGAATTATAACTTGGGCGCTGAATTTCCTTCACCCTGGCCTGTGGATGCAGGCCAGGTTGGTGTAAGAGCTTTGGGGTGATTTCTTGTTTGAAATAATGCACATTTTGATAGTTGTCCCAAATCCATTAAACATCTTTCTTTGTCCCCACCAGAGCTCCTTTTTTGTTTTTCTTCCTGAGCTCACTTGGAAACCTAAGCTGTCAAAAATGAAGGTCCCACAATCTGTCTAAAGAATGTCATGAAATAGATAGTTTAGAACCTAATTATATTATTATATTTTAATGGTTTGTGAGGCAGTTTTATTTAGTTTGGCAGTGAGGACAATTAGCCCTGTTTGTTTCTGATGTATGTTTTCTTTTTCTTTTTTTAAATTTTAGATTGTGTTACCTCCTCATCTAGAGAGGATAAGAGAAAAACTGGCAGAGAATATCCATGAACTCTGGGTTATGAATAAAATCGAACTTGGCTGGCAGTATGGTCCGGTACATAATTTTGAAATTTATTTTCAGATTCTGTTAGTACATCTTTCTGAAAACATAACTTTTTCTCCCACATCCTCCCATGGGGTGACATAAGTCGATTGGGTTGATTTTATTTTATTTTATTTTTCCCATACACATTAGTTTTTGGGCAATTTTGCTTTACTGCATTATTGTAGTCAATGGGCTGACTGACATTACTGGCAGGTTCATTGAAGGAGAGTCTAATCGCCTCGACAACTGAAAGTTATCAGCCTTTGGGATATATTTCATAGGGGCATCATGAAAGGCTCTGTTTTATGGAATAACATCATGCAGAGACATTCTGTCATTTATCTGTCCCTTTAAAATGTCTTGTATGGCTACCATTTGCCTGGTTGTGGTTGCTACCGGGGACCCAACGTTGAAAAGACCTTGACTTTAAGGTACTGTGTTTGCCTTTTAGGAACTTCCTGGTTAGTTGAGTAAGAGCCATGCAAATAATTACAGAGTGAAGAAGAAATATTTAGGTCTTTCCTGGGAAACCAGGGAAGGCTTCCAGGAAGAGGCAAATACTTGCCCTGAGGCTGAAGGACGAGTACGAGTTGGCTAGCAGTCAGAGAGCGGGACCATATTCTAGGCAGAGGACCTGGCAAGTATAAAAATGAGGAGGTGGAAGGAACAGGACATTTGCAATGACCTTTCAGCTGCACAGCGTTGCCAGAGGACAAAGGACAAGGTGCTGTGGTACAGAGGAATAGAAGTGGGATGTCAGGCCACGTAGACAGGGGGCACGTCACAAAAGACTTGGGGCAGAATATGATTTTATTCCTTAGGAGTCTAAAGAGCGTTGAAAAATGCTTAGGAGGGAGGCGACATACTCAAGTCCATGTGTTAGAAGGAAGCTCCGCTGGGAGATGCAGGGAGAGGGCTCAGGTGCCCCAGGTGAGAGGGGCTGACTCTGCCTGGCAGTGGGGACAGAGATGTGATCACTGGGGACGTTTCGGAGTTCAGGTGTGGGCTATGGTGAGAGAGGGAAGGCGACCTGAGCCAGGTGTCTTGTTTTAGCTCGGACACCTGAGAGGGTGGTGGTGTTGGCTATTTGTCATAGAGAATAAATGGGAGGTGGAGTTTACATAAATGGGGAAGATATTAATCTTAGGACTCAGACACATTTGTTTTCACTTTTATGTGTAGCATTTAGGGTTAGAGATTCCGAGTTTAGCGTTAAATTTTATAACTTGATTTCATTTCCAGAGTTGTGCACTTAAGTAAATATACAAAATACATGCTTCTATATAAGTCCTGTTCGTTTGTAATGATCACCAGAAAGAAAGGGATAAATAGATTGTTTCTAACTTGGCAACTCCTGAAGACTTTTGAAAAGTCTCACTCTGTTTGCATACTTTTATGTGGCATTTTTAGAACCTGGTAATTATTCCCATGGAGTCATTTGTTCCCTGACAGCATATGGCTGTCATCGAGGTGCTGCCCTAGCAGTAATGCTTATGTAATTTAGGTCTCTAAGAAGATAACAAACCTAATTACTAATGCCAGGATAGAGAGCATCTTTCTCATAAATGTATTTCTAAAATCTTGAATTTAGTTTAATGCAATTGCTAATATATGCTTTGAAGGATTGATATGAAAACCACCTTATTATGCTAACTGATTTTGTTAAGGTAGTAGAGTGATTTGTAAGAGCAGGAGGTAACTGACAGGGTGAAATAAACAGCCAGGACCACCTCAAGGAGTTTATATCAGTCAGTCATGTCATTAATTGATGTTTTTAATCAGTTTGACTCTACACAGAAAAATTACTACAAATTAAAATCAAGTCATTACCATACCCTTCTTACACAGAATTAATTTCAATTTATATAACATTGTTAAGTGCCTGCCACGTGCCAGACATGGTCTAGGTGTTTGGCATATATCAAAGAGTGAAAGAGACCAGAATCTTTGTTCCATTGATCTTACCTTCTAGACCAGGGAGACAGCCCATAGCCCTGTAACCCTAGTTATTAATGAGGATCTAGTCTGTTAGAAGGTGGTAAGCATATGGACCAGGTTGCCTTATTAGGCAGGTGGGCAAATGTTGGAAGGAGCTCAGTGAGCGAGCCCGTGGGTGTTCGGGTAGGAGTGGGCATAAACTGTGCCCAACAGAGGAGAAGAAGGAGCGCAGATAATGCTGGCTTTTACCGGTGACTCAGATACTAACCGTGCTGGGAGATGACAGAGGCAGCTTTGCTGGGTGACAGTCTGGGCGTTTCTTCTTGTTTTCCCTCCCCACCTTCCACCACGCAAGTGAATTACCATTGCTACTGTCTGACATGGGAGACTATCACATGCCGATTTCCTGTCCTGTTTCAGGTTCGAGATGACAATAAGAGACAACACCCATGTCTGGTGGAGTTCTCCAAGCTGCCTGAGCAGGAACGCAATTACAACTTACAAATGTCGCTGGAGACCTTGAAGTGAGTTTCTTAACTTTTTCTCTTTTCCAGTTTGCCTTACCTGAAAGAAACAGGTACTGATGTTACACTTTAATTCAGCTGTGAAGTTGTTTTAATTGAAGCTAGAACTTTTCATAATGCATAGGCAGATTGAATTAGTGTTTGTTGGGAATTAGACGTTGATGCTGCTATTTTATGTCTTTTTGCTCCACATCAGTATTTCCTAAAGGGTATCCTATAGATGTTTCTAGGTATTATGGAATATGAGGGTTCTGTGATCCAATACAGCAGTGGTCCACAAAGTATGGAATGTGGTCCAGGGACTTGGCCAGTCCCAAATTGTTACTGGTTTGTGGCAAGATAAGTAAAGATATTAAATGTTTGGAAACTTTTATACAAATTTAAGGGAGAAATTTTATGTCTATTAAATCTAATAATTAAAAAAAATGTAAGGTATCTTATGTGTCTTCATTTTGAAAATTTAATTTTCTCTCCCAATTTTATTGTTATTAGAGAATCAGACCGAAATTAAAAGAAAATTAGTTCTTCACCATCAACTAGGTCGAGAAGGACTGATCCAATATATTTAAAAGATGTTGAATTAAAATAGTTAAATAATTTCTTATTTTTATTGATGCACTTTCACAACTTTTAAAATGTTACTGTGTACCATGAACCTCTAAAATGGGGAGGAGTCTCTTTATGGTGCTTCCAAAACTTGTTTAACCGTAGCACCCTCTTTTCAGAGAGTACCCATGGGGACCATTATCTGAGCAACATACTTTTTTTTTTTTTTTCTTAAGAGACAGGGTCTTGCTATGTTGCCCAGTCTGGAATGTAGTTGCTATCCACACCTTCATAGCACACTGGAGCCCTGAACTCCTGGGCTCAAGTGATCCTCCTCTCCAGTCTCCTGAGTAGCTGGCACTACAGGCACATGCCACCGCGCCTGGCCTGAGCAACACATTTTGAGTATTTTGTACGATGTTGTAAAGGCAGATTTGTTTTTCAGTGACTTTTTGCCCATGGGTTTCTTGAATTTGCCAGTTACTTTTGCAGATGGAAGAATGGGTTGGGGATAAAATAAAGGAAGGGATATAATTTCCAAATTTAATATAGAAAAGTAAAGAAAATATTTTTGAAAAGTCTGTAACTTTTCTTTTATCTTCTTTCCCTCCGTGATGTCCTATAGAGCTGGATTTGTTCAAAAAGTCACTTATCCTTATATATTTTCATATTAGGTATGAAGTGACACCTTCTTCCTTTTTGTTTGTTTCAGTTTTGTTAAAAGTAAGGGGTTATTGGCATTGAAATTATTTTACCAACGAACCATAAAACTGTTTCAGATTCTAGAATTTGGGCTCAGGTGTACAGTCATACGCAGCATAATGACATTTAAGGTCAACAACAGACCGCATATATGATGGTGGTCCCGTAAGGTCATAATAGAGCTGACAAATTCCTATTGCCTAGTGACATCATATCAGTCACAACATCATAGTGCAATACATTACCCTTCCTATGTTTAAACACACAAATACTTGCCATTGTGTTACAGTTGCCTAGAGTATTCAGTATAATAATATGCTGTACAGGTTCGTAGCCTAGGAGTAATAGGCTAGACCATCTGGGTTTGTGTAAACACACTCTGTGATGTTTGTACAACAACGAAAGTGCCTGACAGTTTTTCAGACTGTATCCCCGTGGTCAAGGGACACGTGATTGTATATCCTCAAAGATGCAGATTAATTACCATGGAAATAAACAAATTAGGCATAGAGTGGGTTTAGATTCTCCTAGTAACTTAAAAAGGAGCGTATATAAATCAAGTAAATTTATTTTATATGATTTTTTAAAAATTGAATCTTTGTCAAATGTTTTAAAATAAAAAGCACAATTCAAATACCATAATGCGTTAAATGGTACATGATACTAGATTATTATTTAATAGTATCTAAACTTCTCTTATATCAAAAGGAACTTCACTAGACTAGTTTTCATACTCTTCTAACCCCTTTTTACTTGCCCTACACATATTAATATAGTAATAAAATAGAAAGACAGTAGATTATATTTCCCTTATCTTATCCCTCTCCCTATATATTGCTTCTCTTTTAATTTCAGAATATTATGGGGGTATAGACGTTTTGGTTACATAAATTGCTTTTGTACCATTTGAGTCAAAGTTATAAGTGTGCCCATCCCCAAGATAGTTTGCATTGTACCTGTTAGGTGTGAATTTACCCATCCTCTCTTCCTCCCTCCGGCCTGGTTGACTTCCAACGTGCACATAAGTGTTGATTGATTAGTTCAGATTTAATGGTGAGTACTTGTGTTTGTTTCTCCACTCTTCTGATACTTCACTTAGGAGAATGGTCTCCAGTTCCATCCAAGATTAACGTAAGAGGTATTAGTTCACTATTGTTTTTTATGGCTGAGTAGTACTCCATGGTATACATATACCACATTTTATTAATCCACTCCTGTATTGACGGGCACTTGGGTTGTTTCCACGTCTTTGCAATTGTGAATTGTGCTGCTATAAACATTTGAATACAGATGTCTTTTTTCCTTTGGATACATACCCAGTAGTGGGATGACTGAATCAAATGGTGGTTCTACCTTTAGCTTTTTGAGGTATCTGCATACTACTTTCCATAGAAGTTGTACTAGTTTGCAGTCCCACCAGCAGTGTATGAGTGTTCCTGTCTCTATTTAGAACCTTCTAAAGGTAAAAAATGACAAGGCTTGCCTATAATAAGGAATACATAATGAGTTGCTGTGACCTGGGTACTTATATTCAGTGTCTCCGATCTTCCTTTGTGGTCATGACATGGGGTTTGTACATTTAGCTTAGTAATTCACGGCAGCTCATTAGTTCCCCGTTTTTTACAGCACAATGTTTTATTGAAAGGTCATGCTCTAACATAATTTAGTTAAATTTGCAGTACATTCCCTGTCATTTTAGCATTTGACAGCTAAGGCAGCTAGTGCAAAGAGTAAATTCGGGAGTGTAGACATCTCCGTATTTGCATTTAGTATGTTGAGCCTTCAACTGCTACATATAGTCCAATCTCATTTCTAACAACTACCGGTGGCTGGTTTGATTAATCATCCGACTGCATGTACCGTGGTGTTATTCCTTATGGGAATAATGACCCTTTTCATGAGCTAATTCTTGACATTTCTTCATTGATTTTCCTGTAACTAAGTAGCATATATTTATATGGCTCTTGTGATGAACTGATATCTTTATTTCTTTAAAAATCAAATTAGGGGAAATACACCCCTACTTCTCCAAAATTCATACTATGCCCAATTCCAGGGGTTTAGAGAAAGCACAGAGCTTTCCTTCTGTACTGCCTTTATTCGCCTATTTAGTTGGTAGGCACCAGAGCAGAGGAGGCTCTGGAGTCGGATGGCCTGAGTTCAAGGACTTGTTCCATCAAGGGAATCTTGCTGGAGTAACTCTCAACTTCTCTGAACCTTACATCTTCTTTTCTTTAATAAAATGAGGATCATAATGCATTTACTTCATGGAATTATTGTGGGCACTAAATGGTAAAACCTCTAGTACTGTATGTCTAACAGAGTAGGCACAGTCTAGGTTTTTATGCATGTTTGTTTTATAATATGTCATGAGAGGGATTAACAACTTCGTTTGTTTAAATCCCAAGAGGCTCCAAATAACACATGAGCAAGAAATCATTCCAGGATATTACTTCATTTGGGTTGAGGGAGATTTAATGTGAATATGAATTTTTGGTGTTCTTTCTGTGACTTTTCTCTCATGCGAATTGTTGACAGTGACAACTTACTTTAGACGGGAATTGTCATCTGTGTATTGTACAGTACTGCAGAATTCTGGCACTGTCTTTCAGAGCAGCACAGCTTGGTAGCTCTGGCCTGCCAGATGGCCTCCAGATGTGATCAGCGTTACCGAAGGCTTAGTTGCTGGTTTAGTTTTCAGTCCATGCCATGTTTTTCAAATTCCAGATCTTAACTTCTGAATAAATAACCCATGTTTTAGAAATCAAGGATTTTTAATCAACATATAATGTACTTCCATAGAATTTATTTCTTTGGAAGTTAAAAAATACATAGTGAGACTGCAACGATGTTTTTCTCCTGGCCAAGTGTTTTTTTCCTGAAAGTTATTTTTAGGAAGTGCTGTGTGTTTGTACACAGAAGGGTGGGGACAAATAGCAGGGACACAGGGATGAAGAAGAGAGCGATATGGAAGGGAGAAAAAATAACAGATAAGGGGAGAGGCATAATTTTCGTCTAAAAGAGAAAGTTTTCCTTCTACCTCTGTACCTTTTTTTGGGGCACAGGGAGAGGACAAACAATCTTGCCAGTCTCTAAATGCTGTGAATCTTTTTATTAAATCCTGGACCTTTCCTTCTCACCGTGTAAACTTTGTAGGTATTCTCATTACACCCACGAATTAATTACCCCACTCCCCACGTGTTCATCTCTACCCCAGCCATCTGCTCTGAGTGATGGAAGTGTGCACTCCGCCGTTGAGTTGAGTTTTCCCTGGATGCCTCGGAAGCTCCTTGAGCTACAGCCCTACCTCCCCTGGGAACAGTGCCCCCCTGCTGTCCATCCGGCTGTACCGGCCAGGAGCCTGGGGATCATCCTTGATGCCTCCTTTGTTCTGTCCCTACATCCAGCCCATCACCAGGGCCTCTCAAGCGTGCTGCACTCTGTCCCCTTCCTCCGTTTCCACACCCGTCGTCCTGGGCCACGCCACCGCATCTGCCACTGGACCACTGTGGCAGTCTCCTAACCAGTCCCCTCACTTGCCCTGTTCATTCTGTACACGGCAGCACGAGTTTATACATGCAATGCACGTGTGCGCGCGTGCGCGCACACACACACACACACACACCACACACACACACACACACATGCACGTGCACACACATTCATTCATACGTTGCTAAAACCCATTCAGCTGCTTCCTCCTTTGAATCCTACTGGATTTTGTTATAATTATTCATCATTGTTTTCCTTCCCGTCAGACCTTAAGCACTGTTCAACAGAAGGATGTACAGTAGCTCCCCGAAAATATTAAATGGAAATTTCTAGAAATAAACAACTTGTAAGTTTTAAATTGCATACCATTCTGAGTAGCATGACGAAATCTCACGCTGTCACGTTCTATCCCACCTGAGACATCAATCCTCCCTTTGTCCAGGGTATTCACGCGTTGTAGACACTCTGCACCCTTTAGTCACATGGGAGCTGGCCAGGTTAGCTGGTATTACAGTGCTTGTGTTCAATTACTCTTATTTTACTTAATACTGGCCACATAGTACAAGAGTGGTCACGGTGGCAGTTTGGATATGCCAAAGAAAAACTGTAAAGTGCTTCCGGTGAGTGAAAAGGTGAAAGTTCTCAACTTAACAAAAGAAGAAAAAAAGTCACACTTGGAGGTTGCTGAGATCTATAGTCAGGACAATTCTTCTTTCCGTGGAATTTTAACAATATTGTTAAAATTGTTCTGTTATTAGTTATTGTTGTTAATCTCTTACTGGCCTAATTTATAAATTAAACTTTATCATAGTTACGTGTATATATAGGAAAAAACATAGCACATACAGGGTTTGGTACCACCCTTGGTTTCGGGAAGCCACTGGGGGTCCTGGAACATGCCCCCCATGGATAAGGGGGGACTACTCCACTGCAGGGTGCCTCATAAGTAGAGGTAACTCAACAAATACTTATTGACTTGTATCTTTACGCAAGTGTGGTATGGTATGTTCACTGTCCATGTGAGTTGAATTCATACTTTTCTCAGTAGTTTACACTGGGAAGAAGATTATGAGGCTGAATTATTAGTTATGAGAAAATCATAGTATAGGTGGCAGAAAGTACTGGCTGTCTCTCAGAGCCTTTAAGGATGATATTAACTGAATTTTCGATGGTTCAGGCCTACTTTTGATACCAACATACCACATGACTTTGTCAGTGTGGACTCACGTTAACCACATTCCTGGGGTGTATTGCTGAGGTACTAATTTGTAGTGATAGTACCTGTCTCATACACCAAAATATTCATTTCGCTGCCCATTTTTATAGATCAGCTTGGGGACGACACATTATAATCAGAAGATTTCTTGGTGTGCTTGCTCTCAGAGGTTTAATAGCCTGAATTTAAGATAAATCCTAATATTATGTCAACCTTGAGTTCCCTCGGAGCTGGGTTAGCCATCTGTCCTTGATACTTTCATAGCCCTGGACATGTCCCCTTGCACTTAAGGCACAATTATAATTGTCTGTAGCACAGGGCCTGGCACTGGGTGGTATTTGATAGGTATCTGTTGAAAGGATAAATGAGTGAATGGTGGAGGATGGCAAAATACTTCCTCTCCCCTGGACAGTGTATTTGAATAAGTCTAACCTGTATTTGTTCCAGTGAGTCAATTCTCTATTCTTCTATTGTTGACCAATCCCATTTTAACTGGCAGATTCTTTATTTACATTATTTTATGCCTTCAGTTGGTTCTTGGTATATCTATAGTTTTGTAGTTTAACACATGAGAAATGTAATTTCATGGGGTCATCTTAATTTTGCCATATTTAAGCTAAAATTTAACTTGATATGTGTGTATATGTCTGTATAGATGGACACATATCCATATATAAATATATGTCAATATATTTGTATGTAAATATATATACTTAAGTGTATATATCTATCTATATGGATATATATTTTTATATATCTATTTGGGTATATGGATAAGCTTATATATATGGATATCTATTCATCTGTGTGTATGTGTTTGTCTATCTGTCTATCTATATACCTATCCATATATTTTTAAAATGTTGTGGAGATAAGTATAGATTGGTTTTAGATAATTCGCACATCATTACTAGAACTGCCCAGACCTTGGAAATTACATAATCCAGAAAGGATATGCCATTATGTCTTACCTCTGTTGAGGCGGGAGAAACCACTCACTGACATGGAAACTAAAGCCAAGTTGTCTCAAAATGTCTCTTATATATACCCGTTTGTATAAGAAGTAAAAACAACAACACAGACATACATGCACACACATGCAGATCTGCTTTAGTATGTGCCTCTACTCTCCAGCAAGCTACATGAGAATTTGTGATGATCGTTGGATGCCTTTGGGGAAGGAAACAGAACTGGAAGGAAGGGGTTACTTTTCAGTGTATTCCTTTTTGTGCCATTTCAATTTTCAGTGTCTCGCCCCTTGCTTGAAAGTAAATAATTTACAAATAAATAAATTTTCCTTTTGATTTAATAACAAAAGACCTCTGCTGTGCTTTCAAGACTGTATCTCATTCCCACTGCTATCAAGTTGGGTTTTTCTGGATATAGAGAAGGAACTATTGCAGCTTATCTCTGGTTTCGTTTTCTAGGACTTTGTTGGCATTAGGATGCCATGTGGGTATATCAGATGAACATGCCGAAGAAAAGGTGAAAAAAATGAAGCTACCCAAGAAGTAAGTTGAATGTTTAAATAATATCAAATAATCTGTGCATGATTTAGTGCTGTGGTCCCCAACCCCCAGGCCCTGCGTCTCCCCCCATCCTCCATACCCCCGTCCATGGGAAAATTGTCTTCCCTGAAACTTAGGAACTGGGCCGCACAGCAGGGGGTGAGTAGTGGGTGAGGGAAGCTTCATCTGTATTTACAGCTGCTCCCCATCACTCGCATCACCATCTAAGCTCTGCCTCATGCTCCCTGCTTGCCCCGCTCCCATCCCTGGAAAAATTTTCTTCCATGAAACCGGTCACTGATGCCAGAAGGGTTGGGGACTGCTGATTTAGTGCATCCAAATAACTCTTGATGGACACCCAGATGCCTTGCTTATACTTAAGTTATAAAATTCAGATTCCAAAATTTAAACTGGCTGCACTGTCCTAGGGGAAACATCAAATCTGTGATGAGACAGTTGTCTCTATCATATTGCAAGAGATGAAACAAATGTCAGAATATATTAAATATTTGGGGGTGTCTTATAAAAGTGTTATATTCCCAGTGTGTATATGAACATGTGTGCCCATATTTCTAACTGATTATATATAGCTTTCCACTTTCTGCCAAAACATTGTTAATTTTATTTTAATTTACAATGAGATTATATTTGAGAAATAATTATAAAATCAGTGTTATTATCCCCATTTTAAGATGAGAAAACTGCGGCAGATGCATGCTGTTATAATAGGTTGGCCTGCTAGTCTATGAATTCTGTGACCTACGTCTATGATCCTATTTAACTTAAAACCTCAACTTTCTCTTCTGCTAACAGGCATTAATAATACCTACTTCATAGGGAAGTTTTAGGTATTAAATGAGCGAGTGCTTAATACATGATAGTTGTTTTATATTATTATTATTTTCTTTTTTATTTACACTTAAGTATTCAAGCAACTTTTCTGAGGCCTGTGAGTTGTAAATAGAAGTATTAAATAATATCACAGAGATAAAAACAAAGTAGCCACCCCATAATCTCCATCAGTCACCCCAGGCCTCAGGTTATCCCAGATAAATATAAAATCCAAGTAGAAATTGTGCTTGCTGTGCAAATGCAGATTCAAGCAAGTCCTTTAGTTCAACTGTCTATAAACATTTTTGCTCAGGTGCTCCATGTAAAAACTGTATTACTACCTCATACATTTTTAGGTTCTAAAATTTTTCTTTGAAAGTTTAAACCGTCCTAAAGGATTTTATGGTACATTCCACATATTTACATTTTGAAATGACACTTGTCATCAATTTTTAGTGTACGTAATGAAGGCAGGATCACAGTGATTATATATCTACCATCATCTATTTCAAAACTACATCAAAATATTGTTGACAATAGGGAATTTTATATCATTTCATTTTTCTCTTTGAACTATTTCCAATCCATTTCCCCCATAGCGTATGAAGCTGTTAATAAACAATATTTTATATTTGGCAGTCTTTGATTAATGATCATTTCATGTTTTATAACTTTGTAACTAAGATGTGTATCTAAATTGAATTTTTAATTATTTTTGTTTCTGTAGTGTCATAGTCTTTAGGTGTTAAAATTTTTCTTCTGAGTTATGGTAATTATTTTTAGTGCTCAAAGCAATATACATTAATTTTTAATAAAAACTCATGAAAAAGTAAGATTTTATTGGAAATAGCTCATAGTAAGATGGATTGAGCTATTTTTATCCAATTATATCAAGTAGCCATGTATAAATATTATTTATTGATAGAAAAAGACACATTGCAGGAGTAGTTTTATTTTTTTCACAAATAATTTTTGTTATTAAAAAATCATTCAGTTCAGTGAACCAGAAATCATAGTTATTTATCATGAAAAATCATCTTTAATGATCTTTCAGGTGACAACTCAATTGTGTCCTTGTTCAATTTTTTGAAAGCAAAAAATTGGAAGCCACCTAACTTGCAAAATAATTCATCTTCTCATTGAAGTCATTCACTCTCTCAGGGAATGCCAAAAAGGCATTGTTAAAGCTCTAAAGAAAAAACCCAACAAACTAGTAATTAAACCTGTTACTCTTTCACTTGGAAGGATAAGAAATATTAATTTCATGTTACCTTTGACTGCATAATGTTTAATAAATTATTTTTATCATATGCTATCTATATATGTATATGAGTATACATGTGCGTGTAGGTGTGTCTCATCAAAACCTTGGAGTATAAGGCCGGGCGTGGTGGCTCAACACCTGTAATCCTAGCACTTTGGGAGGCCAAGTCTTGAGGAGGATCACTTGAGGCCAGGAGTTCGAGAACACCCTGAGCAATATAGCAAGACCTTGGCTCTACAAAAATCAAGAAAATTAGCCGGGCATGATAGCACACACATGTAGTCCCAGCTGCTTGGGAGGCTGAGGCAGGAGGATCACTTGAGCCCAGGAGTTTGAGGTCACAGTGAGCTGTGATGACACCACTGCACTCTAGCACTGGCTACAAAGTGAGACCCTGTCTCAAAAACAAACCAACCAACCAAAAAAAAATCAATGAAAACAAACAAAAAAAACCTTGGAGTACAATTTAGCTTATTCCATTTATAGAATTTATTTACCGTAAAACCTAATTGGTAAACCCAGTTTTCACTGTCAAAACAATCACCTAAAACAGAGTTATCTTTCATCAGAAAAAAACCTGGCTTTTTTCTGTTGTAACAAATGGGTTAATAGGTGTCCCTGTGACAGTCATCTCAATTCTGATTTCTGAATCTAAGGAAGGTAGGCAGATACACGGGACACAGGGTTTACAACAAGTTTGTCTCATAGTGATATTAATATCCTCTGCCTGCAGTAGTTTTTTATTGATGTCTTTTCTGTGTGTTGCTCTCACAACACAACACAACAATTATTTGAAAGTAGGTGGAGAAATGGAAAATAGCAGAAGCTATTAAATGAAAACTGTACTTAGACCTGCTGACAGTTTAAATGCTCTTTCTAAATTCGCAGTGAGATGTCATTGGATTCTTACTCGATTGACAGAAACATTCATAATAACAAGTATCGATATGGATGCTTATCAGCCCAAGCCATTTTAAAAGCAATTTGGCATCCTCGTGTAAAATAGCACGTTTGCACATCTTAGTACCCAGTAGTTCCTCTCCTAGAGATAGGCCCTAGAGCACGTTCACACCAGAAAACAGGCAAACTATTATATATAGCAACATTATCTGTAATAGCAAAAACATAAGGGGGAGGTTGTATGGAGTGGGAGGAGTATTCTTCAATAGGAAAATTGATGCCATTTATTTAAACTTAAGCACTTAGCTGTTATTAAATCAGCACAACACACAGTAGGTCAAAACCTGGTTATCTGCATGTATCACTGGGAGATAAGAGGTGGTGTTGACTTGTGAAAAAAGCATGTTAGAATCTTCTGAGAGGTTTTTCAAACTAATGCTAGACTTCAGCTCTTCCCTTACCCCTCCCGCTGCCTGTGATGGGAGGTGGAGTATGTTGTATCTCTCAGGCAGAATTGGGCAGATAAAAGGCTGAAAATGATATTGATGCATAAACGTACATAGAAATTTCAAATGTCTTTCTGAAATGAATGCAGTAGGTACCGAATGTGCACCCATATGTTTACTGTTTATATAGATACAAGCACATGTACAAAATTCAGTTTATATAAATATTTACCTAAATGAAAAATGGTATTACTGATATAGTTGGATTTTTCTGTAATGATGAAGCACTGTAACTGGGGAGGAGAAGGAAGCACCTTATATACTCTTTTTATGTGTAGTGGGTAAATTTCACAGACTATACATTTAAAAATGCACCAGTGTGTAATGTGAATTCCTTTTCTCCGATTTGGCTTAATTTCAGATTTAAACCCAATGGGTATTGCAGCCAGAATGCTGCCTGATAGTAGGAACTTAATCCCAGTCTGTTTAGGAAAACTCAACTAAATCAATGTTTGCTGTGTCTACTCTCACCTTTAGGTGTTGATTCCGATGTCATCTCAGTCTTCCTCAAGTTCTTTAAAATTGTATCCTATTTAAAAGTGTATGTCCTCCCATCCGCCTTTGCTACTTTATGTTCCCCTATAGCATTTACAACGTCTAACATACTATTATATTACATGCTTATTTGGTTTACTGCCTCATTCCCCATGAAAACATAATTTCTATAAAGACATAGATTTTTTTTTTGTCCATATTATTCACTATTGTATTATTAGCTCCTAGAACAGTGCCTGGAAACATTTTACCACTGAATGAATATTTGTTGGTGAAACTGAACTCAAGGTTTACACGCCTCTTATTCCCAGGGTTGCATAATTTCTGGGGCACTCGCCTGATAGGGAGGGAACGTTCAATTCTTGGTCATTCTCATTTGAGTTTGCTGTCCCTGACTGAATTGTCTGCATTCGTCTCTGCTGGCACCTTACGGTAGGATACACATTTTCTGGACTTGATCTTTGGTCATGGGTGCATCCATCGGGGGCCTCTCCTCATCTCTGTGAGTCACTGTCTTTTCTCCACGCTGCATCTAAGCCTCTATAGGGAGTGCTGGAAACCTAAGGATGCCCTCTCTGGCTGCTTGGGGATTGGGGTTGTCACCCTTTCTGCACCGTTCAAGGGTTTGATGTATGAAATTATGGGACCCTGGCCATTTATTTTCCTGGGAACAATCTGGGAGGCAAGATAGCAGTTCACCTTGGCTCCGTGACCTTTCTTGTCCCCACCTGGGAAGGTGGGTGGGAAGCGCTTGCTTTGCTTGCTCTCACTCTCTCTGTGCTCTGCAGTCGTTAAGCCTGTCTTAGACTGGAGACTCTGGGTTCTTTATCAGCTCTTCCTTTCTGTCCCAAAGCCCAAGAGCTTTGTTCTTTCAGTATTCAAAGGTAGACATTTGAATATCACAAGGCCCATCTCTAAAGATCTTTGTCTCTGCATTGAATTTTCAAAGATATTTTAAAATCCAAAAGCCAAGAATAGCTTTTTTCCCCCTCCCTCTCTTTCTTGAAATGACCCTTCTTGAGGGCAGTGGTTTTACCTCCCTCATGGCCTTGTTTCAGAGGGGCTGCGGAGTGGAGGAAGGCCTTCAAGTAAAAAGGCATTTGGGGTGGGAGGACAGGGTACATCATCATGCTGCATGTTTATTTAAAAACAAGGAAAAAAGTGAACTAGTAAAAGAAATATAACCCTTGTTCTTTCCCTTCTAATTTCTACATTGAAATTGATTTTTCTGTGTTTGTTTTCTGGAGAATGATTTTTGAATATTCTCTATACCCTTTCTGTGAAAATATCAGCCCAGTATTCATTTCTGGTAGACGTGCTCTCAGCAAAGCTTGTTCTTAATATCTCTGGTGTGCAGTCGTCTGAGATTTCCCCATTCGTTCCAAGGTACTTGAAGGGCTGATTTGGTTTGGAAATTTACAGCTAACATCCACTGAACTTGGACATAATCTTTTCATGTTTACCGCATATTTTTCACAACATAACAATTTCCAAGGTTCATTTAACTTGATTGATACTAAACAAGTAAGCTTGAGAGGTGGGGGCGGCTGGAGAAAAAGAAAAAGCTTACCCTGTAGTGTTTCTGCTATTCTGCCACGCTTTTGTTCTATCACTTCAATTGGCCTTCTGGTGATATTATATTGAACACTTTTTTCAAAGGCTCCTTTAAAATACCTGTTTAGGAAAAGTGTGGGTGAGGTGGGAATGAAGCATAAAACTGAATTGTTAATTTATGTGATAATTCATCAGTGGGGTCAAGTGCTGTCAACTTTTTGTTTATATCTTGGTAATTTGATGCAAATGGAACTGGAAGTTTGCCAGCTTTTTTTTGCTTTGCTTTGTTTTCCTTCCAGAGGTATTTAGAAAAGAAATCTTTACTGTAAGGAAACTGAAGCCCAGGCTGTTTAGGTATTTCAGTACTCTCACTGTTGTTGTTTCATTTTATTATTTTTTATTAGATTATATACTTGCCAAAACAAAACCAAGAGCTAAGAACTACAAAAGTACTTTGATACTTTGGAAAGTAAGCATATTGAATGTTTTTGGTTAATTCCATACATATTCCTCATAAGCTAATTTTGTAGGATGATTGAAAGCACAGAGACCTTGTATATTAAAGTAGGGGGGTGAAAGCTTTACATACTAAACAAATAAATTGGAAGAGGGAGAGAGGGATCTATTGGCTGATTCTCGCAGAATTTTTCCAGGAAGTTTAGAAAAGTATAATGTCATGCATAGATGTCTTTAATATGAGCTATATATATATTTTGTATTAATATAATTGTGATAGGACTTTTTCCTGCTTGGGGGGCTATGAAATTTTACTTCCTAAGAATTATTTTAGTATTCTTTACTTTATGTACTTTAAATTTCTAGACATCTATCTGAAATTTTGCTCGAAACCATTTACCTTCTAAGATTCATGGCTGTTACATTTTATTCAAAAAGCTTTGTACTTTTTCAACCATGAGAAGATAAAATAATAATTCATATTAGCAGTTGATTGTCCTTTGGGTACCTTATGAAATTGTAAGGTAAGATAAGATAAAAATGGATATCATTTGTCAAAGTACATTGATTTACTTTTAAAAACATCATATTTTGTTATAATGATTTGATCTTTAGTTTCTTTGCCAAGATTTTCGACAGTCAGAAAAATGGTTTTGTAAATTATTGTTGCTACCATTAATTCATACTTGTGAGGCATTCATTATGTCAGTAGTTTTATCAAATACAGTCAGTTGAGGTCCGTGAATTTCAAAGATAATTATATTGATTTTTACTGTATAAGATGATTTGAAATACAACAGAGGTGGAAATAAAAAGCTTCAAGTGAAGTAGGACTTCGTAACTTTAATTTGGATGGGATTATTAGCCATTTAAAAGAACCACTTTAAGCTCCAAATCCTTTCTTGCACAGGCTTATACTGAAAAGCAAGTAAAGTAAATTGCAGTCTACATCTGAAAATGAGTGTGAACTAATTACTGTGCTACTGCTACACCAAATCAACAGATGCAAATGCATCTCCATGAGTCTTCACTGTGATCACAGATGAAAGTAACTCTAGAAGAAATCCTATGCAGAAAGAAGAAAATTTAGAAAATAAACAGAAACGATTGTGTCAGTATTATCCAGCTTCACACATTAGTAGAATTTATCTATAATTTTTTTACTTGGAAGGGCCTCCTTCCCACCCTCCGCCTTTTGAAAATGTCTCCTTATTCCAGGAGCTATTGCCGAAAAGTCTACCATTGGAACTGGTTGTAGGGAAAGATGGTTCCTCTTTGAGAATGGACACATCCCTCATTAGGGGAGCATTGGCTCTAATCAGTGATTCATGGAGTGATACTGAAACTTGGCCGGGCGCGGTGTTTCACGCCTGTAATCCTAGCACTCTGGGAGGCTGAGGCGGGAGGATCGCTCAAGGTCAGGAGTTCGAGACCAGCCTGAGCAAGAGCGAGACCCCATCTATACTAAAAAGAAGGAAATTATCTGGACAACTAAAATACATAGAAAAAATTAGCTGGGCATGGCGGCGCATGCCTGTAGTCCCAGCTAGTCAGGAGGCTGAGGCAGGAGGATCGCTTAAGCCCAGGAGTTTGAGGTTGCTGTGAGCTAGGCTGACGCCATGGCACTCTAGTCTGGGCAACAGAGTGAGACTCTGTCTCAAAAAAAAAAAAAAAAAAAATACTGAAACTTTATCATCTGTGTGTCCTCTGTAACAGCTGGGTGGGACCAAGACTAATTAGGTGAGACAAGACAGCTTGTGTGCTGCCCTGTGCTGGGTGATTATGGGCCAGTTGGGGGGAGTGGGAAGTAGCCCTGTAGCCTTGGGGAGGTGGGGAGAACAGAAGACTGAGCCTTCACCCTGCCTCCCGAGGCTGTGTCCAGCAAACAGTGTTAAACTTGAAAATCAGACTGTGCTCGCTTGATCACCTGCAAGTGTACTGGAAACGTTATGAGAAGCTTTCTCTTAAAGAAAGTACTTTCCACATGAGAACTTGTATATATGGCTGCGACGACAGTTTATACCTTTGTCTATTTAAACATCAGAAGTCTATAAAATACAGTGACTCATATGAGTGGTTAAAAAATCCCTAAGGCTCTTTTATTTAAAAAAAAATGTTAATTGCTTGTACAAAGTTCTTATTTAAAATGGAACAAAGCTTATGAATGTTAATTGAATGACATAAGCCATAACTGTTGTAATCTAATCTACTCAAAAGAAAATATTTCTAAAACTTTTGTCTACAGGTAAGTTACTTATAAAATATGGGATGTTTTATAATGAAATAGGAGTAATTAAGGTAAAGCCAACTGTATTAAACCTTAAAAATTATTTATTGCTGTAATACATTAATTCATTTATCAAATTTTTATTGCATGCCTACCACGTATTGGTCACTATTCTAGGTGATAAGGCTGTGACCAGAGTGGCTGAACTCCTTGCTCTCAAGGAGGTCACCTTGTAACGATGCCAGCTGTAGCCCAGAATAATAACAACAAGAAAGATCATTTGCAGTTTTATTTTAAAGAGCATTTTCTCACAGTTCTGATAATTGATTTTGTAACTTAGCATAATTATCTAGTGAATTTTCTTTTCTTGAGTTGAAGATGCATGTATGTTTATGTTAATTTGGTAAATAAAATTAATTCTTTCAAAAACTATCCAAAGGCCACTATCTTCTGGGAATTATTTTAAGAATAATGCCAGTTAGAAAAACTGATCCGAAACACATCCTGACAAGTCCATCATTGGGAATACAACAATGACAGAAGAATGAAAGAAAATCAGTTATAAAATAAGCTTTGTGCCAAATCTCAGTAGTTAAATAGACTGAAACAGCTATTTGTGTGTCTGTGTGGAGCAGGGCAGTACTATTGCCCTTATATATGCATGTTGAAAATTGAATATTTTCAATTTTTTTTTCCCCAAAAGATGGAAACTTGTACCTGTTTTCCTACCTTCTTTCTCCAGCTCAGAATGTGAAAGTAGGTCTCTGGTAAGAGTTCCTTGAACTCCAGGGAAATAAAATGTAATCATATTTTAGATGATTATGTAGCTGAGATTTTCTCTACTTCCTAGACTCTATCTTATTTAGAGGCTTCCTAAATAACATAACTAGGAATGACAATAGGGAAATAAATTACAAATGCATTAAAATTTCCCTGTGGAATAAGGAATGGATAGTATCTGAATGCCTGATTTATGAAATAAATATTACATTAGTATGACGTTTTAAAGTTGAAGAAAAATCAGGACTTCACAGGAAGAGAAATCCATCAGATGTTTTAATGGATAACCAATATTTTGATTTAGACTAGACAAAATCCTCAACTATTAGGAGCACAAACAGTGGTAAGTCTTTCCCATCACTGAGAGATAGGTAAGTTTATCGGTATGAAAATGAAGACATAAAGATCGTGTTGTTTTTCTACCTAATCAGTTACTGTCAGTGAATGGGACTCAGGCTTGCTGACTGGTACTTTACCAGTGGTCACCAGTGTCGTTTATGGGACAATTGCAATTAGGTGAGGCCATATAATGACTATGATAGGGATTTTTATGAAAAAGCCAATAGTACCCATATTTCTTTGTCTTTGCTTCGTAGTTACCAGCTAACAAGTGGATACAAGCCTGCCCCCATGGACCTGAGCTTTATAAAACTCACTCCATCCCAAGAAGCAATGGTGGACAAGTTGGCAGAAAATGCCCACAACGTGTGGGCCCGAGATCGAATCCGACAGGGCTGG
This sequence comes from Varecia variegata, assembly GCA_028533085.1. Lineage (NCBI taxonomy): Eukaryota > Metazoa > Chordata > Mammalia > Primates > Lemuridae > Varecia > Varecia variegata. The sequence continues at coordinate 2,325,988 of CM052455.1, read as the reverse complement.
ACTTACGGCATCCAGCAGGTACGTGGGCCTTGAGCTCCAAGTCTCAGTCCTGCAGTGTGAGACTTACTTAAGTGGCAGTTAGCACAATTTGTAACAGGAGGGATTCAATAATGGCTGTTTTAAAACTCATATTATATAGATATTTTAATAAACTTGCACATTTGCACTAAAGTAACTGTTTAGTACTAGACTCAAGAACTTAGATGACCTTAGCTCTGCATGGGATCGCGAAAGACGTATATTAGCTACACAGTGCGTAGTAACTACATTGGTGATTTATAATGTGATTTTATGGCATTTCTCTCTCTGAGATTGTATTTTAGAAGAAACTTTTGAAATATAAGAAAATTGGGATAAAATGATAATAAAACTGGTCTACAATTCCTTATTCATAACCTGTGGGGCCGGATGAATTTCAAAATTCAATTTTTTTTATTTTTATTTTTTTGGTTTTCAGAATAGTGATATGACAATATACTTAATGTGTTATATAACAACCTCAGTTGTTGGGCAGCAGACTTTAAATTATTATTCCTTCAGCATAATGTAGGCATAATCATACCAAGAGAGGGATAAACAAAGACTATAAACAGCCTGGCCTCAGTTCAGGTCGGGTTTCACCACCCAGTTATTGTTACAGATCATTTAAGTGCACGTGTCAGTAGTTGTTCAGATACTCAGTACAAATTTGCCAGAAAGAAGAGACAAAACAATATCCCTTCTTGGGTTTACCTGCACAACCTCTGTCTACCTCCATAGCTTTTTGTGTTTTTGTTCTTGAGCAGGTGTGGAAAAATCCACAACCCCCCAGTTCCTCTTTGTGTTAAAAGAAATTATGAATCAATTATATGCTGCTTGAAATATGGAAATTTTGGCAAACAGTGCTACAGAGTCTCAGTGAGTGGGAAGAAGTCGTGTCCCAAGTGGCAGTGGCCCACGCACTTACGGGAGTTGATATGTCTCCATCCTATGAGAGCAGGTTTTGTACTTACCGTAAAATGAGGCATCCTCTTGCCAAGGTAGGAAGATTACCCGTTCTCTCTGTCAACACATTTTACCCACACTTTAAATTTGGAGCCTCTTTTATAATAGCTAGATTATGAGTTTTATCGTCATTTCGGTGCCCCTGGTGTTGCCTGGTTTCGCTGGTTGATGGAGCGAACCTAATGCATAGTTTTCAAGCTATTTGAGGGACAGAGAAGGGCAGTCTATACACGCTGGGTTTTTCCTGGAGAAAGGAAAGCAGCCTCATGTGGTTCGTTGACTCAAAATCACTGAAGGGTGACCAGTACCAATTTGGCTATTCTTGGAACAAAAACTTACCAGTGAGCCCCACGAGGAAATTATATGTTCTCTAAGTTAGCCCTTTGCCTTGTGACCACGGCAGATGGAAGTGATTAGAGATCATTAAAAGTTGTCTTTTGTTACTGTTGTTTTGTTGTTGTTGTCGTTGTTGTTGTTTGTTGTCGTTCTCATGGAAAGGGCCTGCTTGAAATTCACACACTTACTCATTGGATCGAATCTTTTGTATTGATGGTATTTCAGTAACTTCTGTAGCCCGGGAAGACAAAAGGAATGTGGAAGAGGCAGGTTATACCTCAAAAGCTTTAAATTTTGATGCATTTGGTAGCTGCCTTTTCCCCCAAATCCCTTAGTGTTGCTTTGATGTGTGCATAGTTTTTTTTTTTTTTTTTTTTTTTCCTATAGGATGTAAAGAATAGAAGAAACCCTCGCCTCGTTCCCTACACCCTTCTGGACGACCGAACCAAGAAATCAAACAAGGACAGCCTCCGCGAGGCTGTGCGCACCCTGCTGGGTTACGGCTACAACCTGGAAGCACCAGATCAAGATCATGGTATTTTGATTTTACTTTGCTCCCTTTTGGTTACAAAATCACGTGATAGTTCTTTAAAGCCAAAGAAATGAATAAAAGGGGAAGTACCAGATAGAGTCCTCCAGTCTAAGTGTGTCATTTAGGCCAGTGGATTTTTTTCCTAGAGGGACACCTGCAGGATTAGACCCATCTCTCTCAGCAGGGTGGCTCAGTACCCCGGTGATTCTGCAGGTGGAGGGAATGAGTTTACCTTCCTGAAGAGTCTGAGATGAATACTTACTTCTCCAGGTGTGATTCTGGCCTCCTCCCCTCCCCAACCAGACCTCCCTCCGAAGAGCTAATTGTAGTTGATTATGGGAGTAAGCATCTAATGGGAGCTAGTGTTTTCCAAAAATCCCACCTTTATCATTTATACTCACACATGTAGGCAGCATTTAATTAATTAATGTGATAGTTTGCCTTAAGGAAAACACTTTAGAATAGGCACTCGATAAATAGGTGTTGAATAAATGGACTTTTAAAGGGTCTATAAAGAACCCATTTTCCTTAAATAATACCTTCAAAGAATATAGCTTAAAATGATCAACTCTTTCATCCTTTGCTCCTATAGTTTAAGTTAGCTTAATTATCCATATTTTATCCATTTTAATTATCCATATTTTGTCCAGTTAATATCCATATTTTAAAATGGGCAAAAATAAAATGAAGATTGTGCGTTTCACTGTAATGCCTATATTTTTTTTTTTTTTTACAGAAAGCTTTAAAAATCTATCTCTAATGGCTAATATTTGTAGTGTGGTATCTGTGCATAAGAATGAATCCAGATATCTTAATAATAATAGTTCATATTTATGTAGTGCCTATCATGTGCAACCAGTGTTTATAAGACCTTTACAATTATTATTTCATCCCCATAATAGCTCTACAAGGATGACCCTTGGATCCTGTTCATTTTATAGATAAGGAATCTAAGAATCAGGGACTTTTGTGTCGTCTTACTTAAAGTGGTAGATGCAGTGTCCCAATCCCAAGCATGCTGACAGATTTGAGTTCTCTGAGTTGAGTAAGTATGTAGTTAGCATCTTGACAGATTTTAGCATTTACCAGATCCTTATCTTTGCTGCAAATAAAATCAGATATCCACTTGATAACAACAATATTTGTAATCAGAATAAAACATTTTGTTTATCTTGAGATTAGCCTTATAACAGAAGATATGTGGTACAGTCTGATTATGAACCAGATGCTTCTAGGTGTGGAAGATACCAAAAAGATCCCTGTCTCAGAATATGTAGGAAGGAAGTAAAGCAAACACAGTTTACTTCCGGGAAAGAAATAAACAATAAAAGGCCTCTAAGCTGAGAAATAGCAATCAGAAAGAGTTCTCGTGTAGAATAAGCCCTCAAAGCTAATTGATTCTTTTTTTATTACATTTTCAAATTAAAATAATTTACATACAATAAAATGCACAGATCTTAAGTGTTCAGTGTGCTGAATTTTGACAGTTGTATGTACAGAAGGAACCTCCACTAAAAACATGTCCAACATTTTCTTCATACCAGAAAGTTTCCTTGTTCTCTTAACAAAGCATTCACTTTCTAAATTCTATCATCAGAGATTAAGTGTGGCTCTTCTTTACGTTCTATAAATGTAATCACTACAACATGTATTTTTTTTGCATCTGGATTCTTTTGTTCAACACAATTTTTATATGATCATACATGTTTTTATATGCATCACAAAATCTCTTATTCCATGGTATTCCTTTATGCTAATATTATACCACAATTTGTTTACCATTGTCCTGTTGAACATTTGGATTGTTTCCAGGTTTGGCTATTGTGAATATGACATTTATTTTCAAATGTTAAACCAAGTTTACATTTCTAGGATAACTTAGTCATGATGTATGTCCTTTTTTACATATAGCTGCATTCCATTTCCTAATATTTTGCCTAGGTCTTTTGCATCTATGTTTATAAGGAATACTGACATATAATTTTTTTTCTTGCTATGTCTTTGTGAGATTTTGATAGCAGGGTAAAGCTTGCCTCATAATACAAGTAAAAAGTATTTCTTTCTCTCCATTTTCTGGAAGAATTTGTGTTAATTTTGAATTATTTATTTTGTAAATGTTTGATAGAATTGAAGCCATCTGGGCTAGGAGTTTCATCCTATAGGAGAGGCATTTGATTATGAATCAACTTCTTTAATGGGAGCTATTTAAATTTTCTATTTATTCTTATGTCAGTTTGGGTAAATTATGTTTTTCAATAAATTAATTCATTTCACTCAGGGTGCTATATTTATTGACATAAAGTTGTTCTAATGACCCCTTGATAGCCTCTTTTTTTTTTTTTTTTTTTTTTTTTTGAGACAGAGCCTCACTCTGTTGCCCAGGCTAGAGTGAGTGCCGTGGCGTCAGCCTAGCTCACAGCAACCTCAAACTCCTGGGCTCAAGCAATCCTCCTGCCTCAGCCTCCCGAGTAGCTGCGACTACAGGCATGCACCATCATGCTCGGCTAATTTTTCTATATATATATTTTTAGCTGTCCATATAATTTCTTTCTATTTTTAGTAGAGACGGGGTCTTGCCCTTGCTCAGGCTGGTCTCGAACTCCTGAGCTCAAACAATCTGCCCACCTCGGCCTCCCAGAGTGCTGGGATTACAGGCGTGAGCCACCGCGCCCAGTCGATAGCCTTTTAATGTCTCTGTATTGGCATCCTTTTTTGCATTCTTGATATTAATAGGTTATGTTTTCTCTCCTTCTGTCCTGTCAGTCTTCTCAGGGGTTAAGTGATTTTATAATTTTTTTAAAGAGTTAATTGATCTTCCCCCCCCACCCCAACTTGGCTTGTCTGAAAAGAGTTACTTGATCTTTAATGTACTTTTGTTTTGGTTAAACTTTCATTGACTTACCCATATCACCAATCATGGATTGTTATCAGTGAACTGTCATGATTACACATGACTGCGCTTTACAATTCCTTGGGAAATCATAAGACTGTTGAGTGGCTATGGTGCCTTATGGAGAATGTCAGATCTTTGGTCATAATGTTAAGAGATCTTGGTTTCCCAGCCCCACAAGCCCTCTTTGAAATGACCTATTTAAATGTGCTTTTTAATGAACAACTGTATATATCAGGCACATATGTATTTATTAATAATACCTTATAATAATGTAGCACTTCCCACAGCATTTTTGCATACTTTTTAGTATTTGATTCAACTACTATGTTAGGTAAATGGCGAGTGTAATAGTCACAGGGTTATTGAACTTCCCTGTAACTTTCTACTTCTGTGACATTTGCGTATCCCTAGAGGACGTTCAGTAGGAAAGCTGACAATATTTTTTTTCTGTTGGAAAGATATTATAAGGCTAATAATAGAGTTTTGGGGAAAAAAATCTCCCATGGTTTTATAGTCTGACACATTAACCATTTGATTTTCCTATGTTTTCATTCTTTTCCAAATGAATATTCATATTTAATATTTTGGGCATCTAGAGTCTTATATAATTAGCTATTTTTCCCTTCCTTCCCCTATTCTGCTTCATTTCAAACATTTTGGAAGTTATTTACATTTACAAAGAATTCTCACAACATTGCTTTCCTGATACTCATTGAAAGTTCCAAAGGGAGAGTGCTGCCAAGGTCAGTCTTACTCAATTCTAAAGTCATAGGTGACAGTGTGGCAGCTAAAGAGAAAACAGGAGGAGAAAACACTCTAGCTTTAATGATTAATGACAGCTTTAATGATAACCTAGAGTCCTCAAGGAAAGAATTAACTATGGTCAATATCCAAGAGAAGGAGCACATTTTACCCTGTGCACAGAAACTTGCAATATATTCTAAACAAAAATGATCAATGATGGCTATATTTTAAAGATATTATCACTTCAGGGCATAAGCTGTATTCAATTACATTTGCTATATTCACTTTAGGGAGAACTTTATCCCAAGATGATGCTGGATAAGTGAGATGTTATTCTGATGACATATAGTATTTTATACTATTTACAACCATTATATTAGATGAAATTATATTATTTCATCTCTTAACACCCTTCTGGACAATGTCTTACTACCTTATGGGTACCTACTTTTTTCTGAATTTTGTGACTTTTAAGAAGAAGAAAAGGTACTTATATTTACAAAATCTATGTTGGATTTCATTTTACTTCCATACTTGAGATTCTCCTCATTTCTGTTTTGTTTTAATACATAGATATTGAACATCTACTGTGCCTAGTCCTGGAGATTCAAGGATGAGCAAGAGAGTTTTTGCCCACAGGTGGCTCTCAGTGTAGACAGGGAAGATAGGCTAAACTGCCCACACTACCATGCGATGCGCGGGCATTAAGCCTAAGTGTCCCGGCACAGAGGGTTTAACTCAGCTTGGCGACATGAGGGAAATCTTTGAAGAGGAGGTATGTTAGTTCTCTATTGCTGTGTAACAAATTATCCGCCAGAACTTAATGGCTTAAAACAACAGACATTTGTTATCTCACAGTGTCTGTGGGTTAGGAGTTTGAGAGTGGCTTAGTCAGGTGGGTCTGGGTCATAGTCTCTCTTGAGGTTGCTGTCACGTTGGCCAGGACAGCAGTGATCTCGGGACTTCACTGGAGCTGGAGGATTTGTTGCTGGGACACTGACTTGCATAACTGTTGGCTCAAGAACTCAGTTCCTCTCTGGCTGTTGGCAGGAGACACAGGCAGATGGACACAGCCTTGCCACACAGACCTCTTCGTAGAGATGCTTGGATGCCTCCACGAGGCAGCTGACTTCCCCCAGAGTGAATCACATAAGGCACAGTGCAAGGAGGAAGCTGCAGTGCTTGTTACAATCACTTCCATCATATTCCATCTGTTAGAAGGGAACCATTCAGTGAAGCCCCCACATTTTGAATGTAGGTGTGACAAAGTATTTGTGGACATATTTTAAAACCACCAAAGGAGGTAAAGCTAGGGTGAGATTTAGAAGGATGAGTAAGACTCAACCAGGTTCATGCGGTTGATGCAGAGGGAATAGTATATGTAAAGGCTCAGAGAGAAGGGAGGATTGCAGATGGGAATTTCAGAGAGCTTTTCATGGCCAGATGTTGAGTGGAGTTTGAGAAGTGGCAGGAGATCAAGTAGAGGAGCCAGGGATTGAAAAAGATTTTTTTTGTTGTTGTTTAAAAAAATGACTCTGGTGGCTCTTTGGAGAACAGGCTGAATGTGAACAAAACTGGAGGCAAGGACAGCAGTTTGGTGGCTAGTGAAAGTGTAGATGAGGAGCATTGGAGGCCTAATCTTTGGCAATACTGTCAGCAGAGAGATCAGGACAGAATTATTTCACATTTATAAGTAGAATCAGCAGAAGTACAAACAGGTATCTGAGCTGGTCTCTGGGTTGATAGATGTCGAGTGCATCCGTATTCACAGAGAACACAGGAATTGGAGAGGGGAGCATGAGGTAGTGGGGAGATTCTTAGTTTGATTTTAAACATGTTGAGTTTGAGACATGTGTGAGACAAGCAGACAGAGGTTCCAGGATTCAATTATATAAATCTGATACTATTGCTAGAGATAAAAGAGGGTTAAAGATTTCATTTTTTTTTTAATGGGAGAAATTTGGGCTTATTTTTATGCTGAGGGAAAAAAACTAGTAGAAAGGAAGAGGTTGAAAATAGGAGGAACTTGATGAATGTGGTCTCCAAGGAGGTAGAAGGGAATGAAATTCAGAGCATAGGTGAGGGGATTGGCCTCATAGGGAAGGAAGAACATACTTGCTCCCCTAAGGTTAGTGGCAAAGAGGTAAGGATTGAAGATATTGCAGAAACCTGTGACATAGAAAATCAGGAGGAAGCTGAGGGTGATCTTACTGTATAATTACTATTTTCTGGTTGAAATAGAAAATGAGTTTATTTGTTAAGGGGGAAGAGTCAGGGAGGCTTGGGTTGGATTAGAAGCCCTGAAGAGGTCAGTAAAGATTTGCTGGGTATAGAATTCTCAGTTGGCAATTTATTTTCCTTTAGTAGTCAAAATATGCCATCTCCCTCCCTTCTGGCCTCCGTGTTTCCTGGTGACACATTGCCTGTTAATCTTTTTGAGGATCCTTCTGTGTGATGAGTTGCTTCTCTTGCTGTCATCAAGATTCTCTCTTTGTCTTTGACTTTAAACAGTTTGATTATGATGTGTCTAGTTTTAATTTCTTTGAGTTTATCCATCTTGAAGTTCATTTTCCTAGGTGAGTATGCAAATGATTATTTTTTCATCAAATTTAGAAAGGTTTTGGCCATTATTTCTTCATTTTTTCCTCCTTTTTCTCTCTCTTCTCATCTTCTGTGGCTCTCACTATGTGTATGTTGTTATGGTTGATCATATCTCACCAGCCTCTGAAGCTCTGCTGTTTTTCTTCCTTTTTCTGTTTTCCATACTTGATAATCTCAGTGGACTTATCTTCAAGTTCATCGATTCTTTCTTCTGTCAGCTCTAACCTGCTGTTGAGCCCTTTTAGTAAATTTTTAACTCCAGAATTTCTATTTTTTTTAAATAATTTTTCTCTTTATTGATGTTCTCTATACGATAAGGCATCATTCTCATATTTTTCTTTAGTTCTTTATACATAGTTTCCTTGAATTTTTTGAAAATATTTAAAATAGGTAGTTTAAAGTCTTTGTCTAATAAGTCCAACATCTGGGCTCCCTCAGGGATGATTTCTATTGACTGCTTTTTTCTTTTGATAAGAAAGGGACATCCTTTCTTATCTCTTTGCATATCTCACAATTTTTGTAGAAAACTAGACATTTTAAATAATATGGCAACTCTGTATTCTCTTTCACCCCAGGGTTTGTTGTTGAGCTTATTGTAATTATTTTATGTTTGTGTAGTAATTTTTCTAAGGTAGTTTTGTAGGGTCTATGTTGTTTGTCATGTGTGGTCAGTGAAGTCTCTGTTTCATGAGCTTAGTGATCAGCTAGAAATAGGACAGAGACTTCTTTAAGTGCCTAAAACTAATACATCTCCCAGTTTTTACTGAGGGAGAGCAAATATGTGCATGTTGGGACGTGCCTTCAACATACAACCAGGCAGTTTACAACTTCTGCCTTCTCTTACTGCGTATGCAGAGCCTCAAGGTCTTCTCTGAATACACGCACAGCCCTGGGCATGACTGTGGCTGTCTAGGGTCCCAGAAATATGTTGGAGGTTTTCACAGGCCGCTATGGACATCTCATTCCCCAGGTTTTCCTTTTAAAATTTTTGGCCAGCTGTTGTTTGCTTCAGTTATTGTTGCTACTTCAAGAAGCTGCAGTGTTAAAAAATTGCCTCTGATGATTGATTTTCAACAAATGTCCTTGGGAAAAAGACTGTTTGCACTGGGCAAGCTCTAAGTCAAGCGGAATAAAGATACGCCCTTGCAAAAATGGGATTTTCCAAGGAAGTACCAGAGAGGTAAAATAATGACAGTTATCTGGGAACTGGGCTTTGGAGGAGCTCCAGTCCTGTTCTGCCTGCCCCAGGGGCTTGTAGGTGGCTGGTTTTCACTGTGATTGAGGGGCTGATGGTTTTCAATATTCTATGGAAGTAGAGAGGAGGGAATGGGACAAGAGCAAATTAAAACACCACTGGGTTTGCTGTTCTTACTAACATTTGGACATTTTAATCGAATAAACACTCCTTGGATTGTCGCCAGCCTTTAGTTAATTTCCAGAGTTATGAAAAATTTGATGTGGACATTTTTTACCAGTGTTCTCACTGATTTTATGGAGAAGAGGATTTTTAAAGGTCTTTTCTCTGCCATTCCTGCTGATGTCACTCAGCAATAAAGATTAGAAATAGCTGTTTGATGGGATGGAACAGAGAGCAGACTGCAAACAGATAAAAAGATTGCAGAGAAACACTGATGATCCAATTGAGGTTGGAGATGATGAGTTGGTGGTGCCAATCTGCTGTGTGTGTGTTTTCCAGCAAGCTCACCAGAGCAGGTATAGATGTTGAGAATGAAGACAGTGAAATTGGACAGAAATTGGGGTTAACAGAGCAAGTAGGAAAAAAGGGCAATAGGGCAAGAATGTATGGAAAGATGTGTAAGTAAGGAAGGGAAGAAAGAAGGAATTTAATGTTTGAAGAGTGAATGTATTTGTATAAGGAAATGAAAAACAGGGAGGAAAAAAATGATGATCACAGAATGGCATAGTCTCTGAATTTTCAGAATTACGAGATAGAGCCATTGAAAGTTGTTTGACAAGGTTCAATGTTACCAAAGTTACATGAGAAATGAACAGTGAGAATAGAGTTGTATATTCCACAATAGAAGCCAAGATCATGTTTATTATTCATTGTTATGTCCTAGAATCCAATAGCATGCCTACTTCAGAATAGGGATACAATTGATCTACATGGAAAATATATAAGAAAGACTAATTTTGCAGTGTGAGCAATCATTACAGGGAGAAATCGTCTTCTGAGTTAGATGTTCAAGGAGTCAAAATTTCAACAAGTAGAGATTAGTGTCAGAAAGGACAGTCTTGCTGGAGGGAAAGTATAGCTGATATGATTAAGTATGGAAAGAGTTGAGGAATGGTGAACAGTCTAGTCAGGCTATAAAATATAGGGTATAGGTGGGGATAGAACAGTAGTGGATGAACGTAGAAGGATTAGGAAAAAACATGGAATATCTTGAAAACTCGGCTAAGAAATGAGGATAAATTTGTACAAAGCATACCAGCCCCAGGAAGTTTTAAAGCAAGAGCTTGATGTGTGATCACAGTTTACAATAGCAATGTAACTATGGCAACAGTGAGAAGGGACAGATTGGAGGGGGGAGTGCTTGGAGATAGAGAGACCAGTTGGGAGGCTTTGGGAAAATTGTGTTTTTTTGAACAAGAATGGTGGGAATGAAAATTAAAAGATAGATGTGTGAGAGATTTTATTGTATTAATATAAAGCAAAATCAGCCTTGGGATCACTAAGATAAGATTAAAAACATTAACTTATAGTTGGCTATCTTGCTTTTGCTGACATTTTAAAAAGTTAAGAGCATAAAAACTTTGATAAAATTGAATCCAATGCTATGTGATTAATCAGAGTTTTAATTTATTTCGTGTTTGTTAGTAGAATGCTTATATATTCCAGATTAAGTGTGAACTCAGTATTTGAGCTGTTACTATCTTTGGAGAATTTTTCTCAATTCTATTTTAAAACATTGGAAAATGGAATTTATTACATAAATTACAAAGTTTTATCAAGGTTTGAATTGCTTTATCCAAAATAATACCAGGAAGTTGAAAGGATGTCTGGTTAATACTAACAGTTCTTTAAAGTATTATATCATTAGACCTAAAGGATTTTAGAGATGTGTAAAATTTTAGAGACTTAGCCTGCCTTCCTTTATAGCTTATTGTAACTTATGATTTTAATGCATAATTAGGTATTGGCTGCCCTCTAGTGGTAGATGTCTTTTAAATGTAGAGTTTGGAGTGCAGGACTTCGTTTTATCAGTCGTTGGTTGTGTGCCCTTTCTGTGCCACGTCTGCGGGGTACTGACAACACAGTCTTTTATCAGACCTTGTCCTTAACCTTGAAGTGGTTTGTTAAAGGTGTAATTCCTGAATTTTTTCTTCTTTGAGTGCCAACAGACTAGATAGTATGTGTTAGGAATATAGCTGCTAACTGTTCGTTTTTTAATGTCGATGTTTGTTATAACAATATAAAAATCATTTATACAACATGCTTACGTTAGAATTGCCTACCAAACACATATAAATATAGCGTATTTAAAATCAAGCAAAGCAGAAGGGTGGCGTGTTTGGGGGAGAGTTCTGTGACTGTGACAGGGGTGCTGCCATTAGCTATATGCCGGGGCTCCCATGTCCAGAGCCCAGGGGAGTCTTTGTTTCCAGATACAGTTTGGTGGGTGTTTATGGATCACCTACTTTGTGCTCAGGTGCTTGGTACTACAGGGTATGCAAAAGAAATTTGTTACAGATTGCCCTGATCTGTTTTCTAAACTTCTGTGAATCCAGATTTTCATTTTGTATTAGTATTTTTTGCAAGAAACAGAATGCCAAACTGTTGCTTCTTTAAACTGTAGTTGCAAGCTACCCTAAACTAATTTAAAGAACTATAGCTATGAATTACACAGTTGAACGAAGACCCACAGAGGTTAAAAAAGAAAAAAAAAAAGTCCATTACCACGAAGTCCCTTGCACGATAGTGTCTATGAACAGCAAGTTCATTTCAAGTTCAGGTTGAGTATCATCCCTGAGCGTCTGAACAGTGCGGCGTTAGGGTCAGGAAAAAGAATGCCAGGACTAAAAATTCTGCATCTTCACAACTGCACCTGCTGTGTATATAGTACACCCTGTTTTCATCCCTTCTACTCGTGGAGGGGAATAGTGATATGTCTTAATACCAAGAGAAATTTAGAGGGGGCTTTTGGGGAAATAATCTGTTATATTTTTATATCAAATTTGCCTTCCAGAATATTTGATTGAAGCTAATATGAAAATTAGCTTGCATTCCTTGAGCATACGGTGCATATTTGTGAAGTTCTGATATCCTGGAAACATAACAAAGAAAACCTAGAATTGTTCAGTAGTTTAATTTCCTAAAAAACCTGAATCTTCTATATTTAGAAAACTGGGAGTTGAATTTATTAGTGCACACTAGAATATAATGTCTGATTTTGTTTGCAAATATCTGTATAATTAAAAATAAAGATAACTGCATGAAAACTTCTTTCTTCCTGAAAATAATCTCCAAATGTTTGTGTAGCTCATAGCTCACCTTCAACATCTCTTAGATTCACTTAGGGAAGTTAGAACCATGATTTAAGGAAGCCATGGATCGGTAATCTGTTTCTTGAGAAAATACTAACTCTGAATGAAAATTTGACTTTTTCTACTTTTTAAAATATGGCAGCATTGAGAACTAGTTTCTTATTAGCAGCAACTACCTGTAAATATCATAAACTCTTATAATATTTTTCCCTCAAAAAGTAGTTTACTGTCTTGTCTTTCAAAACATTTCGGTTACTAAGTAATAGGAGAATTTTTTTCCTCTTCATCATACAATTATCTGTCTTATTCAGAGACTTAAGCTAGCTTTTGAAAGGTTAACTAGCAGATACAGTTCAGCTGTATGTTCTGTAGTCACCACCGGCACTATCAAAAAGCAGATATTGATCATTTCTTTAATTAAGCCCATAATTGGAAGCCACTTAATGCTGTCGCTGTGTTCTTTTCATTGGTTCACTTTAACCTACTCTTAAATTGTCACATACGACCTAGCTGTGTGTTTACTGGAGACCTTTAAAGCTTATCTAGATTGTTTCTATGGTTCTAATTTGATCCTTCCAAGTCCATGGTGAAACAGTTATTAAACTTGTATTACGTTACAGGGTCGTCCCCAAATCTTAAAGGGGAGCAAACGAGAGCAAATATTTAGCCCATGTCTGCTGCTCCGTGCCAGCTCCTGGGGGCAGAGAGGGAGGAACAGGCTGGAGTGGGAGGTGGCTCCCGAGTCCCGCCACTTGCTAGTTGTGTGACACTGGTGAAGTCACTGAAGTTTCCTCCTCTGTATCCAATGCGGATCTTGGCTGAGCTGCCCGTTTCCTTTGAGATACCAATGCAGGGGACCCTCGTCCCCATCCTGTGGTCTCCCAGGGACTTACCTTCTGGTGGTCATTCTGGCCTCAGGTTCCTCCGTCTGGGGTTTTGCCTTCCCGGCTCTCTCAGTCTTGCTACATCTCATTTCCTGTAGATAGATTTTTTTCTCTTTTGCACCAGCCTGGTCCTGATGTTATTCCTCCAGATGGAAAAGTGTTACATCAGGTCAGTGAGTCCCTTGGCCATCCTGGAGGGAAATTTGTCCTTGGTTACTATGCTCTGCTGTTTGTGGCTTTCTCTTGTGTTCTTGTTCTTCCCCCTCCCCCTGCCCCCCTCCCCCGTCTCTCCCTCCCTCTCCCCCTCCCTCTCCCCCTCCCCCGTCTCTCCCTCCCTCTCCCTCCTCTTTCCCTCCCTCTCTTTCCCTCT
>CM052455.1:2223693-2302551 GCA_028533085.1 Varecia variegata | reverse complement strand
TATACCACATTTTACTAATCCACTCATGAATTGATGGGCTTTTGGGTTGTTTCCACATCTTTGCAATTGTGAATTGTGCTGCTGTAAACATTCGGGTGCAGGTGTCTTTTTTATAGAATGACTTTTGTTCTTCTGGGTAGATGCCCAATAATGGGATTTTATTCTGTTCACAGCTATATCCTCAGTGTGTAGAACAGTTCATGGCACATAGTGGATGTTCCTTAAATATTTGCTGCGTGGAGAAACTTGATACTGCATGGAGACAATGTAGAATAGTAACTTCAAGCAGAAGTTGGCAAACTAAGGCCTAAGGGTCAAATCCGGCCCGCCATTTGCTTTTGTAAATAAATTTTATTGTAATACAGCCACGCTCATTTGCTTACAGTCTATGGCTGCTTTTGCACTACGACTCCGAGTTCGTAATTGTAACAGAGCCCTTATGGCCCATGAAACCTAAAATATCTCCTCCCTGGTCATTTGTAGAGTTTGTTGAGCCCTGGCTTAAAGCATGGGCTTCAGGATCCACCAGCCTTGGGTTTCTTTTTTGGCTACTTTAGTAGCTATGAGGGCAAGTGATTGGAGCTAAGATTTCGGTTGCCTCTTGTGGAAAATGGTAATAATGATTCCTTCCTGTCTCGGTAAATGGTTGTGAGAGTTCATGGAGACAAAGCATCAGGAAATACTAGCTACTGATGTGGAGCCCTGCGTGCTGGGTGTTTCGTTTATTGCCATCATCTTCAGGCGGGGGCCGAGGCTGGCCCTGTCTCTGTACGGTGGCTGAATGGTACCTGTAGTTTCACTCTGTCTTCTTCGACCCTGTTGCCAGCTAGTTGTTTCTGCTGTGTATATGCCAATTTTAAAAAGTAAAGATAGTTTCTAGAAATATTGGTTGTTTTATTATGATAGCACTTATTAAAACCATGATTTCAAAAGTCAGAATATTATTTAATTTTTACTAAGTTCTATTTCATTTCAGTTAAGATGAGGAAAAAAATGTTAGTTTCTACTTATGGATGTACTTACATAAATATATTTCTTGAAAGGGGACCAAAACAGTAAGGCAATACCATCTGCCAGTATAACAGCTGTAAACTCATGAAAAAATATGTATTTATTATAAAAGTAATATATTCATGTTGAATATTTGGAAAATAATTCCAAGGAGTATAATGAAAATGGTTAAAAATTACATATATTCCCACCACCCAGAGAGCAAATTGACTTTTAATACATTTCTCTTCCATTTAAAGAATTGAGATGATGTTGTAAAAATAATTTTCCATTACCCCCTTTTTAACATATGATTAATGTTGTCCAAAGGCATAAAAACATTTTAAACATAATTTAAAAATTTTTAACAATTTTTTATTTCGAGAAATATCAGTCTTTCAGAAAAGTGAAAGAATCGTACAATAACACCTGTACACCTTTCACCTGGAGTCAGCAATTGTTTTTATTTTGCCATATTTGTCTTCTCTCTACATATAATTTTATTTTGGTGAGCCATAAAGGTGATTTTTAATGGCTGCACATATTTAATATTGTCTATATATCACAGTTAACCATCCTTTTATTATGGGTAGATTAATTTCTTCTTGTACCTTTTTTCCCCCATTTGAAATTGAGTTCAGTGAACATCTGTGCTAAGGAGTATAACATGAGATCTCACTTTGATACTATTAACATAACCCTATGGGGTAGGTGTTGCAGAAGAAAGGATTAAAGCTCAGAGAATTTAAGGAACTTGCCAAAGGTCAAATAGCTAGTAAGTGGTGAAGCTAAGACTTGAATCCTGGTCTGTTGAACTCCAAACTCTGTGTTTTTAATCACTTCATGGTACTGCCTGTCTCCCATCTTCTTAGATGGTAACTCTTATGTAAAACCTTTTCTGGCTCCCATCTCTCCACCCTTCCTTTGCTCTTGGTACCCTGTCTGCTTAGATAGGTAGCAGTTTATTTTGGCAAAACTTCTTTACTTCTCTTTCTACCTCATTAGACTGTGAGCACATTTTGGCTGGGATCTGTATGTTTGTCACCTTTTATTTCCAGTTTCTGGCACACAATAGCTACTCAGTAAACACTTATCAAATAAAGAAATGAATGGTTCAAAGTTTCTTCATGCATATTAACCAATTGCTCTACATAAATTTTGTACTAGTTTAATTTGTTGTTTGGGCCATTTTGTCTCCATGTCACTTATAAATTTCTTTATGAGAAAGATATAGGTATGTCCCATTTTATTAAATGAAAAAATTTTAATGAAACCCTATCACTTTTTTCATAATAATGATATACATATTCATTGAATGAAAATTTTTTAAATTAAAAGAAATAAAGAGAACAAAAAGGATTAAAAATTCCACTACTCTGAGACTTTTTGGTAAAAAAAAAAAAACCTATTCATGTTTTCCTATCTAAAAATAAGACATAAGTTGTATCTTTTTTTCTTCAGACAATATTTAAATGTGAATATTTTCCTTTATATGAACATATATAGGAAAAAATATATGTATTTTCATATATATATCCTATATATATGAACATTTGAAAACCAAATTTTCAAAGGCTAAATATTCTATCTCATGAAAAGAGGTATATTTATTATCAAAACATTATAAACATAATTATAAGGAACAGAATTATAAACATAGCTATAAGGAACAATTTAGGACATAAATCTTTTTTTATATTATTAATACTAATCACTTACTGGTTTTCAATGAAAGTATTTCAAATACACACAAAAGTTCAGATATTAGTATAGCAAATACCAAAAGGTCTACTGGGAGAATATTTACAGGTATCCAGTTACTTCACTTATAGGCTAGGAACGCCCACAAATAAAGTGATTAGAAAAAACTAGATGTTCACCATCTGAGTAGATGTTTCTATCCTGATATCCCCTAGTTTATGTCAAATGGTTGTTAGAGTTGCCCATTTGTGCTAATGCTGTTCAAGCTGTCTCAGATCTATTGTATTTATTCAATCCTTTTCTTTGATTCCTTTGGGGACACTTACTTAAAACAACTTCCCTTGACTACTGCTTCAAGAGCTGTCACAGCTGCAGACACAGCTGCAGTTTTTTTTTAGTTTTAACTAGAAAGTCATCATTCACACTTCCTTGAACACAGCTGGATGTGTTCTTCCTTCCCGGTTGGTAGCTCTGTTATACAACCACTCATTTGAATATATATTGATGAATACAAACTGGGTGAAATCATTATGAATTATTAGATGTAATTTTTATTGTCTTATGCTATTTGGGGGTTTATATATGGCTTTCACTGCCACTAATTTCAATAAGGGAAGGAGTGTAAATCATAATGGTAGAACTAACTACAATTCTTGTGAAAATTATTGGCTTATTCTAAGGTTCCACCGCTTTTTGGAGCTACAAATTAAAGAATCTAATTTGTAGTCTGTGTTCCAATACTGACTTTGTTTATTGTGCTACCTACTTGAACATTCGTGTAAGACATTATGGAAAAAAATGAAGCATACATAAACACCCACTCCCAGAGAATATCATCTCACCCGCTTGCCAAAAAATACCATCTCATCGTCTTGACAGTTGATTCCAAAGAACTCAAAGAAACAATTCACAAAGTTAGTATATTAATAGTTTCCCCTTTTTCAATAGTGGAAAAATTTGCGAACTCTGTCACATATTAGAAAAGCTTATGAAATATTTTGTTTTTTTCCCTATTGCTCATTGCTATTGCATATATAATACATATAATATTTAAAATTATATGTAATATTTAAATATATATTACATAATTTATGCATATATATACACACATACACATATATTTTCTCACATGCTTAGATCTTGTTTATCCCAGGAAAAAAAGAGGCAGAATTCTTATCAGAGATCAACAGCAGCTGTCAGTAGATAGAAAACTTTTCAATTTTTGCCTCCAGTCCTTTTTCCGTTGAGCTATATATGAAGAAATCCACAGCTCAGACTCTGTCTGGTGTTGGTACACACCAGGCTCTTTAGCTAGATGCAAGAGCAAGGTGGAGGGAATGACATCCCTCGGCACTGAGTTCTTTCCTACCTTCCCCCTAAGACAGAGTGGCCTGCACCCCTGAGCAAGGGGGTTGGGGGGCGCGATCTCCTTCTACCACTGGACACCCTAGAATCCCTGGAGAACCAAGGCTGACTAGCAGTCACTTCATCTTCCAGAGTAAGCCCTGGGTGAGAGAAAGGACTTACCTAGGGCCCACGACTAGTCAATTACGATGCCGATATCAAATCCTGGTCTTCTCACCCTTACATTTCATACTTAATGTCAATATTCTCTATAACACCATTGTTTTCACCCTAGGTTAATGGCTCTCACAAGGCTGAGTCTTGGGGCAGTGTGTTTGGTATTTCATACTAACAGAATCACATACTGATGGTACTGAAGCTTTCTATTTTTTTTCCCCCTTCCCAGGATTCATACCTGTATGTAGCCTTGGAGTAGCTCAAGTGGGCAGGATGAACTTCGGAAAGGATGTCAGCACCTTGAAGTATTTCACCATCTGTGGCTTACAAGAGGGCTATGAGCCATTCGCTGTTAATACAAACAGGGATATTACCATGTGGCTGAGCAAGAGGCTGCCTCAGTTTCTCCAAGTTCCATCGAACCATGAACATATTGAGGTTTGCTTTTTCTTTAAAAATCAGGCCATTTCCAAAAATCAGGAGAAGAATGTCTTTATATGTGAGAGTTTCTGCTTGGACAGTTTTGTAACTTACTGAGAATGGTGACCCTGATGTGTTACATAGTAGCGGAATCTAAGCAAAGGATTAGCTTCTCATATTAGGTACTTTATGGGTAGCTTATTAGACTGAGTAAGAATAGTTTCCTTTTTTATATAGGCAACGTCAGGCCGCATCTGAATATGTACAGTTGTAACATGAGTTTCCCAAGCCAGCTTTGGAGTTAGAAGCAGAACTCTCGGAATATATGTGTGCCACGGTACTCTTGTTTAACCATCTCTTACAGAGTGATGCCACATTGTGGACCATATTTGGGATTCTGAAAACATGATGTTCATGAGTCATCTTTAGAGTCAGGAAATCAGCAATTAGAAGGTGAATGGTGGCTTCTTCCTTTCCTAGGTGACCAGAATAGACGGCACCATAGACAGTTCCCCATGTTTAAAGGTCACTCAGAAGTCGTTTGGTTCCCAGAACAGCAGCACCGACATCATGTTCTACCGTCTGAGCATGCCGATCGAGTGCGCGGAGGTCTTCTCCAAGACGGTGGCCGGAGGGCTCCCTGGTGCTGGCCTCTTCGGGCCCAAGAATGATTTGGAGGATTATGATGCAGATTCTGACTTTGAGGTTCTAATGAAGACAGCTCATGGCCATCTGGTACCCGATCGTGTTGACAAAGACAAAGAAGCTACAAAACCAGAGTTTAATAACCACAAAGATTATGCTCAGGAAAAGCCCTCTCGTCTGAAACAAAGGTTATTCATACATACAGTATGATTTTAAATGTGTAGTTGCTAGGTGGGGGGGTGGTTACATTGGAGGGTAAGGGGTTTCCTGGTATTAATTTGCTCTTCCTCCTCTTAGTTGTTTTGCTGCAAAGGATTCTACAGGGGAAAAGCAACCTGTTGGTCATCTAATTTTTTGTTAGCACAGATATCTATCCCAAGAATTATTTTTTAAGATGTCTGTGTTTACATTCTTGCTTGAAATTTAAACAGTGTATTATCTAAATGATAATTTTTATGGTGAAGAAGGCAAGTTGTTTAGCATCCTTTCTTGCAGTAAATCAGTTTTTCAACCTCAGCACTGTTGGCACTTTGGGTCAGGCAATTCTTTGTTGTGGGAACCGCTCTAGTCATTGAAGAATCTTAAGCAGCATCCCTGGCCTCCACCCACTAGCCGCCAGTAGGATTTCATCCTCCCAGTGGTGACAATCAAAAATAACTCCAGATAGTCCCAGATGTCCCCCAGGTAGTAAAATTGCCCTGGTTAAGGACCACTCAGTTGAATATACGCTCATATTTGAAGTAGGCAGAACATTTTAATATTGCTTATTTTTAGTCCTCTAATATATTTCAGATTTTTGCTTAGGAGAACAAAGCCAGATTATAGCACAAGCCATTCTGCAAGACTCACTGAAGATGTCCTCGCTGACGATCGGGATGACTATGATTACTTGATGCAAACGTCCACGGTATGAGGTTGCAGCTGTTGTCGTTTATTTCTATTTGTCACTTATGCTTTACATCTCAAATAGTATACTTTGATTCATCATATTTAGCAACATTATTTTTTATGTAATTATTCACTTGTATTTTTATATATATTTTGGGGACTGAAAATTTGGAAAACATATGTAATACGATGTATATTAGGCAATAAGAAATTTATTTTAGGAAAAATATCCTTAATGACATTCATAGTCCTGATTTTGCTATCCTGTTTCTTGACAAAATTTTAAATTGCACTTGAATTTTCCAAGTACATGTGATTTCCTTCGTCTTAGTGGATTGTCTAAAAGATCATTTATCATACTTGGTGAGAGGTCAAGTTTTGCTCTCTGCCATTTTAAATTTTCAAAACTACTTCTGAAATACCAAACGGAAAAGATCTATAGTTGTGTCTGTTGTACAGTGTTTCTATGTTTGAGTTTGATGTTTATGTTCGATATGAACTATTTCAAAGTGACTTTAAGATGCCAAAATATTATATGTCAGAGATAGAAAAGGCCAAATATATGCAAAGAGGTGGGTGACAGGTATAAAAACTCTAGCATAGATTAGTGCACTTGTACAAGCTTGAAGAATTTGAAGCTCACCTGCTGAATGGATTAATGATTCTTATCACATACATATACTGTATATCTGTACTCATATAAATGCATGTATGTGTACATATGTACACAACATGAACAAATACATACATACATGCTCAGGAGTAAAAAGAGCCTCAAATCATTTAGCGTGTTTTCTCAGATATTTTTTCCTTTCCCATTATTTCTGATTTAATTCAGAATCTCTAGTATAAGGCATTTCTTAGTGTGCAGTATCACTCTTTTGTGCCCATAACATTTTAATTCAGCCAAGTAGTTTTAAACCAATAAATATATTCTTGAGGTTATTCAAAGACTCCGACATCAGTTAACATTGCAAATCAAAGTTTTGTTTTGCCAACAGTTTGCTTTTGCTATCTTCACAGTACTATTACTCAGTGAGAATCTTCCCTGGACAAGAACCTGCTAATGTCTGGGTGGGCTGGATTACATCAGATTTCCATCAGTATGATACAGGCTTTGACTTGGACAGAGTCCGTACAGTGACAGTGACTCTAGGAGATGAAAAAGGAAAAGTGCATGAAAGGTTGGTTTTCCTCAATTTTTTACAAGCGTGCCATCTGAAAAAAAAATATTGGTAAACCTAGATATTCTTTTGTCTTGGATTTTGTGAACAAGATATTTCTATTTATAGGAACAATATAATCAAGCCATTAATGTCAATGTCCTTTTTTTTTTTTTAACTCATACAAATCAGTAAGGGATCTAAGTATATTAAAAGTGAAAAGCATCATGTAAGAACAGTGCATCCTTTTTGGATAGTAATCATGTATTCCTTAAGGTAACATGACTAGCAAGTTGGGTTACGAGTACTTAGCACTTGTTTTAGGGATTCAAGGTGGGTGAATGTGAGGCCTTTAACATACGATCTGATATGTATCTTGGGAACTGGCTAAATGATGGGAGAAAAATGTGAAGACAGTGTGGGCTGGTAGTTTAGACCAGGCGGACACATTTGAACTCAGACTGAGGAGCAGTGGGTTCTTTCCTCAGCTTTGCCATTGACTCGCTGTGTGGCTTTGGGTAAGTCAGTTACACTTTCTGTGCCATCCTTTTTTCATTTGTAAAACAAACCAAACTCAAACCAAACCTTCAAAAAAGTGAAGAAGGCTATCTTCCTTGCAGAATAAGACAAGAGAAGATCTGACCATTTGCTTCTACCTTTTGTGCCCATGCATCCTCTCTGATCTGCTGTGACAGGTCTCAGAAAGAGTCCTTTTATAATGCTGCTTTTCTCCTCTACCTGCACCATCATTTTTGGTGGCTGGGAAACTCCCTTTCCTGCCCTCAGGATGTAACATGTGCAATATAATGGCGTTAGCACTTGAGATACGGACCTAGCAAAGATCTCGAATGAAGAGCACTTTACATCAGTATGAGACCCAGAACCACATGTCTCTAGGAATAGTCTTGGGGGAACACATTTAATTTTCAGAGATGGCAACAATATAAGAAAAGAACTTAATATAGGGATGGGATAACTGAAAAATGATTTTGTTATAGGAAACAGAGGATAAGGAAGGGTTACTAAATCTTATGTACATAGTATGAAGAAATGCAGCCTACATTTGATTACTCAGAAACCAACTTTATCCCAGCCTTTTTGTTCTTTTCCTTCTGCTTGCTTGACTTTGGTTTTTTTGTTTGTTTGTTTGTTCTTGTTTTTTGCTAGTCTTGTTAATATGTTCAATGTGTAGTGGCAGAGAAAAGAAATGGAGATGAAGCTTAACTTACTTAACTTTGTTACCATCTCTAGTGAAGGTTTTGGGAAAGATGAAAACCAGGTGGGGTTTGTTGTTCATCACTGATTTTGTGTATATTCTAGTTTGTCTCTCATAACAGATCACCAGGAATTGCCCATAAAGGGGCAAAATTTCAGCCAAATTTTAAATCTATTGAGTCACTGATGGCTCATGTAGAATTTGCCTAAGGATTTTGATAGTGTTTGGAAACAAATGCTTCTCATTTCAGAACAAGTGGTTTAAATAAAAAAAAAAAAATGAAAGAAAGAAAAGCTTGAGATGAAAATTACAAATTTGGATGACTTTAAATAGTTAAACTTTTTTGAACCTCAGAAAAAGGTCCAGTTTGGTTTGAGTTTTTGGAGAGAAGGTGCAGGTCAGTTCTTACTTGGTTCAAACTTGTTGACCTGTCTCCATTAGGTGTGAAATTTAGAGACATAGGAGACCTGATTCAGAACGTCCACTGCAGTCAATGGAGTTTTGCTCAGAATCACAGAATCGGGCCCATTGTGCACCTCTCCCATTACAGCATGAGCTTGTTGCTTGCGCAGCATAATTTAGTTAGTTTGCAAGATATACATGCTTTCTCTTTTATCGGTGGTCGTACAAAGATAAAAATGTTTTTTTGAAATTCAGCATCAAACGCAGCAATTGCTACATGGTATGTGCGGGTGAGAGCGTGAGCCCCGGGCAAGGACGCAATAATAATGGACTGGAGATCGGCTGTGTGGTGGACGCTGCCAGCGGGCTGCTCACGTTCATTGCCAATGGCAAGGAACTGAGCACATACTATCAGGTACGTGGTTGGTGATGATGTCATGCTTCTAGGGAGGAAAACCTCTTTTCCCCATTAAAGGAAAGCATATTTTGTAAGACCAAAAAGTAAATTGGACACATGTACGTGTGGCCCTGGTCTGAGAAACAGCCCAATGGCAAGCCTGCCCCTAAGCTATCCCAGCTTTTGCATGCTCCTGGCCTGAGAACCAGCCTGGAGTCCCTGCCTCTAGCAAAGCCACACTACGACTGCCACAAACTCCTGCACTCTAGGTCACTGAGGCACTTGCCGACATTGCTGATGTGGATTACAGCTGTAGAATCTGCACAGATACTACACTACCACATTCACTCAGAACCAAAGCCAACATATCCTCCCCAAGCAATACCCTGGGACTCCTCTATAGGAAAAAGTATTTCCCTATGAAAGCTACTGTATAAAATTGAAAGAGGTAAGTGTTCTACCAGGTGAGCAGATGTTAACATAGGAACACCAAAAAACATGAAAAAGCAAGGAAACATGATTCCTCCAAAGGAGGAATTATTATTCGCTAGTAACAGACCCCCCAAAAAAGGAAATTTACAAAATGCCTAAAAAAGAATTCAAAATAATGATCTGAAGGGAACTCAGTGATACATAAGAGACTACAGACAAATGATTCAACAAAATAAGGAAAACAATTCATAATCTGAATGAGAAATTTAACAAAGATATCATAAAAAGAACCAAACAGAAATCCTGAAACTGAAGAATTCAATAACCTAAATAAAAAATATAACTTTAAAACTGTAACCACAGACTAGATCAAACAGAAGAAAGAATTTCTGAACTTGAAGACAGTTCTTTAGAGATAACCTACTCAGAGGGGAAAAAAAAGGAATAAAAAAGAATGAAGAAAGCCTACAGGACTTACGGGACACCATGATACAATGGAAAGAGGCACAGAAAACATATTTGATGAAATAATAATTAAAAATTTTCCAAGTCTTGGAAGAGATACTGACATACAGATCCAGGAAGCTCAGAGGATCCAATAGATTCTACTCAAAAGGGTCCTCTCTCACACACATTATAATCAAACTGTCAAAAATCAAAAACAGAGAGAATTCTAAAAACTCAAAGAGAATGAGTCACATATAATGGAATCCCGATTAGGCAATCAACAGATTTCTCAGCAGAAACCTTGAAGGCCAGGAGAGAATAGGATAATACATTCAAAGTGCTGAAAGGAAAAACAAACAAAAAAAACTATCAACCAAGAATACTATATCTAGCAAAGCTATCCTTCAAAAATGGAGAAATAAAGTGCTTCCCAGACAAGGAAAATTTGAGTGAATTCATCACTGCTAGACCTGCCTTACAAGAAATGCTTAAGGCCATGCTACAGCTAGAGCAAAAGGATAATAATTACTATCATGAAAACATGTGAAAGTACAAAACTCACCAGTGGAAGTAATTTCATACTCAAACTCAGAATACTGCAGTACGGAAATCTTTCAAACCTCCAGTATGAAGTTTAAAAGTCAACATGGTCAAAAATAACTGCAGCTGCAATTAATTGTCAAGGAATATGCGATATATAAAGCAATACAAATATAAATCAGGGGACGGGTAAAAGTCTATAGTATTTTTATGCAACCAAAGTTAAGTTGTTATCAGCTTAAAATAGCCTGTTATAACAACAGTATTGTTTATGGTAGTCCCATGATGACCACAAAGAAAGAAGTTGCAGAAGACAGACAAAGGAGAGAGGGAAAAGAATCGAAGCTTAGCACCATAGAAAGCCACCAAACCACAAAGATAAACAAGAAAGGAAGACAGAAACGAAGGATCTGCAGAACAACCAGAAAACAATGAAGAAAACTGGGGGTTTAATTCCTTACCTATCAATAATAACCTTGGATGTAAATGGATTAGATCCCCCAATTACAAGGCATACAGTGGCTACATGGATTTAAAAAACAAAACCCAACTATATGCAGCCTTTAAGAGACTCACTTCACCAGCAAGAACACACTTAGACTGAAAGTGAAGGAATAGAAAAAGATATTTCATGCAAACAGAAACTAAAAGTGAGCAGGAGTAGCTCTACTTACATCAGATAAAATAGATGTTAAGTCAAAAGCTGTAAAAAGAAACAAAGAAGGTTATTTTGTAATAAAAAAGGATCAAGGATCAATTCAGCAATATATATGGATATGCAAGGATATAACAGTTTATATATACACCCAACACTAGAGCACCCAAATAAATAAAGGAAACATTACTATATCTAAAAGGAGAGATAGACTGCAATACAGTAATAGTAGGGAACTTCAGTGCCCCACCCACTTTCAGCAATGGATAGATAATCCAGATAAAAATTTAACAAAGATATGCTAATTACCCCGATTTGATTATTACACAATGTATTCCTGTATCAAGACATATGACATTTTACCCCATAAATATGTACAATTATTATGTGCCAACTAAAAAATAGTAAATTAGAAATTAAAAGAAAATGGAAACAAAAATGAGTTAGTTATATATGTTGACTTCTGTTGAATAATGACAGTATCATAAGCCCTAAAACATTCACATAATAATAAAATACTCTGACTAATTATTGAAGTAGGATGGCCATGTGTGGAAAATCCCTGCTCTCCTTCTATAAAGTGCTCTTTACTTGTTATAAAGAATATATATTTTTTGTCTTCTTTCTTTACTAATATTAAATTCACTTGTATGTTTAAGGTGGAACCAAGTACAAAATTATTTCCTGCAGTTTTTGCACAAGCTACAAGTCCCAATGTTTTCCAGTTTGAGCTGGGAAGAATAAAGGTAACAAAAAATCATTCCTAGTATTATATTTGTATTCTTCTTCTATCAGGGCATAGCATTGACTTATTCTGAAATGGATTCAGTATTTTCTTAGTGCTGATGTGAATTAATTCTTTAAAGAAAAGGTAGCCGTGTTTGAAAATCTCTTCGAGATCACTAGGGTAACATAATTAATTGGAGTTTCTGTTTGGTCATCTTACATATGTTATTCCATAAAACTAGGCCTATACAGAATAAAAAAATGCCAAATTACACACAATGCAGTAATCTTTGAACTCATAGGTGAGCTAGTGAATGGATTTAAATACCTGAAACCACCATCTAGAATAGTGGCATGTATAGAGTACTCTGGGCACATGAATGAAAGAACCTAGGTTGAATGAGTTGCATCAGGTAAAGCTAAAAGAAGAGAAGACATTTAGGTTGATTGCAAACTGTTAAATAGGAACTCTTCTGGGTATATTTTTAGGAGAGGGTATTATAGGCAGAAAATGAGAAAAAGAAAAAAATATATAAGAATGAAAGTGCTTCTGGTTAAGTAATTCACCTTACTTAAGAAAGGATGCTTTCTAGACAGTGACTGGAGATTAATATGGATAAAAAGTAGACCAAGTCCAAGTTGAAAAAGCCTTGTGTGCCATGCTAAGAAGTTGGCACCTATTATGTAGACAGGGACAATCCATTGGAAATTTGACAAATGGGATTGAGTATAGTGAAACTTGTTTTGGAAAAATATGTCGATAGTAACGTGGGGATGGACAAGAATGAGAATAGGCAGTAGCAGTGAGGTGTTGACAATTTAGTGCTGTCTACACAGGAGATAAGATGAGAGCCGTGAAAAGCAGAATGGAAAGTGGTAAATATGAAAATATTTTATGGAAGAAATTAATAGAATTTGACAGTGAATTGGATGAATAGGACTTACTGATGAATTGGATTCAGGTACTCAAGGAGGATCAATGTTAGCTTACAGTTTTTGGTTTGGACAACTTGGGAATGCAAATGCAAAAAGTAGAAGAGTTTGGTGAAATTCTGGAAAAGAGACTGAATTGAATTTTGCAATTGTAGAGTTGAGTTTCCAGGCACACATCAGAGTGCACGTAGTAGATAGTTTTACCAGGCTGGCTCGGTGACCATGGGACATGTTCCTTAAATCATCTGAGCTCAGTTTCTGCGTTTGTAAAATGGGTTCACAGTATCTGTTTTATGGAGTTAATAAATTAAAAATCTTGAACAATGCCTTATACATAGTATCTACTCAACAGATTTATATATTATATATAATACATATATGCATAATGGATGAATATGTACACACATATATACACAATTGTGCACAAAAAGAGAGCCATGTTGGAGATTAAGATTTTAGTCATCAGGAAATGAACTGTAATTCATCTCTGAGAGTAAATTGAATATCTGAGGGTGGGCGTAGAGACTGAGAAGAGGTGACTGAGGATAGAACCTGGGTGTATCAACTAAGAAAGAGGAACTTATGGGAGAGAAAGGAGGCAGCAAGTTCAGATGACCTTTTTTTTTCTTTTTATAAAATTTGCTAAAAAGTGGTCATTTTTCAGAACCCCTGACTGGTTCCGTCAGCTGTCTGCTGACGTTTGCATTAGACACGGCCCCTGGGACGTGTCCAGGCTGGATGGCAGATCGGCACCCCGGCCCCCCCGCCCCACCCCTCACCTGCTTGGTCTGCCGTGCTCCCCACGTCAGGTGACAGCAAATCCGGTCCCTCAGGCCAAACACCTTGGGGTCACCCTTGATTTCTCTCCTTCAGGGTCCGCATCCCAGGTCCACGCCCAGCACGTCCTCCACCTTCTCAGTCACCACACTGATCTCCGTCATTGTCCTTTCTCATCTGGGTGACTTCTAGAGGCTTCTCCTTAATTCATCCTGGCCCGTTTGTTGATCATACAACAATCTCAGTGGCTGTCAAAGTCCGTTCAGATCATTGCACTGCTCAAAACCCTGTTTCCCTGAGAATAAAACTCAGACGTCTTACCATGGTCCTTGAGACCCTAAAAGGGTCTGGCATCCCGTGACCTCTCTGACTTCTGCTCCCCCCGCTCTGCCCTCCTTGCCCCCCCCCCCTGCTGTCTGAAGCCACGCTGGCCTCCAGCTCCTCCCCATGCGTGCGGGACAGACGCCTGCAGCACCTGTGCACCGACCGTCCTCTCTGCCTAGGAATTTCTCCCCTGAATATTCCCACGGTTCTTCTCCGTTTGCTCTTTCTGTCAGTGTCACCTTCTCAGCGACACCCACCCTGACCCCCCCATTTGCAATCCTGCCCTGCAGTCTCCTTCCCCCACTCAGCTTTTCTCCCCTCCCCTCCCCCGCCCCATGACATCTCCTCTAACGTGCCACTTAATTTACTTGTTGATTCTGTTTATTCTGTGTCTTCAGCGAGGAATGGAAGCTGTAGAGGGCAGGGTTTTGCTTGTTCTGTTCATCAGCATATTCTCAGTGCCTAAAACAGTGTCTGGCTTTTTTTTTTCTTTCCATTATTAGAAGCGAATAAGAAGCAGTGGGAGGATGAGGCAGCCTGGAGAATGTCGTCATGGGGGCTGGAGAGGAGAAGTAGAGGTTAAGGTGATACAGAAATATGAGAGCAGGGCTTCCACGTGGTCCCAGAAGAGGCAGGAAGGCAGGGATGGTGTCAAGATTATAAATGAGTGAATCAGCTCTGGGCAAAGTGGAAACTTCTCTTTCCCTGAGACCAGACAGAAGGAATTGAGGATGGCTGAAGGCGATATTGGAGAAGTGAACTGTTAGTTAGTGCCTAATTAGTCCCTTTCTCTTGGTTAGCAGTCAGGATTACCTGTTGGGCTGAGTCTGGTACACTGCTGGTTAGATGGAGTGGTTCAAGGATGAGGTGGGTGACAGGGACAGATAAGGAAAGAGCCGAGATGATGTGACCTCTCACTCAGGAAGTCTGGCACTGATAGTCCCTAGGGGCTCACCAGGTTTCCCCAAGGATCCAACCAGGTGGAGAATAGGAAGGGTATGTGGGTGTGCCTGGTTGAACTTGCATTCTCGGTGTGCCAGGGAGTACATGGAAAGAGACATCCTAAAACCTGTTAGCTTGCCCTGACGTTTTAGTTATTTCCTTTTGTATCATATTTTTTCTGGTTTATCCTTGCAGGAGCTTTTCAACCCAATTTCTGTTATTTCTCGTATCGACTTTGCTTGACTGCGAGTGTGTCCTACTTCCGCTGTCTCTTTCCCGTGCGGAGTTCTAGTTGTTTCTTTTTTCTTTTTCTTTTTCTTTTTTTTTTTGAGACAGAGTCTCACTCTGTTGCCCAGGCTAGAGTGAGTGCCGTGGCGTCAGCCTAGCTCACAGCAACCTCACACTCCTGGGCTCAAGTGATCCTCCTGCCTCAGCCTCCCGAGTAGCTGGGACTACAGGCATGCGCCACCATGCCTGGCTAATTTTTTCTATATATATTTTTAGTTGTCCAGATAATTTCTTTCTATTTTTTAGTAGAGATGGGGTCTTGCTCTTGCTCAGGCTGGTCTCGAACCCCTGACCTTGAGTGATCCGCCTGCCTCGGCCTCCCAGAGTGCTAGGATTACAGGCGTGAGCCACCGCGCCCGGCCTCTAGTCGTTTCTTTATGGAACCCCAAGGGAGGTTCTAAATTCATTCTTTTCTGCTTTCTGCATCTCCTAGAACGTGATGCCTCTCTCGGCGGGATTGTTCAAGAGCGAGCACAAAAACCCGGTGCCGCAGTGTCCCCCGCGCCTGCACGTGCAGTTCCTGTCCCACGTGCTGTGGAGCAGGATGCCCAACCAGTTCCTGAAGGTCGACGTCTCCCGGATCAGCGAACGCCAGGGCTGGCTGGTGCAGTGTCTGGATCCTCTGCAGTTTATGTCTCTTCACATCCCGGAGGAAAACAGGTCAGCCCTGGGCAACCTCGACTATCTGATTGGGACACTTGGAATTAGATGAGTGTCCGGGGTTTCCGGGGTGGTACCGGAGAAACAACATGAGATTTTAAAACATCTCATTTATAGAAAACACTTGTCACATGCAGCCTTACATGCATGCATAAAAAGATCTCATTTCTTATGGCCATGGTGTCATTATTCTGCATTCTCCAAGTTTCGATCTATTTCTCGAAGTCACCACTTCGTTACTGGAAAAAAAAAAAAAAAAAAACGATACTACAGTTGAAGACACCCTTTGATAGTGTGTGGTTTCTTCATTCACTCTTGTTTTACTCATGAGGACAGCAGCAAATAAAAATTCAGACCAATACAACTGCAGTCAAACTTGTAAGAATGTTTTATCAAAACTTTGCATCTGATGGTATTTTTTGAAGAAAAAAAAATATTGAATAACCTAAAGGAACAGCATTTGGGAAGAAATTTTGTGAGGGAAAGTGTTCTCTACTAAGCATAGAATTTTAACATTCTAATTTAATATTTTGGCATGCCATCATCAGAAACCTGATATAAATCCGTGCCATGGTCATTTATAATTTATATGAATTGCCTGTGATAAATGTATATGTTAAGGGAATAGGAAATTTAAACTCTCTCTAAAGGTCATAAAAAGATGTGAGGCAGTTTTCCAAAATATATGGGACACAGATGCATTAAAAGGTGTCATTGGAATCAGGTTGTAGAGAAGAGAAAAATAAGGAAATAAAGCCGGGCTAAGACTCACGCATAGTGCTCGATACCTCACCTTGCGGTGTGGTTGGTCGGCTCAGGGCTCACACTGGTTTCATGCTCCCAAGCAACCAAAGAAAAATCTGGTAAGTTTCAAAATCCAGATTCCAAAAGGGAAATACCAACTGGCAATTGAAAATAATCTGATGCCCCAGTAGCATGGAAAATCATTAATATTTTCAATTTGGGGGATGGTGATAGAAGCATGTCGATACATATTTTGTTTCTTCTTAACACATATCCCAGTTTATAATTGAGTTGACTCTGTTTTGGAGGGGAGGTGGTTTCTCTCCTCAACTGAATAGTAAGCTCCCTGAGGTCAGGAATCATGTCTGTATAATTCTCCGTCATATCATCAATGCACAGTGCTTAGTACATAATAGACACTCAGCGATATTTCATGAATAATCGAATGATATTGAAATATGATAGAGATGTCTCCACCGGGGACTGTTAAAGAGCATGATGAATTGTACTGGTCAGCTTTTGCTGCAGTAACAAACAACCCCAAAGTCTCAGTGGCTTGCAAGCAAACATTTATTTTGCTCATGTGACATGAGGTCACTGGTTCCCTACATCTCTGCTTCAGGCGGGACATGGACTGGGGGTGTGGCCCACCTGCCTTCTCACCCGAGACCCAAGCTGATGGGGCCACCCCGATCTGGGATGTCAAGTTTTCACAGCCAAGGGTAGTTGTGCAAAATGACACACAGAAACTTCCAGGCCTCTAAGAGTTTATTTTTGGCTGTGGCAAATATTATGTCCACTTGTATTGGCCAAAACAAGTTATATGCTCAAGCCTTAAAATAAGGTCAGATTACTCCATCTGCAGGGAAGAGGGGGAATATTTGAGGACAATAATATAATGTAGCCTATGCTGGAGAGGTATTAATAGTAGGTGATATATTTGGCATTGTCCTTAGATAAAATAATGAGTTACTTCTTTCGCTATCCCTGAGTTCAAGCCATAGTTCATTAAAATATGAATAATTTTATAAGGCGTTACGGTGTGGGAACACAAACTCATTACCCATTTAGTGCAGGTACATGCTTTGGTTTGCCTTGATCTAAGTGCAAAAGTTATGAGAGTTAGAGAACTCTATAGATGGCATCTGCTTTAGACTTCTTCCATTCATTCAGTCATTCATCAAACGCGTATTAGTGCCCAGTATGTTGCTGGCACTGGGTATAAAGCGGTGAATGAAACAGACATGACCTTTGCCCTCAAGGACTTCATGCTCTAACAGGGAAGAGAGATACTTTAGAGAAAAGAAAGTGGTGTCATGATGCAAATACTGGGGTTGGTAAATGAATGGATTGGGCAAGGCGGCAACATGGTGGACTGTAGTGTTCTTATGTGTTATTTCTAGCAACTAACATTGAGAAAAAATTAGACAGTACACTAATTTATGTTTTTCAATAAGAAGTTTCTGTCTTGCTACAATGAATGGATCTATAATTTGACCATCAGCCCGGCAGAGGGGTAGGATTATAGTCTTCTTGGGCAATGAAAGAGCCCAGCTAAGACGTGGAAATCATTGCACTTTATGGGTGGGCGGGGGGAGTTTGCACAATTATTCCTTTCTAAGAACTGGGTGTTAGCAACGGGGCCCAGGAGTTTTGTGGTTTCCTGGAAGCTTAGGTGTCACATGGGGGTGAGTAATCATTTGCATTTAATTGGTAATGCATGAAGCTTCTGATTCTAAGAGTTGGGAGGTGGGTGCAGAACTGTTGTGACTTTAGGCATAGTCTGGCCGTATGTTTTAGGTTTCACGTCTCACAAGGTCATGATATATGACGGAAGCAAAGTGACCTGCATGAAGAGCCCAGTGTAAACTCTGACTCCTGTAGAAACCTGAGGTGCCCTTTTGTTTTGCTGAGTATAAACATGGCATGAATAGTGTTAGCTTTGTGTGCTGCACATAGCTGGGTGGAAACCCAGGCAGCTGTGGCGGGAGATGTTTGGGTGTGTGAATGATGCATAAGGGTAAGTTATGTCAAGTAAATTAGAGCTCTGTTTGCCCGCTTCCGAGGGGTTTGGGCTACCAGCCTAATCCTGGGGTAAAGACAGGGGCAGCCTAGCCTAAGGCAAAGCTTTCCGGTTTCTTGAACCAGAGTAGCCAGTTGGAAAAAGGAGATTCAGGATTTTCCAAAGAATGTTCAAATTCTGAAAGGAGGGGAGTACCAGGTTCAAGTCGAAACCCAGATACCTAAAAGAGGTGCTCAGAGCCTTGGTATAATGGAAGATGAAGGAAGTTCTAGATGAATATTTAATTCTAGGTAGAAGAAAACTTGTAAAACATCTAGAATTGATTAAAGAAAAGGCAAAAATGTATGTAACCATTAAACATGCCATAGAAAATTAAAAGAAGAAGATGCAGGTTGGGCATCCCAAATTTGAAAATCTGAAATCCAGAATGCTCCAGAATCTGAAATGTTTTGAGCACTGACATGCAGCTCAAAGGAAATGCTCATTGGAGTATTTCAGATTTCAGATTTTTGGATTTGGAATGCTCAACCGATAGGTATAATGCCAAACGTTCCAGTGTCAAAAAATCCAAAACACTTCTGGTCCCAGTCATTTCAGAGGAGGGATATTCAAGGTGTAGCATCTATCCCCATACCTTTTTGAAGTTTACTTGTCTACACAGATTTTTCTTCTGATTCCGATTTCTTTTTAATTGTCCATTTCTGATCTTGTCACCCTTTTCCTTCTCTCTTCCACAGATCTGTTGACATCTTAGAGTTGACAGAGCAGGAGGAACTGCTGAAATTTCACTATCACACTCTGCGGCTCTACTCGGCCGTCTGTGCCCTCGGGAACCACCGTGTGGCCCACGCCCTGTGCAGCCACGTGGACGAACCGCAGCTGCTCTACGCCATCGAGAACAAGTACATGCCGGGCTTGCTGCGTGCCGGCTACTACGACCTGCTGATTGACATCCACCTGAGCTCCTATGCCACCGCCAGGCTCATGATGAACAACGAGTTCATCGTCCCCATGACGGAGGAGACGAAGAGCATCACCCTCTTCCGTGATGAGAAAAAAAAGCACGGCCTCCCGGGCATCGGCCTCAGCACCTCGCTCAGGCCCCGGATGCAGTTTTCCTGCCCCAGTTTTGTGACCGTCAATGACGACTGCTACCAGTACAGCCCCGAGTTCCCACTGGACACCCTCAAGGCCAAGACCATCCAGATGCTGACGGAAGCAGTTAAAGAGGGAAGTCTTCATGCCCGGGACCCGGTTGGGGGGACCACTGAGTTCCTCTTCGTGCCCCTCATCAAGCTGTTCTACACGCTGCTGATCATGGGCATCTTCCACAACGAGGACCTGAAGCACATCCTGCAGCTGATCGAGCCCAGCGTGTTCAAAGAAGCAGCCGCTCCGGAGGAGGGGGGCGACGCCCCGGACAAAGAGCTCAGTGCCGAGGACGCAAAGCTGGAAGGCGCTGGTGACGAAGAAGCCAAAGGGGGTAAGAGGCCCAAGGAGGGCCTGCTCCAGATGAAACTGCCAGAGCCAGTTAAATTGCAGGTAATCAGAAACAAGGGTTTGGGTGGATGTAAACATTCCTAAGTACTAAGGTATTGAAGTTTGCCTTCGTCTCTCTCCCTCCGTGTGTGTTCCCGTGTAGTGGTAGTTCATAGAATTAACTAACTTCCTATTCTTTTCCCTCCTCTTCAGTAGCAATTTCCTGGCATCTCTCCT
The DNA here is from genome assembly GCA_028533085.1 of Varecia variegata. NCBI lineage: Eukaryota > Metazoa > Chordata > Mammalia > Primates > Lemuridae > Varecia > Varecia variegata. Next base: position 2,282,001 of record CM052455.1, on the reverse strand, counting down.
CTTGTTGCTGCAGAAGCATTTCACCTGCATTATGTTGGAATGCTTGAAATACAAGGTGTTAAATACCCCCTCGGCCCCACACCTCCACTCTTGCAAACCCTCCAATGCTTGTTTACCAGTAGGTGTGTCCGTTCTTACTTAGCAGGATTTGACTCCCCTGGTACGTTTCTAATGAATAGAAGACATCGCCTGTCTTTGTGCTCATCAAGATGGATGAAGTCCTTTCTTAATGCCTCTTCTGTTCACGAGAGTCAGTTTGATGTTCGCATCACTGATGTGCTTTTTTGTTCTTTATTCCTTCGGTCAGCATTGACTGAAGTCTTTCTGGGCCATGCACTTTCTGCTGGGAGAAATAAACACATGTGAGCCTTGTCTTCCAGAAGCTCACCGTCTCTGGGGAAATACATATAATTATGTATGCCTTTCTTTTAAACTTTCTGATTGCTAATTTTACTAAATATGCTGAAACGAATGGATGGGTGTATACCTACATGATAAGTGCGATTTGCACTGTCTGGGGAATGGACACGCTTGAAGCTCAGACTCAGGGGGATGGGAGGGGCGGCATGGGCAATATATCTAACCAGAACTGTTGTACCCCCATAATAAGCTTTAATAATAATAAAAAAAAGAATGACATAAATGTTCCTGCAAAAAAAAAAAAAAAACAAAATTTAAACAGGATTACTCCAAAAAAAAAAAATTTAAAAGGGTTAGGGGTGACTCCTTGGAGATGGTGACTTTTAATCTGAGGTCGGATTGAGGAGTTGAGTTCAATAGATGCAAAGAAGGGGGAGCCAGGCGAGGTGTTCTAGGTGCTTTTCACCAGGACAAATAGCCCAGTGGAGCTCCTCAGGCAGGTCAAGGCCAGCGTGCCTGTTGTGAGGAAGATGGAGGAGGGTAGATGAGGAGGAAGGAGAAGGGTGTTCCAGAGTGTGGTTACCCAAGAGGCTAAATTCACTGCTTCAATACCTCTGTGACTGCCAGGTCATGCTGGTCTAGTCCCTAGGGAACTGTGTCATCCTAGGGCAGGCAGAGGAGATGGAGAAGAGGCATAGATTCTGGGGCTGCTTCAAAGCTGGCATTGACAGCAAAGGTTCTCACGTGGATGGTGGCAGGGTTTTAAAGTCCTCTTTGTATTTATGTCACAATTGATATTGAGTGTATATACATTTTTTTTAAACTTTGCAGAGCATTCTCTTTTAGGCATGTTTCTAGCAACATATTGTCTCTGTTAAAAATCCTTTTGGCTTTCAGCAAGAAAATATCCAGCTAACTATTTAATGAATAAGTATTCATCACCGCTTCATTGTTGGATCTTAAGTGTTGAGTTCTAGAATTGGTCCAGTAGCTCAGTAATGTCATCAGGAGCCCAGATCTTCAAATCATTCTGCTCTGTGATCCTCAGCCTGCGGTTTTCTTCCTAAGGTGCACCACCCTGTGATCACCTCCAGTGATCGTAACCCAGTTACACTCACTTTGGAAGGAGAGCATTCCAGTCTGTTTTAATGATGGGAAATCTTTCCCGGAAGTCCCCTGCAAACTCCCCCTTCTGTATCTCATTGGCCATGGCACCTGTGGCTAAAAGGGTGGCCAGGAGAGTAAATGTCCACCAAAGGGACATGCGTTTGCCATTTTGGCCTAGACGATTCACGTTTCATCTCCTGGGACTGAGCACGTTGATACCTACACAAAATCAAGATTCTATTTATAAAGGAGCAGAGTAGGCAACTGGGCGCCTTTATCATAGATTATGATTTGATATACATTAGCTATTAAAGGATTCAGAAATTAAACGTGTATACCTACATAATGAGTGTGATGCGCACTGTCTGGGGAATGGACACGCTTGAAGCTCTGACTCGGTGGGTAGGGGGCATGGGCAATATACATAACCTAAACTTTTGTACCCCCGTAAATGTGGTGTCTTTTTAACCATCTTCTAGATGTGCCTGCTGCTTCAGTACCTCTGTGACTGCCAGGTCCGGCACCGGATAGAAGCCATTGTGGCCTTTTCAGATGACTTCGTAGCTAAGCTGCAGGAAAATCAGCGCTTCCGATATAACGAAGTCATGCAAGCCTTAAACATGTCAGCTGCCCTCACAGCCAGGAAGACGAAGGAATTTCGATCACCACCTCAAGAACAGGTAAAAAAAATGAAATGAACATTCTTCCTTTTTATTTTGGTTTTGAGTTCATTCCAGATCTTTCTATTACAAAATTATATCCTAAGTTACACATGTTTCCCTGCCCACACTCTGTTTAAACTAGTCAAGTTGATTTAGTTAGTGCTCTGAGTTTCACCAAAAGAATCTACTTGGTTAGTTTAAACAAAAGGGACTTCTTAAAACATAGCAGGTATATCGCAGACTCTTTTGTAAGGCCAGTGTTCTGGAGTATGACATTCTGCAAATAGGGACATATTCATCCACAGACAGTCTTCATCTGATAGGGATCCTTAATTCCTAGGACTCGATGCTAGAAGCTTTCTCTCTGAGCCCTCCACAGAAGAACAAAATGTCTCTGTCGCCTTGCTTGCTGGAAGATCGATCACCCTGTTTGTGGATCTGCCTCTCACTACTTATGTTCAAACCCAGGTCTCCTTAGGGTGCAGGAGAACCAAGGACACACGCCTGAATTGGAGAATGAGCTAGCCTGAATTTTCCAGAATCTACCTTGGGGGTGGGACTCAGTATGAGAAATTACAAGGATGCAGGGATGGTGGTTAAAGGGTATAACTCACAGATCTCTTCTTTGATGTCTTACCTTTATCATTTCCCTCTACATCCAAGTCAGCTCAGAGTGAAAGTGTTTAAGGACTAATTACAGAATTTATTCTTGATCACCAGAATGCAATTTCTTTGAGGGAAGAAGGGACATGGAATTTTTTTTTTTATTGCTGTAAACAGCATTTATTAAGCAGGGAACAAGTCCAAGCTTTTCCAGATTAACTCTGTCTATTAAACTGCTGTTGGGAGACTTCTGCTTCTGGAAAGATGGAGTACATGTGCTTTTCCCTATTCTTCCTTCTAAGTACAACTAAAACCCTGGACATTACATAAAAGACAACATAAGAGAGAAGAAGGGAGGTTGGCTATGGAACTCGGGACCCAAGGAACGACATGGTGGTGAGTTCCTTGGGTTTTCTTTTTGCCTCACCTATCCCAGATTTGAAGCTAAAGAAGCCGGCAACCAGGAAATGCCAACAGGCATAGACAAGAAAAGGCACAACAAAAGCCTGCTCGCTCTCTCTGGCCAAAGGACCAGGAAAGGGACAGCTTAGCAAGACAGAATTGTTTCATATAATAACTGCACTGCTTCAGCCAGAAACCACAGAAAAAAACTGTGTCCCACCTTCACTCAGCACCAGGCTGTAGCGAGGTACCCCAGCAGAAGAGAGAGCGTTTATCGCCACTGAGTGGTGACAAGGCCTGCCCCTTCCAAAGTGCCACTAGAGGCCATGCAAGGAGAAGTAGCGAGGCGCTCTCACCCTTTCTAGCCAGGGTCAATCAGTACAGATCTAATGGGGAACCAGAGCTCCCAGCCCTGCCTGGCACTCATGGGGTCCGCTGCCTCCTCCACTTTTCCAAGAAGCCTGAGTGGGGAAATGGACTTTCACTCTTACCTGGCAGTAACGAAACACCCAAGCCCTTCTCCTCCTGGATAGTGTCAGAAGAATCCAGCTAAAACACGGCTTAAATAAGAGCTGGAGTCATAAGGTAATGCTCAAAATGTGCAGATTTCAATTAAAAGGTCACTTATACCAAGAACCGGGAAAAACTTGAATGAAAAAAGTCAATCAGTAAACACTAACACTGAGATGGTGGAGATACTAAAATTATCAGAGAAAGCTTTGAAAGCAACCATCTTAAAATTGCTTCAAAATGGAAAAAAATAATACCAGAAAGTTTCAACAAAGAAATAAAAAATATAAAGAAGCAAGTGGAAATTTTAGATCTAAAAAACATAACTAAAAAAAACCAACCAAACAAACAAAAAAAACCAAAAAGAAACCTCTATGAATGGGCTTAATAGCAGAATGGAGAGGACAAAGGAAAGGATTGGTGACCTGAAAAGAGAACAATAGAAACTAGAAACTACCCCATCTGAGGAAAAGAGAGAAAATAGGCTGAAAGATTGAATAGAGCCTCAGAAACCCAGTGTGCCTATAACAAAAGATCTAACATTTGCAATGTTGGAATCTCAGAGGATAGGGGAAATAGGGCAAACTGAAAAAAATAATGGAAGAAATAATGGCTGAAAACTTTTCAAATTCAGCAGCAGATATGAAGCCAGAGGTTCAAGAAGCCGAGTTAAGTTCCACATAGCCGCGGCTTGTCTTAGTCCAATTTCTGAAAATCAAGGACAAAGAAAATGTCTTGAAAGAAATGATATACTGTACCTAGAGGAGGGAAAAAAACTCGAATGACGCCGTTTTCTCATCAGAAAGCGTGGAGTGCAGAAGAAAGTGGCACAACCTTTCTCATGTGCTGAAAGGAAATAATCGTCAACCCAGAGTCCTGTGTCATGAAAATATTCTTAAGGAATGAAGGGGAAATCAAGATGCTCTCAAATGATGGGAAGTTAATGAGAAGTTGACTGCAGCAGACCTACCCTGGAAGAATGCTAAGGGAAAATTGTTAAACAGAAAGAAAATGACAAAGGAAGAAAAATTAGAAGATCAGGAAGGAAGAAAGAACAACAGAAAGTGCTAAAATATGGGTAAATACAATGCATTTTTCTTCTCCTCTGGAGTTTTCTAAATTATGTTTGATGATTTAAGCAAAAATTACATAACTGTCTGATATGGTTCTAAGCGTATGTATAGGGCATATTTAAGATGATGAATATTATAAAAAAGGAGAATAAAGGGAGATAAGTGTCTATATTTTGCTCAAACTGGTAAAATGTCAATACCAGTAGACTGTATAAATTATATATATATGAAGTAATACTCAGAGCAACCACTAGAAAAACTATATAGAAAGATGTACACTGAGAAATGCCATGAATAAATCAAAATGAGATCCTAAAAGTTGCTCAAGTAACCCACAGGAAGTCAAGAATAATAAATCAGAGAGAACAAACAAAACCACAAACAAAATGACAGACTTGAGTCACAGTATAGCAATGATTCCATGAATGTCAATAAATATACCAATTAAAAGAAATTGGCAGAGTGAATTGGAAAAACTCAATCCAACTATATGCTATCTCCAAGAAACTCACTTCAAATATAATGATCTAGATAGGTTGAAAGGGACAGGTTGAGAAAATATGTATTATGAAAAAATTAATCAAAAGAAAGCAGGTGTGACTATATTATATAAAGTAGACTTCAGAACAAAGAACATTACTAAAGAGACAGGAACATTACATAACGATAAAGAGTAAATCCAGCAAGAAGACAAATGTATATGCATTAGACAGTAGAGCTATAAAATATGTGAAACCAAAACTGATAGAACTGAAAGGAGAAATAGACCCAAAATTGTCACTGGAGACTTCAAAACCCTCCTCTCAGTAACTAACCGAATGGCTAAACAGAAAGATGAGCTAGGATATAGGAAAACTGACCACTAGCATCAACCAGTGGATCTGTCAACACTTATAGAATACTCCAGACAACAGAATACACACTTTTCTCAAGTGTCCATGAAACATTTGCAAAGATGGGCCATGTCCTGGGCCGTAGAATAACCTCAACAAATTTTCCAATATGGAAATCATGCACAGTCTTTTTACCACAGTGTAATCAAATTAGAAATCAATCACAGAAAGATAACAGGAAAATCTCCAGACCTTCTAGACACTAAATAACACACGGCTAAATAATTTATGGTTTGGGGAAGAAGGCTCTAGGGAAGTTAGATCATCCCCTTCACTCCCATCCCTTTCCCCCACACCCAGAAAAGGGAAATTAAAAAGTCCATTAAATTGAAAGAAAATGAACCTATCACATACGGAAATTTGTGCCACAGCTAACGCAGTGCTGAGAGGGAAGTTTACGACACTAAATGCTGACATTTAAAAAGAGGAAAACACTCAAATCGATAATCTAAGCTGCCTCAAGAATTTAGTAAACAAAGAGTAAAATAAACCCAAAGCAAGCAGAAGGAAGGCACAAATGTAGATAAGGGCAGAACAGGGCAGAAATCAATGGAACAGAAAACAGGATAATAGAAAACATGAATCCCAAAACTGGTCACTTTAAAAGATTAATAAAATTCACAAACCTCTAAAAAGACAAAGAGAAAGAGAGAAGACACAAACTACCCACATCAGGAATGAATCGCTGTAGACCCTACTGACATCAAAAAAATGAAATGTGATGTTTGTTCTCACCACAAAAAAAAATAACTAGATGAGGTGATGGATATGTTAATTACTTTGATTTAATTTTTCTACAATGTGTATGTATATATATATAAATATCACATTGTACCCCATAAATATATACAGTTAATATTTGTGAAATGTATTTTTTAAATCTCATATGGGAATGCACACATACTATATGATTCCATTTATATTAATATAACATTCTTGAAATAACAAAAGCATAGAGATGGAAAACAGATTAGTGATTTCGAGGAGTTAAGGATGAGGGGTAAACAGGAGGGATGTGGATATGGTCATAAAAGGGTAACGGGGGGATCTTTGAGGTAAAGGAATTATTCTGTATTTTGACATTATCAATATTGTATCCTGGTTGTGCCATTGTACTATGGTTTTGCAAAATGTTACCTTTGGGGGAACTGGGTAAAAGGGGTACATGAGGTCTCTTTGTATTATTTCTTTACAATAGCGTATGAATCTACAATTATCTCAAATGTTTAGCAAAAGAAAAGAAAATCACATAAAAATATCCACAAAGAAAACCTGAAATTGTTTCCTAAAGAAAAATTATGAGATAGCATCTTTTCTTCATTCATCAATTCAATATTATTCTGTCTAAAACTAAAACAAATGCAAGAAGGTTTTTCCACAGTTTGTTTAATTGAACCATTAATGTTAGTAACAGCATATTTACCCATTATACAGATTGAACATCCCTACCATAAAAATCCGAAGTCTCAGATACTCCAAAATACGAAACGTTTTGAGTGCCAACATGACACCACAAGTGGAAAATTCCACACATAAGCACTTGATACAAATTTTGTTTCATGTATAAAATTATTCAGAATATTGTCTAAAATTACCTTCAGGTTATATGTATCAGGTGTAAATGAAACATAAATTAATGTTGTGTTTATACTTGTGTTCCTTTCCCAAGGTATCTCATTATGTGTATGCAAATACAGTCAGCCCTCCATATCCATGGTTTCCTCACCTAGAAATTAAACCAACTACAGGTCAGAAAGGTTCAGAGGAAAAAAAAATTTCTACAAAGTGCCCAAAAGCAAAACTGTGCACTGAGCACTGTGTTAAATCCATGCAAATGAAGTGATGTGTGGGTGTTATTGTGCTGCGTATTATAAGTAATCTAGAGATGATTTAAAGAATGCAGGAGGATGTGCATAGGTTATATGCAATTATGCCATTTTATGTAAGATAATTGCACATCCACAGATTTTAGTATACTTGGCGGGGGGAGTCTTAGAACCAATCCCCTGTGGATAACAAGGGACAACTGTACTCCAAAATTAAAAAAAACTTGAAATCTAAAACACTTCTGGTCCTAAGCATTTTGGATAAGGAATACTCAACTTGTGTTTCTTTTCAATTATATTTAGACCTTTTTCTTTTTTTTTGCAGCTGTATGCTTCTCAAAAAGTTATTTTAGATAATAAAGGATTGATATTAGCTAGAAAAGGATGGAGATTTAGGTTAAGCATAATAAAATACTTTTTAAAAATAGCCTTTCATTCTCTTAGTCAAGAAAATTCTAAAAGCATACAAGACTCTAACATTGTAGAATTGAGAATTAGGTAGCGACATTATATGACTACTTTGTAACTTGTTAAGCTTTAGATGATCTGATTTATTTTGTGGTAAAAGTTGGATTGAGTTATAGCCAATGATTTATCTCCTGTTGGCAATAATTTATGAACATTCAGGAACAGATTTCGAACATCTTTGCTTTTATGATCTTTGCTTTGTCATTCTTGAATTCACCTTTCTTTTTCTCCCTTTTTCTTCCTCTTTCTTCTTTCTTCAACTTTCAGATCAATATGCTTCTCAATTTTAAGGATGACAAAAGTGAGTGTCCATGTCCTGAAGAAATTCGTGACCAACTATTGGATTTCCATGAAGATTTGATGACACATTGTGGTAAGGTCCTCTTGATTAACAACTGTTATTAATTGAGCATTTTTGATTTATATATACTAGTACAAAATTAAGTATATATGTGAATATATTTACAAATATGCATAATACTGTTTTAGGTTCCTATAAGGCTATTTTTTTTATGGTGAAACGATTAACTGTCCCTGTATGGAAAGTCATGAGGGGTAGAAAAATCGGAGCAGTAAAACTGAGCAGAAGATGACCGAAATTCTTTCTCTTTTCCCTCTTTCCCTCAGTGGCAGGGAATGGGAAAGCGTGTTGGGGACACGTGACCAGGTGCTTCTGGCAGAGAGGTTAAGTATTAGGTTGGTTTAGTCGATAGGTATAAAGTTTCAGTCACGCAAGATGATAAGTTCTAGAGATACACTGTATGACTATACAATATGGTATTGTGTAGTTAACAATACCATACTGTGTACTTAAAATTTTGTTAAGGGGGCATACCTCATGGTAAGTGTTCTTACAATAACAACAACAGACCAACAAAACCAACCAAAACCCAAAAAGCAAAGAAGCACTAGGAAGCTCACAGGTGATGGATTTATTGTCCATTCCTGATTGTGGTGATGGTTTCACAGGTGTATGTGCAGATTCATCAAATTGTATAAATTGTGCAGTTTTTGTCTATCAATTATACCTCAAGAAAGCTGTCTTTTTTTTTTAAAAAAAATTAAGAAATCTGATCACCAATACTTATGTTTAAACCACTTGAGGGGCCACTTTTCTGGACTATGCTAAGAAATCCAGCCTATCTCTTTTGAAATTACTGAATGCCTGCAGAAGTTTTGCATTATATGTCAGTAGTCCAGATCTATTAAGGGAAATCTCCCTTCCTTTTGTTCTGAGAACTTTTAAAATGGAATTTATTAGGTGTTCTGGATGTGTAGTTCTTTATTCCTTTATGCAGTGGTGTGGATAAGGTTGGTGGTTCAATGAAAGAAAATCAATTAGACATTTTTAAGTGAGATATACGTGTGTGTACATATATGTGTCTATATATATCACCAGTGGTACTATTTTGATCTTATTTTAATGAAGAGAATGAAAACACCACCTTGTATATTAATTTGGTTTATGAATGAAGAACCAACTAAATGACTGCCAGAAAATCATATTCTCTGTCTATATAGAGAGATACTGTAAAATGGTAAGAATTATTGCCTCAGATATAAAGCATCCCTGGTACCTAAGCATGCCTGTTCTCTTTGTCTCTCAAGTTATCAAAATACCACTGACATTTTCGAGGTAAAAGAGGAGAATAAAAGTCCAGGGGGATTTTTAGGCAGGGCAGAACTATAGGTCTAGGCAGACAGTGTCCAAAGTCAGAGATGTTAAATCGTCAACCCAAATAGCAGAATTGATCTTCACTCCTGAGAGAGTCTTTTTCGTCTCTGCTTAGTTCTGTATTTTTTCTTAGCTGCCAAAAGCCATGAACACACAGGAACAGGGGAAAAAGAGAAAGGAAATGAGGATGACAAGTGAATCTTACTTATGAGTGCCAGTAGGCAGGTCGTTTAAGTCAATGTTGTCAAATGTTTGCAAATGTTTCTGGCATTGCTCTAAGTAGGGAATGCAAAAAGTTGCAAGGCATGAAAATTATTTGCCTGAATGCATTTTTTAGAATCTTCTTCTTTTCTGCTTTCTCTGCTTTCTTCATATTAGGTATTGAGCTGGATGAAGATGGGTCTCTGGATGGAAATAGTGATTTAACAATTAGAGGACGTCTGCTGTCCCTGGTAGAAAAGGTGACATACTTGAAGAAGAAACAAGCAGAAAAGCCAATTGAGAGTGACTCCAAGAAGTCCTGTAAGCAGCAGTAGAGGCCATTGGCAAAATGACTCAACCCCTGATGCTTAACTCATCCTTTGAACAGACACTGTACTACCAGATCAGCCAGGGAGAATCAAATTCTTAAGCATCGAGCTGTATTTATAGCAACCGGTTGAGAGGTAGCAGTGTTATAAGGATGGATGGTAGATGGTCTCCCTAGAGAACTCAAAATTTGGATATTTAATCAGAGACTATCAAGAGAAAGTATAAAGGGAGTAATTTAGCCTTCATATCAAAATATTATGCAGTTGGTTTTCAAATATCATTGCATCAAATTTAACCTTTTTCTTAAAAATGAAATAAGATATTATCTATAACTGTACTTTGGTTCTGAAATATTTCCCAAAGTGTTACGCATTTCTGGTTCATCCATATCCTATTTAACTGAGAATAACAGCTGCTATTCCTTGAAACCAAATAAGCACCCTTGGACCGTGAGTCTCTTGGGCACGGCACACGGAAGAGGTCTGAGAGACCTGTCCTACTTACTCCTCATTTCTAAGAAGACTCCATTTATTTTAAGATGTATTGCTGGTTTATTAACAGCATTTCCTGAAAATAAATAAAAATAACTCACTAAAGTTTTTTGCAGCCTTTTTTAACAAAAAACTAACTTACAATGGAAAACCTTTATCCATAAAGTAACTTCTAAATTTATTCTTCAGTGTCACAATCAAATTGAGTCAGGTCATCCTTAAAATCAGAGTTCACAGTTTCTTATGAATCAGTTTTTATTACTATTAAGTTTATGATCTCAACCTACTAAAATGATAGTATAGGTTTGAGATCTACAGAAAGATACTGGCATGCTATTTGCCTTTTGTATTTGGTTAAATTGATAGTTTTGTTTTTCCTTAAGTAATTTTTAGATGCAAGTGAAAGAGCTTTGGAAAATGAACCAATGTATTAATGATAGAGATTAAGTACCTTGCTATATATGAGTTGATCACATAAATCCCACTTAATTTTGACAATTTTACTATTTAAGAAGTTTGGAAGTTTCTAGTGCTTTTAAGTATTCTACATTACAAGTTATGTATGAAATAACTTCACTTTACTACAACTTCACAATCATATTATTTTGGAGACAGTTTAACTGACAAATGGGGATTCAAATTTAAGTACAAATATATAATTACCTGGTTCCTATTGCAAATGACTCCACTGAAGATAAACAGACACGTCCTTGAATATCCGTGACTTACCTTTACAAGGATATATGATGTCAGATCTTCTGAGAGGAATATAATGGAACAAAACAAATAAAAGTAAAAGTAATTGGGCACATCATATTAATTTCCATACTTTGAATTATTTATGGGATGCAACAGTAATTTTCAAAAAGTGGTGCAACTTTGAAAAAGCTTAGTTAATTATAAGAATATTTTTTAAAGAAAGGTTTGTATATTTTTATCCTTGCGTGATCATAACTGATATTTCTGGAAATAAATATGTATATAATGTTTCAGTGAAGTTTATTTTCTTCAAAGACTATTTCTAGCCTTTTCAGTTCTGGTACAAATAGAGATACCAGTTCAGGGCTATGGGATATGGAGTTGAAATGTCTGACTGATTTGTCTTCTCTTATTTTCCTTTTAAAAAATATCCATAATGCCTTTGCAGCCACTCTTCAGCAGTTGATTTCTGAGACCATGGTCCGATGGGCTCAGGAGTCTGTCATCGAAGACCCCGAGTTGGTGAGGGCCATGTTTGTGCTGCTCCATCGGCAGTACGATGGCATCGGGGGTCTGGTCCGGGCTCTGCCAAAGACCTACACGATCAATGGCGTCTCTGTGGAGGACACCATCAACCTGCTGGCATCGCTGGGTCAGATTCGTTCTCTGCTGAGTGTGAGAATGGGCAAAGAAGAAGAGAAGCTTATGATTCACGGATTAGGGTAAATTATTTCACTGTTACAACCCTTTCTCTTTCTAATTTATTATCCCAGTAGTAGTACAGAAGCTACTTTCATGCACGTATGCTGTCTGCATTACATGATCATTAAATTAGATTGTTGTTTTTCTAGAGATTATGTTTTTAAGCTAAATAAGAAAGTGGATCGGTAACAAAATAATGACTGATTTTACAGCTAGATGCTAAGGTGGCATGATATGCAGCCAATATCTTAGAGTGGTTTTTTTTTTTTAAATCCTTCTGTAATGTACAATCATATAGAAAAACACAGGATAATAAAAACACGTTAAAATCCACGGTGGGTTGTGGGAAACATTCACCAGCAGGAAATAATAAGGAAGCTTGTCTGTATCTGTTGGGCCTTGGAAAAAGAAGGGAGAAAGGAACAACTTTTCTGAGGATTGAACATCGTGAGCTTGTGCTTCCTGTGGATTTGGGTGTGAAAGTTTATTCCCCGTATTCAAGAGTGAGTACAAAAGAAAGATATTTCAGAATATTTCCTTACCTCATTGAAAGACCTTCTGAAGTTTTTATGCTGAAGGGTATACATTATGGAAAAGAAAATGGAATTGCAAGGAAAGGATACAAGAAGTTTTATCTACCAGTAGCATATATACACCAGTAGTAGTATACTCACTAAGAGTATAGACTTAGTATAGACTCACTCACTAAGAGTATGTTGATACATATATGTATAAATATAAGCAAACATTAATAAACTTGTATAGTTTGGGGATGTGAAAATAAGATGGAATCAAAATAATAGCAGATAAAAACTATACATAGTAAGCTATATGATGTTCATAAGAAAAATACCTAAACATAAAAATGTAGAAATCTAGAATGCAGAGTGTTAAAAGTGATTAAAAGACAAATTCTCATCCAAAAAAGCTAATACAGGTATATAAATATTAGGCAAAAGAGGAGATAATAAAGATAACTGTTGCATGAATAAAATAAAACACAAAGACATAAAATTGATCCAAGAAACCTAAGGTTGGTTCTTTGGAAAAAAACTCATGAAATAAAATACCAGGTTTTTTCTTTGACAGAACTCACAAATAATCGTGAGAGAAGAAAACAAATGTGCAGTGACACAAATTGTTTGATATCATTTCTGTACATTTAAAACTCAGAAAGCAACACTTCATATTGCTATTAGGTATTTAAAATTATAAAAGTGGACTGGAAGGTTATATTCCAAATTCATGATAATCACACTAAAAATAAGTGTACTAATGGGACAAAGAGGGAAAACAGAAAAGCCTATACAAGAAAAGCAATATTACGGTCTTATAATCACATGAGTGTGGTTCTTATTTGACTACTAATATTTCAGTCTAACCTGAGGAGGCTTCTTATACGAAATGTACTTAATTAACCAAATGAAAAAAGAGCTTTCCGGGAAATGGAAATCACATTCTTTCTTAAATGAACACACAATGGTAATGTGTGTCATTAAAAAGTAAATCATTCATTAATGATAAAACTCAAAATGATATTAAAAAATAAAACGCCATGTTTTTATGGTATTAGAAACATTTCACACAAAGAACATGCTTAGTAAATGACAACTTGACTACTGGGCAGTAGAATTCTAATTCATTTAATTTACCTAACACTAAAAGCAAAGAAGGTTTTTAAATCAAAGTTACTTCATTCAAAAGGAGTTGAATTCACGAGAGAAAAAAAAAAAGAAAAAGATGCCTTTGTTTTCCTTAGTTTCTTCTTGCATGAACTAAATCAGAGCTGTATTGGTCCTGAGTCCCAAAGTGTTTTTCTGAGCTGTACTAACTAAAAGCTTTCTTTATTTAACAAACGAACAAACAAACAAACAAACAAAAAAAAACCAAGAATCATACTACTCCACTTTCTTAATATAGCCAGAGTAAATAGAGTTGAGCATAAGACTAAATGAATAGGTGAGTGATTCAATTAAAGAAATCGATTTGAAGAGAGGTTTCAATTTTCTTTTAAGCTGTATGTTACTGTCTTGCTATAGCTCTGACAAGACAATGTTTTATAGAAAAGACCCTTAGCATTAATTTGATTTATGTTAAAATGGAAATCGACAGAGCTCTTTATTTGCAATGAGTGATACTTTGTCCTGAACCCTAAGACCCTTAGAAATACCTTGGCACACATATTGCAGGAATATATAATATAATGCAGTAAGGATAATATGAAACATCTTAGATATCATCTGCTGCTGTTTCTTTAAATTGAACATCCATTTTAATGGTTGAATTATTTGTGCCTGGACCTCACATGTATTCAGTTTCTCTTGGAGAATGAATATGCATCCTTTCAAGCATTTTGCCAGAATGTTAATATGAATGTAACAGAAAATGCTGCTGTTGTTTTACATATAAATGTTGACTGTAGCTCTAAAAATAGCACATATATGAAAAACAGAGATAGTTATATGTCGAGAATTTTTATAGGAATTTTTTTATAATAAGCATTATACAAGACTGATTTGTATCTTCCTACAGAAGGTTGGATACATTATTGGATATCCACAAGATTAGGAATGATGTGTCCAAAACATATTTTATGCAAACTAATGTTTACGTATTTAGTATATTTCTTATAATTGAAAAGAAAGACTTGTATACCGCTTTTGGTAGACAATCAATATTTTTGAGGACAACTCAGTTACACTCATTAACTTCTGTGGCTGAACTGTGATTGCTCTTATTTTTCAGTTCACATAAATTATTTCTAAAAGATGTATCAGAATCTCAGATAAATCATATTTAAGTTTTGTTCTGAGCCCTGTGCTTCCCCCTATACCCATATTGTTTTTTTCCAGGGATATTATGAATAACAAAGTGTTCTACCAGCACCCCAATCTCATGAGGGCACTGGGGATGCACGAGACTGTGATGGAGGTCATGGTGAATGTCCTTGGAGGTGGAGAGTCCAAGGTGAGGGAAGTCTTTGAGCCTTGCGATTCCATTTGGTACACTGTCCTGGAGTACATGGATTGCCGGTTCTGAATGAGAATTTCTGCAATCCTCTTAGGAGGACTGTTTTTTAAAGAACAATTTTTGAAAAAAAAAAAAAAACACACACACACACACAAATCTTAGAGAGTTGGATGTGCTAATAGTTTGTTTTTTTTTTTCCCCCTTGATATTGATCAAAGTTTCTGCCTTGTGCTGTGTAATTTGTTCTCTCCTAAATTATTCTCACTTAGGGGATATTTAGAAACTTTAAAAGTTACTATATCTATATGTGTGTATATATATATATATCAATTTATTTTAAAATTTTGAATTATAAGTCACATCCCCATCATATTACAAGCCCTTGACACAAGCATGTTCTTCAGACCGAGCCATTTCTCATGATGATTTAGACAGCGGTTGGTTTCACCAAATTTCTGATCAGGTCAAGATGTGATGATGATGCTCTGCGATGTATTTGTCGTGGGACTCTAAAGTGAACTTTTAAGTGACTGTAATTTAAATAAAATTTCTTGGGGTGGGTATATACATACCTAATGGGTGCGGTGCGCACTGTCTGGGGGATGGACACGCTTGAAGCTCTGACTCCGGTGGGGCAAAGGCAGTATGTGTAACCCAAACATTTGTACCCCCATAATATGCTGAAATTAAAAAATAAATAAATAAATTAAAATTTCTTGAAACCTAAATTGTAGAATAATGTAATAAACAACTTCATATAAATCAGTGGAATTTTATAACCTCTGATATGCAAAATATTTCTGTATTTTAAATCTTAAGATATATTTTTCACAGTATAGAAATACATCCATATTTCCCATGTTTAATCTGTTACCAGTTAGAAGGACTTATAAAGATATTTATAATATACAGTATTCTGTTAAGGAAGGACTCCAGTGAGCATCTGGGGTATCCTGTGACAAGATTTGCCCCTCAAGGGAGGTGTGTTTGGTGGGGCCAACCAGTCAGGTCTTCTAATCTGGGGGACTCTTCTCAGCAGATACAAATCAGGGTAGTTGTAACCCTGGAATCTCAGTGGTAGTAGCAGTAGCACTAGTAATAATAATAATAATACTGAAAAGAACACCCCACTATGCAGTGCCAAGTACTGAACTATATATTTTTCAGAAATTATCTCAATGAATCTTCTCCCTCCCTTACCTAAAGTATTTTTACCCATATTATATTAATAGACCAGAACTGAAGAGATTGCATAATTTCCCAAGGAAGCACAGCTAATGGTGGTGGTCAGGAATTGCAACTGAGCCTGCCTGATTCCTAAACCAGGCTTATGCCACCTTTGAATTAATTCCAGATGCCACCCATTGATGGTAATGAGGTTTCTGAGTTAGTGTTAGGCTTGGTTTTCAGTGGCTCAAGGGTGAAGGTCTTCAGTATCTGAAGCTTGGCATACAAGGGCACATATGTGATTGAGACCTCAACTTCTGAACTCGATTTTATAAAGACCGTTTTCTGTCCCGAGCTAACTAAATGCTCTGTATGTAGGAAATCACCTTTCCCAAGATGGTGGCCAACTGTTGCCGTTTTCTCTGTTACTTCTGTCGTATAAGTCGGCAGAATCAGAAAGCTATGTTTGATCACCTCAGTTATTTACTGGAAAACAGCAGTGTTGGGCTTGGTAAGTAAATCTAGGACTTTTGTATAATCTTTAAGATTAAAATAATAGATGTATTACATTTAAAATTAAACTTTTAGTTAAAAAAATTGGCAAAGGATGGGGATAGACATTTCTCAAAAGAAGACATACAAATGGCCAACAAGTATATGGAAAAATGCTCAACATCAGTAATCGTCAGCAAAATGCAAATTGAAACCACAATGAGCTGTCACCTCACACCTTTTAGAATTCCCATTATCAAAAGACAAGTGTTGGCAACTGTGTGGAGAAAAGGGAGCCCTTACACACTTTTGATGGGAATGTAAATCAGTATAGCCCTTTTGGAAAACAAGAAGGAGGTTCCTCAAAAAAATTAAAAATAGAACTGCCATATGATTCGAAAATTTTACTTCTAGGTATGTAGTGAAAGGAAATGAAATCTAAGAGATGTGTAAGAGATATCTATACTCTCATATTGATTGTATCATTATTCTCAATGGCTACGATATGGAATTGACAGAGAAAACTGTGATATGTATACACAATGGAATACTATTCAGCCTTAAAGAAGAAGAAAATACTTTCATTTACAATAACATGGATGAACATGGAGGACATTATATTAAGTGAAATAAGCCATGCATGGAAAGACAAATGTCACATAATCTCACTTTTATGTGAAATCTAAAAAAGTTGAACTCACAGAAGCACAGAGTAGAATCATGGTTACCAGGGGCTGGGAGGGAGGGGTTGGGGAGATGTTGTTCCCAGGATACAAAATTTCAGTTAAATAGGAGAAATAAGGTCAAGAGATCTATTGTACAACATGGTGACCACAGTTAATAACAATGTGTTTTATTCTTGAAAATAGCTGAGAAGTATGTGAGATAATGCATATGTTAATTACCTCAATTGAGTCATTCCATAATGTATACATCTTTCATAACATCATATTGTATATGATAAATACATACAATTTTTGTCAATTAGAGATAAATATTTTTTTCAAAAAATTAAACTTTGAATCAATTTAGATTTGTGCAATATGTATGGTGTTTAGAAATTAAATTTTAATAGTTAGTGTATTTTTATATGGAATCCATAGTTACAGCACAATCCAGCTTTTATTTCATCTTCACTTGAATTAACAGCCTCACCAGCTATGAGAGGTTCAACCCCACTGGACGTGGCAGCAGCCTCGGTGATGGATAATAATGAACTTGCCTTAGCTTTGCGTGAGCCAGATCTGGAAAAGGTGAGCAACATTCCTGCCCCGTGTGTTTGTATGAATTATGCTTGTTCATAGTTCTTGCTCAGACTGTTTAAATATAAGTAACTATATCAGAGTGATATTAGAATTATAGTGTATCATAATTATAATTGACATTATACATTTTATAATATGTTAAATATCACATTATATATCATTCTTCTATATATTGTATATGATGTTGTGGTTAGAAGTTATGAAGAGCAAGCAGTTTGAGATAAGGCATTTCCTCTGATCACAAGCATTTTTCTGTAGAACAGGAATCAACCTACTGTATCTGCATGCTTGTGTGTTTTTGTCTTTTCATGATCTCTGCTGTCACTTTTGCTTTAATTCTGCAGTTTCCATTTCTTAAATTTCATCTCATCTGTGCATTTTATATCATAGCTACCTTTATATATCCCAGCGCAAGGCATCAGTGATATACTAAGGCCGTGCGCTGTAAGCATATTAAGCCACAAATGTATGTGTACTATTTATAGCAGTTTTATTCATCATAGCCAAAAACTGAAAGCAGCTCAAATATCCATGAATATATGCATTGATAAACAAAACTGTGGTACACTCATATAGAGTGTAATGCTATTCAGCAATGAAAAAGAATGAAGTACTGACATAGGCTACAATGCGAATGAATCTCAGAAATCACTATGCTAAGTGAAGGAAGTCAGGCACAGAAAGATACATGCTATATGATTACATGTGTAAGCGTTCTAGAAAAGGCAAGCTAATTTATAGTGAGAGACAACAGATTGTCTGGAACTAAGTGTGAAGGGAGAAAGGGACTGCTAAGGCCACAGTGGAACATTGAGGAGTGATAAAAATGTTCTGCATTTTGATTTTGGTGCATTTTTACAGTTGTATACATTTCTCAAAGCTCATTGAATTGATATTTGAAATAGATTACTGTACATCAGTTATACCTCTATATAGTTGATATAAAACATTTTTAGCTGTATTATTTATTTTTAAAACTCATTTAACTTGAGCTGCATGTAACTCAACTTGATGAGTTGTCCCTCTATCAGCCTTATTTCCATTGATAATGACTTCTTTAGGGATTTCTTTTAAAACTGAATCTCTTATGAAATATTGTAGAGGACCAACATTCATATAAAACAAATATTTTAAAAAGTAAAGCTGGGCAGAAATAAATAATGTGCTAACTTCAGTAATGCTGAAAAGTGAGTAGTAGTATCACAAATTTTCCAGTCACTGAAACTTTGGCTCAGAAAATATAAGTAACTGTCTCAAAATGATGCATCCAATAAGAATAAGTAGGTCTGATTTGAGCCAAGGCTATTTGAATCTAAGGTTTTCTTTCTTTCTCTGTGTGTCTTCTCACACCTGCTCCCCCATTAAATTGATATATCATTTTGGAAATAATTTACCTCTTTAAAATATCTTTGCATCTCAGGCCGGGTGTAGTAGCTCACACCTATAATCCTAGCACTTTGAGAAGCTAAAGCAGGAAGATCACTTGAGGCCAGGCATTCGAGACCAACCAGGGGAACATAGCAAGACCCTGTCTCTACAAAAAAAAAAAAAAATTAGTTGGGCATGGTGGCATGCACATGTGGTCTAAGCTACTCAGGAGGCTGAGGCAGTAGGCTTGCTTGAGCCCAGGAATTTGAGATTACAGTAAGCTGTGATTGTGCCACTGAACTCCAGCCTGGGCATCAGAGTGAGACCCTGTCTCAAAAAAAAAAAAAAAAAAACAAGCTTTGCATCTCAGATTAGATCCTTCAGTATCTCAGATGGATCCATTTACATTGGGTAGAGGTCATTAATCATTTATGAAGTTTATCAAATATTGTGACTTTTGTAGGTAAGTGTCTCAAATGCTATAAAATTCAGGAATATTTTTCTTCCATAGGGTTCATTCATAAATATTTTATTATGATGGCACTTACTACAATAGGTTAAATATATCTTAATTCTAAAGTTTTACTATAGGGGAGTTCAGTGGATAATTATGAGATTAAAAAGAATTAGCAAAATTGCATTTGTTTTAAACCATCCTTTGAGGATATCATTTACCATACCCAGTGTAAGCATTTAATGACTGTTCGTCCAAGGGATAAGACTTTGCTAATCATCTTGTTTGTAGGTAGTTCGTTATTTGGCTGGTTGTGGACTGCAGAGTTGCCAGATGCTGGTGTCTAAAGGCTATCCAGACATTGGGTGGAACCCAGTTGAAGGAGAGAGATACCTTGACTTTCTCAGATTTGCTGTCTTCTGTAACGGTAGGACCTGATTGCTTGAGGTCTTTTTGGGTTATTATTAAAACTGCATAAAAATCAGTGCATATAATAAGGATTCGTTTCCACATTTTGATGAAGGGACATGAGTATTAGTAAAAATTGCCTATTTTATAATCCATAGGGCTTTTTCACTGTGATAATTTATTATACAATGTTTATTTTGGTAGTACTTTATAATTTAAATTAAAATCTTTAGGTGCCTGAATTCTCATACATTTTTAAATTGGATTCTAATAATAGTTAGGATTATGACATTTCCATTAACAGGTTAATGAGAATGAGTAGTTTATTCCATAATGTTTTACTTTGAAAATTTTAAAGAAAATGCACCCAATGCAGTGCTTTGCCCAGAGCAAGTTCTTTATAAATGTTACTGGACTTCCTCACCTGCCTCTATACCAACTACCTACCTCCCCCCTAAACTCTTGCATACATAAAACTAGGTAATTTGGATTAAATTTTGGCTTTAGTAGTATGTCCTTGGGTTTCAGTTATTTTTTTTAAGTTAGAAATTATTAGTAGAACATTTATTTTCTGGGAACGTCTATATAATTATATTATGTGTTTATGTATCTTCCCCATTTGACCTTTAGGGGAGAGTGTGGAAGAGAACGCGAATGTCGTGGTGAGATTGCTCATTCGGAGGCCTGAGTGTTTCGGTCCTGCTTTGAGAGGGGAAGGCGGGAATGGTCTCCTTGCAGCCATGGAAGAAGCCATAAAAATAGCCGAGGATCCTTCCCGAGACGGTCCGTCCCCGAACAGTGGATCCAGTAAAACACTGTAGGTCTGATACAATGCACACCCTCTCGTGTGACTTACCCTACTTGACTTGAAATTGTACAAAATGTATTTTGCTTTCCATGAACTCCAATATAACTTGTGGTACTAAGGATTTCTCCCCTTGAAAAAAGAATATCCTAGACTTGGAAGAATGGATGGAATTTGTTGCTGGAATAGCATTTAAATGACAGAGAGCTGGGGAAGATGGTGCAGATTTAGCAGAAAGAAATTTAGGGTGTAGGAGATGCATTTTGTGAGTTTTCCCAGGGGAACCTAGGACACAGTGGGTTGTTACAAATGATGGGAGGTGAGCCTTTGGACTTGGACTGGAGTTCAGTGGGGAGTTAGAATGCGTTTTTATGATAATGGAAAGAGACCTTTAGCAAGAGAATGGGGGACATGGCTAAACTGGCATGTTTTGGTAAAGATAAAATGTCTGTGTGAGGAGTAGAATGCTTGGGGAAGATACAGGAGACAGATGAGGAGACAATCACTATCTTACATTGCTCCACACTGTATGTTGTTGATACCAGATCCCAGTAACAGACATAGTCGACCCAGATGTGTTGCTTATCTGTGCCTTCATGGTATTTCATCTGTGGAGATAAATGTCCTTCACAGAGGTCATGCATCATACTGCTAGTGTCTCTGGTAAAGATATAGTGTGAGGCCTTTATTAGGGGTAAATTTTCAAGCAAAAAGTAGTAGAGTCTATGCAGTCCTGCAAACCCTTGTTCTTTCGCATATAGACTTGGTGTCAATGTTCTGTTCACACCACAACTAGATTTCTAGACCGGGAGCACTCCAAGAGCAAGAATGAGCCCTCCCTGTCACACACACACCATGTGACATGTTTATCAGTTAGCCGTAGAGGAACCAGGGAGCCCCGAGATTCTCTCAGTCACAGAAAATGGGTCCAGAGATCTCTGTGTCAGGACCACGCTAGTGCGTGTGCACCCAAGGACCCTGGGGACAGCCTTGCGTGCCTAGAAGTGAGGTTGTCCCTCAAGGGCTTGCTGTCACTCTGCAGATGGCTGTATCCAGCCAAGACAGCTGTCTGTGAAGTTAGCAAGGAGGGAGGACGTGAGACTCCAGGGCTATCCAGATTTGTCACTCGTCAGCAAGAGAATAAATATTTATGTTTTTGTCACAGAGTTGGGGAGGGGACCATGTTGGATTATTTGGTGGGAGTTTGGGGGGAGGTAGGTAGTTGGTATAGAGGCAGGTGAGGAAGTCCAGTAACATTTATAAAGAACTTGCTCTGGGCAAAGCACTGCATTGGGTGCCTTACGTATGCTATCTTGTGTGACATCTCTGTCACGCTTTCTCTACATGTGCGCTATTTCCAAAAGTTGTTTAAACTTAACAGTCCTTCCATCAGCAATTTGCTTTGTTAATATATTCTTTGCCCCTAGCAAGGAGCTGAATCCATCCAATTAGCAATTCCTCTTTTTCCCTTTTGAACCAATCTTAAACTGCCAAGCTGGAAGTTTAAAACATACGTGAAAAGTATCAGAAGAAAAAGAATGTTTTACCTCGTGGTCCCTTTCGTGCCGAGAGAGATGTTAATAACCACGAAATGTCAGTTATCCCATTTGCTTTCTATTTCTTTGGAAACGTCCATGAAAGTGACACAGAAGAGGAGGAAGATGACACTATCCACATGGGGAACGCGATCATGACCTTTTACGCGGCTCTGATCGACCTGTTAGGACGCTGCGCTCCCGAGTTGCACGTGAGTGCTGGGGGCCGGGGGGCGTCTGTGGCTGGCAGAGCTCACAGCGCCATCCAAGACCCATCGTCTCCACGCTCCATTAGAAATGATAGCTGCAGCCTAATTGCTGAACAAATGTTTGTCTAGTTGGAAATGTCTTGCTGGTTGTAAAAATCAGTAATGGGATTTCAGTACAAGTCATTAATAGAACACTTACTCATATATCTCTCAAACTCATACAGCCTCCCCTTGTTTTAAGAAGAAAAAGAACATATCTTCTCTACACAATTTCCTCTCCGATTAGAGTACATGCAGAAAGCAACCACTCTGTCCAAGAGTCATTTTCTTTTGTACGATATTAGCTCTATTCGCTACTGGTTTAGGGGAACGTGAGCAGGGCGTGCAGGGAGAATAAGAGCTCTTCAGACCGTGTAGATTCGTGTTTTCTAGAACATGTTGACCAAAATGAAATTAAAGTTTCATAGAATATTACCTTTTCACTCCACAGTGCATTCTGATATTTTCTTCTTTATTTTATTCTAGTTGATGCTGTGTTGTTCTGTTATATGCATTTAAAAAATCCTAGTGAGGGCCCATCAAATTATCTTCCAGACTGTTTAATGAAACACACACCTAGAGTTTGAAACACATTGACTGGTGCTCGTGTAGAGAAGGGTGAAGAACTACAAGTACATTTCTACACTGGGATGAACGTGGAGCCAGAAGGCTTTTCTTACAGAGCACCTGCACTTAGTATCCGGGTTTGGTTTGGTTTGGTTTAGTTTTTGTGAGTTCTTTCTTTCAAACCCATAGGTTAAAACTTACTTGATGTACTCTTTTTTTGTGTGAACAGAGAGGGATCACAGAATGGAGAAATGTTAGAATGATAGGAAACTAACTTAGAGACTGATTTTTGAAAAAACTTAATCTTTGCTGCTAATGAGATTTTTTTGTCTTAGTGCTATAAATGGGAGCAGATTATCAAACATGTGTCTGCTGGAGGTGATTGCAGACGAAAAGAAAGCTTGCTTGCAGTATTTGTTCTTTTTCCCATCTCAGTGAAAAGATCAGAAAAACAAAGAACTTATACTAATAAATAGCAGTTTTTATTCTGTTGTCTTAAGAGGAGGAGTTAAGTGGATTAATAAGGGACTAACCTTGGTATTTCCGAAATTTATTCGTCTTCGCAAGTATTAGTTGAGGCCTCCTATGTGTCAGAAATTGTGCTTGAGTTTCACACCCTGAAGGAGATGGGGGAAATGGATGCAGTCTGTTCAGAGAATCGCAGGGATTCTTGACTCCGTCTTGATCCACAGTCATCGTGGGGACTTCATTAGCCCGTGTCAGTCTAGAAGAACTGTGAGGGTTTAGGTTCACCATTTCTTCCACATCGCAAGTGTAGCCTTGGCAGAAATCAGAGTGGAATGTAGATGGATATGCCGTTAATTTCTCATCACAAAGCAAGAAAGAAGCTACATCAGTCATCAATATTAGTATATGTTCAGGGTGCAAAGATAAACATTTTTCCTTTGTATAATATTATTGCTCGTGTTATAGATAGGTATTTATATGTAACTTGGGGAGAGATTTAAACATTCATAAACCCATCAGATTCTCAATATATCTTAACACCACCCCCAAAGAGGATAAAAACTATTGTTCTTATAGATAAGCCAGCTGGCCTAGACTGTAGTATGTATAATTTTGTGTATGCTAAAGTCAGTGAAAACTATGTGGGCAAGTAAGCCTGAAACAATAGTCATCTCTGAGCGAGGTCTAACTTTATATGTAACAGAAAATTATTTTGGACTTGGATTCCTGTACTTCAGATTTCCTAGATAGAGTTATAATATTGATTGCACAAAGTGATTCTAATGTTCTTTTAATTTTCTTCCTGTGTAGTTGATTCATGCTGGTAAGGGAGAAGCCATCAGAATCAGGTCTATTTTGAGATCTCTAATTCCACTGGGAGATTTGGTGGGAGTAATCAGCATCGCTTTTCAGATGCCCACCATAGCCAAAGGTAAGGCCAGCTTCTGTTCCTCCTAATTCAGTAGGACATTGAATGACATGATGTTCTGAATAATGTTATCAGCGCTCACCGTACTTCCCTCCTCACTCCCTGAAGTATGGCTATACCGCTTAAATTTCTTTAAAAGAACAAAGAACTATAAAGTATGTTATTTTATAAAATATTTTTTATTCTCATTGTTTTTAAACAGCAATCTCTGCATTGAGACTTTAATTCTCTTTTACATGGCATTGCAGAGAGTTTCCAAAAGAAGAAACACGCACCTCCATTGTCTTAGGTCATGCCCTGCTGTGTTCCTTGGTCTCCATTCTCCTCTGTCATTCTTGACCTCAGTTCCTTAATTCACGCATTTTGATAGTTTCATTGTCGCTTTCTTGCAGTGCTTTTGTTTCCAAAGCAATGATAATAGCTTTTGAATTAGATTTAAACATTCCCTGTGGGGTAAAAGAAGTCTTCTTTTCAAAACTAAGGAGAAAATTTTTTAAAAAGATTGAAGGAATTATCAAAGACAACTAGGAGAGATATTAGATCCCAAATTAGACATTGTTTTTACTTTTTCAAATTTCAGTATTTTTCAGTTTTCCATACTTTATTGGAGATTTATACATAAATCATTTTTACATAAACTTCTAACTTTAGACTAAAAAGGTAATTAGGTTAGGAAGTACATGCTCTATGTAATTCTTATCTTTTGCTAATGTCCCAGAGAAGGCAGGCTGTAATAGCTCAAATCCAGAATGAAGGGAGTAACTGTATACCTGAAGGTAGCTCACCCTGCTCATCAGTGATACGATTATGAGAAAGTACAGTCTCGTGTGTGCTAACCTGACAACCCCAAATCCATAAGGTGACAAAACTGCCATAATAATTGAACACTCATTACGATTTTAGGGAAAGCTGGAAATTAAAACTGTCCCTGACCTATGTCGTCCACACCTGGGTCAGTTTCTTTTCCTTGTGCATCTCCAGCTCACCTTTGTCTTGTTTGTACCTCTCTTCTAACACAAGTTCATTTTCTTAAGTAAAATATCTTTTCCTTCCCCTGTATTTTCTTAATGTTGATGATATGCTATTGAATGATACTTCTTTTTTAAAATTTTTAATTATTATGGATACATAATAGCTGTGTCAGGACAAAAATAAGAATAGTACCAGTGACATACAGATTAGGAACCAGGGATGTGCTGAATTTAGTGGTAAGGTTAATAAGAACCAAGAACACAGACTGTGATAATGCCCAAGGGTCCCTTCCAGAACTGGCCCCAACATCTCTGTGTGCCCCCTCATCTCCTCCAGTCATCAGCCTTCACTAGCCTTCTAGAGCTTTCAAGTTGCTTTCTTTCCTCTTCTACTTAGTTGTGTTCTAATAATATCATTTTATGATCTTTTTTCTTCATAATTATGCAGTATATTATCTACATTGGGAGTTAAAGGGTTTTTTTTTTTTTGGTGACTATCACAGTCACAGTGAAAGTTAACTTTTAAATGCGATCCATCAGTCTTTGTTAAATTTCTGCATTTTTCTTTCACTGCTTTCCTTTTGTGGAGAATGTAGACAGAAAGTTATATATTTTTATATCCCTATGGCTGTGCACTTAGCTTTATTGTGGCCATGCACGCACTGCAAAAGTGATGCCATCAATATTTCTTTCTCAGCTTCAGTGACAACTCAGTTGGTCTGTAAGCATCACAAAGTAGCAGTAATAATGGTTATATGTTCTATGTTTAGTATGTGAGGTTTGCTCCTAAAGATTGGTATTTTCCCCTCTCAGTATTAGCTGAGGCCTTCCTCAGACATTGTCATCGTATTTGTAGAATTTTCTAGAAATTTCTAGAATTTTCATCATTCTAGACCTAGAGTGTACCGTACCCCAATAATAATGAAAGAGGGAGGGGCTCACAAAACTTGAGGGGCAAGCACTTAACCTTGCAGCTTTTGACCCAGGCAGACTTGGTCACCTTGTCTGAGGCAGCAGTTGCAGGGGGATGAATACAGCAGGTTCCACAGAGTAAAGCCAGAGCCTTGTTGGTCCACAGCGTGTTTGAGGGGATGGTGAAAATCAAACAGCAATTACAGCCAATCAGTGACTCTTGAGCCCCAAGCGGATGTTGCGGCATTCATTAAAATGAATGTCTTCTTGAATGAGTGTTTAAACACTCATTAAAAACAAAGCTTATATTAGGTTCAGTCAGTTGGCTTATCTTTTCCTTAGCTATATGTTAAAACAGTAGAATCTGGCTGGGTGCAGTGGCTTTACGCCTGTCATCCCAGCACTCTGAGAGGCCAAGGCAGGAGGATTGCTTGGGGCCAGGAGTTCAACACCAGCCTGGGCAACATAGCAAGACCCCATCTCTAGAAAATAATAGAAATGTTAGCCAGGCCTGGTGGTGCATGTCTGCAGTTCCAGCTACTTGGGAGGCTGAGGCAGGAGGATCGCTTGAGCCCAGGAATTTGAGGTTGCAGTGAGTTATATAGGCATCAAGCACTGACTACTGGTAAGGAAAATAATATGACGCTCAAAATATGTCTTAAATGTTGTTAAATGCTTTTATGGTTAATGAAATATATTTTCTATGAAAGCTATGCTCATTTCCTCATTTTGTTATTGTTCTAAACCATGAAGATGTAAATGTACCAAGATTATTACATAGGGGTACAAGAGCTTTATTAATGTTACAGAGAGGCTCTCCTTCTTGAAAAGAGTGCACATCCCTACTCTACATTTTAACTTTTCATGGTATTCACTCCTAGTTTTATGAGGTAGATTTCGGATATCTTTTTGTTTCTTCTCAGTATCTAACATAACACCATGTCTTTATCATGTGTGCAGTTAGCAAGTGGATCCCCAGATAACATTTAGATAACCTTGGATTGGAATGACACGTACCATATTTCCTCAGCCACTTCTGTGCTCACTTGAGGATAGTGGAAGAACAGAAAACAATTTCATTGATAACTGTATTTAACACATTAACTGCCACGTGAGTTGTATTTAACTCACGCTAGTTTTAAGCCCAGGGCTTCGTGAAGCACATGCAACTCACACGTCTCTTTACCTTGAGAGCTGTGTGGGACGCGGGCAACTCACGCTGCCATGCTGTCGCATACGTGTTACGTGATGGGTGGACCCTGGGCAAGTCCCTGCAGTCGGTTCATGAAGATCTTACTTGTTGATGTTCTTATTGTCACAATGAACGTTGACAATTTAATTGCATTATAACTCACGCACAGGAAACAAGAAAAAATAACACATTTTTCATTAAATTAGAAAGAATCATTTTGCTTTTAAAGTTTTTATTCTATTTTCGTAATAAAACACCATGGCCCCAAGGAAAACAAATGTTTTTGAGTGTGGCAGTCAATGTGTTAAAACACGAGAAGCCAGGAAAGCAGCCATCTGTAATCTGTCGCGCCTACCTCCCGCCATTGACGCCAACATTCACTTCTCTCTTTTAGATGGGAATGTGGTGGAACCTGACATGTCTGCGGGGTTTTGCCCAGATCACAAGGCAGCCATGGTTTTATTCCTTGACAGGGTCTATGGGATTGAGGTTCAAGATTTCCTCCTCCATCTTCTCGAGGTTGGCTTTCTGCCAGATCTCCGGGCCGCTGCCTCTTTAGACACGGTATGGATTCGAGCAATCGACTCGTCCACTTTGCATTCTTCAATCTATGCGTAATGATAATTGTCCATCTATATATTCATTCACTTGTTCATTAGCATTTATTGAGTACCTGCTATACCTGCAGGCAAGCTATACCTGCAGGTACCTGCAGTACCTTCTGTACCTGCTACCTGCAGGCAAGCAGGTAACAGAAATAAAATAGACTATGTCCTCCAAAGAATTCACTGCATAGTTAAACTGACAACCTCAAGAAACTGCTCACCTGAAGAGTATGATAAGAATTCTGATAACCTGCTATGGAAATCAATAGGAAGCTCATATGTCTCTGGTGTGGGAGGTCACAGGGACTCCTGCTAACCTTTGTTCGGTATTAACCTCTACATTGGCCAAAACTATTATGCTTCTCAATATTAACAAAAGCAGTTAAAATATTAAGATTTAATAGAAGATTTAAAAGAATTAAGATTGAATTGAGTCATGCCAATGGCAGTAGCAGCCTGGTGTCCTCATTTGTTAAGGTACAGAGAGCTTAGAATCTATCCTGTATATCGGGTGGCCCACGTAGGGAATCTGCCATTGTCAGTGTAAATGTTCGGCCCTTTGAAACATTATGGAATAAGCTGAAGTTCCGAATGTTGTTATAGCAGTTATAGTAATCTCTGCTCTTATTTACGTATTTATTTTATCAATTAAATGGGCCTTTTTGATTTCAGAAGAAATCATATCTTGAGCTGATAATAGCCCTTTTATGAAATTGAAGACAGCAGAATCATAAAAATGAAACAGAAATTTCTTTTTTCTTATTGTCGGGTGTGTTTGCTTGAAATTCTGAATCTAAATAGGATAGATGATAACATGGTAATACAATCAACCTTTGGTTATTGGTGCTGATGGACGTGAGCAGAAATATGAATATTAAGAAATAGAATTCAAAAAGAATTTATGAATATGAGATATATTATGAGAAGAAGCACCTTTCTCCTCCCCTATCAAAGGAAACCACTTTTATCTTTAATATCATTAGTGTCCTTTATCTTACCTTGACACTACCTTGGATATTTTTTTAAAGAACCAAAACCTCTTGGGCCTTTTGAGGAGAATAGGTATCATTTCATTCATTTTTTATCTATTTATGAACAATTGATAATTGACTGCTTTTAGTGGTAAAGAGCCTAGGAAACACATTGAAAGATATAACTAAATAATACATTTCTGTTTTCCATACTGTTGTCATTTTCTAGATAGTGAAATTACATGTCAACAGGTTGATCCCTTTGAAAGTTGTCCACTGTCAAACACAAGTGGCTTTCCACTCTTATTCCTTTTCAGGCTGCTCTGAGTGCCACAGACATGGCCTTGGCCCTCAATCGGTACCTTTGCACGGCCGTCTTGCCTTTGTTAACGAGATGTGCTCCTCTTTTTGCTGGCACGGAGCACCACGCGTCCCTCATTGACTCCTTGCTTCATACCGTGTATAGGCTTTCTAAGGGCTGCTCGCTCACCAAGGCTCAACGGGATTCCATAGAAGTCTGTTTGCTCTCCATTTGTGGGTAAGTGGGCCACTGACCCTATGCCAACTTTCTTCTTCTTTAAGAAAGAGAATTGATGATGTGGTCTTTGACAACTTATTTTGAATTTTGAGAACAATTTCTGTACCAAAAAAATGAATTCATTTTCGGTAGTCTTGTGTCCTAAGAGATACGAATCTTCTCGGAGTGTCCTTGCCTCCTGGTCAACTTCAGGAGTTTTCCTCCAATCCTCCCTGGGTCTCTAGCTATTGGACGTGGCATTTGACCAGTTAGAGAATACTGTTCTGGATGTTGGGAGTGGGGAGTGATTATGTCAGAAGTCTCTGGCCACTTTAGGTAATATTGATAGATTTTCCCCTTTAACTATTTTGACTGTGCATGATGATTTTAATTCCTCATCTAGAAGAGAGAAAGAGAGCTTATTAAATATAAAAAGGATACAATGTAACATTAAAGCATATTTATGTGTGGCAATGATGAAGGCTGACTATTTCCTCTATCCTGGAAAACCGTGTCCTATGGGGTAGACGTGTTCAAATGTCTTACTGTGAAAATCAGAAACATATTTCCCCTTGCTGAAGTTTTGACAATGAAGGTCATGGTTTCTCAAGCCCCTCATGAGGCGACAGCTTCCTTCTAATTAATCAGGAATTCTTGGAGGTGAGGCCTGCAGCCTGCAGTCCATGGGGGAAGACCAGGCTTTCCTCCACGGGGGAGTGTGTGCAGCAGGAGCCAGATGAGACTGAGAGAAGGCAGGACACAGGGAGAAGAGTTCTGTAACGTCCCTGCCTTAACATTCTGCAGAATGGAATCAAAATACCTCTCTGAGGTTTTCTCAATATTAAATGAGATGAAATTCTTGGTGTTGCCAGACACAGTGAATGTTCACTATGTATTAGTTTTCTCTTTCTTCCTCCTTTGGCAAAATTGCAATTTCAGCGTTTTTTTTTCCCTCCCTCCTGTTCCTATACTCCCTCTTCTTTCTGCTTCTCTCTTCATCTACCATCCACTGCAGGGAGGGAAGAGGCATTTACTAAAATTAATAGAGGATGGTCTTAGGAGCTAGTGCAGTCTGCAGTTTTGAGTGTTCTAGGAAGAAAAAGAGCAGAAGAGAAACATCTATAGCAAAGAAGGAGTAGCTTTCGGATCTGGGGAATATAGATGAGTTGGGAAATGTAACCTCATATAAAATTAAATAACTCTTGGCTGATCTTTGGACTAGGAACACCTAATTAATACCATCTGCAGGGAGCTATAGATACATGTTCTCAGCTTGTGTAAGTTAGTCTAATGAATTACCTACTTAGGCACATTTCTCTTCATTATTGAAATTAACGTTGTTCCAACAGCCAATTGAGACCTTCTATGATGCAGCACTTACTCAGAAGATTAGTGTTTGATGTTCCATTATTAAATGAACATGCAAAGATGCCTCTTAAGGTAAGTACAGGAAATGTTTGTAGTTATTCGATTACTGGTTACTCTGACTTGATTTCCTGCTATAATATGTGCATCTCTTAGATACATCATGCCAGGTCATTGATGCTGGGAAATTTTCAATATTCAGTTATTGAAATGGGCATATATGCTATAGAAATGTGTATATCAACCTTAAATAAACGAGTAATAAAAGATCATAGAAATCCTAAGAGTGATTTCCATGGAAATAAATGGAAATAGAAAGCAGTGGAGAAAAACACACCACAAGGAGAAGAGAAGCCGAGATAACTCTTAAGCTGGAAAACATGGTAATAGGCCTCACCAAAAATATTATTAGCAGCCTCCAGGGATGAAGAGCAGGCTTTAAGAACAACATCTTCTTAGTCATCACATGGCAGGTTCCAATTACCACTTCCTAGGGTTCAAAAATGACCTCTCTGTATATGCAGTTACAGTTTGTCACATAGTATAGAAAAGCCACTGATAGTTTCTCTGCCCAGCTCTCTCTACTCAGGATTTAGTCTGTGCATCAGATATATGATAGTAATGTCATGGACGTTTTATAGGTGACCACTCTGCAGTGCCATTTAGTAGGCATTTTTTCCTAATGGCTACCTAGTAATAGTGCTGTAGGAAAGAGGCATGAAATATGAATGAGTCTATTTTTTGAGCTGTTGCACTAAGCATGCCTGGATATTTAGCAAAAATAATCTTCCTCTGTGAGAATTGATTTTGGTTTAATTAAGCCTAGATTTCTTCAACTCATGAGTGGATTAATAAAATGCGGTATATGTACACCATGGAGTACTACTCAGCCATAAAAAATGAATTAATACCTTTTGCAACAATCTGGGTGGAACTGGAGACCATTACCCTAAGTGAAGTATCGCCAAGGATGGAAAAACAAACACCACATGCACTCACTATATACAATGTGCACTCTCTGGGCACACTTATAACTTTGACTCCATTAGTACAAAAGCAATCCATGTAGCCAAAACATTTGTACCCCCATAATATTTTGAAATTAAAAAAAAAATACAAGATGAAAAAAATATTAAGTCTAGATAAATTAATCAATGAGGTAAATTATATCCTTGCTAAAAACTAAATCCCATTTTTACGGTTTTTGTAATCTGGAATAGCTTTTGTCATGCATAATTTTCTTGATACAAATGAGCTGGGAAATCCCTGAAAAAAGATACAGTCTCATGTTCTTAACTTTATGCGCTAAAACTCTTCTACATTATAGATATTTCAATGTTAAGCCGAGCAAATTAGATTTCAATATTTCATCATCTGAGATTCCTAAATTGTGTGCATGTGTGGATATATTTGTGTTTTGTAACTGAACGCAAGACTGAGATGAAATATTTCAACAGTGAGAGGTGTCATCGGCTTTAATAACAATAATCCTTAGAATTTATTTTCTTCCTTAGAGACAGAAAAGAGTCCAAATATTTATAATTGATTCATACAGATCATGTTATTAATCTGACAAATACAGACCAAGGATAAATTATCCAAAGGGCTACCTTGTCTTTGAACTTCCAGTTTAGTTCCAAACAATGTATAATACGTGGATGAAAACCTGAGGACATTCAACATAGGCGCTCAGATAGTAAATTGCATCCATAATACCAAAGAAGGATAGATAAATGATTCAAGTAGAGCAGTTTTGCAACTTTACTTAGAGAAAGAAGCAAGTTTTGAGACAAATCATAGAGTGTGTTGGGTAAGACAAAGAGGGAGCAAAAATAATCACAGATGTATAATTCTGTTATTGTACTTCGGGGTCACCCTGGCATCAATCCCTTTGTTTTACACGTGAATTCCAAGGTAACGACTCATAAAATTGTGAGTAAATGATAAAAACTGAAGTAGAAATCAGGGATCTGTCGTTAGATATACAACCACCCCATAAAGAATGGCTGTTCAATATACAGCCATTTGTAAAACTTGGCATTCGGTCTTCATGCTGTGATCAGTGTTAAATTTTAAAGACACATAGTATACAAGGTGACAGTGTTCTCCAAGAGAATAAATATGGGATTGAGCAGTTTCACTTCAGTTTACCTTATTGCATAGCATTAGAATGCCACATGAGGGGAAATGGAAAAAAGTATAAAAGATGTCTTTTAGTTCATGGCGTTTATAATTGTTTCCCATGTAGCTGTTGACAAATCACTATGAAAGATGCTGGAAATATTACTGCCTGCCCGGAGGGTGGGGAAACTTTGGTGCTGCCTCAGAAGAAGAACTTCATTTATCAAGAAAACTGTTCTGGGGCATTTTTGATGCCCTGTCTCAAAAGGTAATTTAATGTTTTGTGGATTTATTTGTATTGCTAAAATAATAAAAAAGTCATAGGCCCTGGGTAAGATAGTATTCCACCAGGAATGCTATCAAACTTACAGAGCTTTACTTTGTTCTCTTTTCTCAACTTAATAACAAATGTTGAGAATACAATTTGTATGATTTTTCTTAATCATTATGGTAGCATTTTCGTTGTGATCATAACACTATTTGGGGATTTAAAATGGCTAAGCAGTTCAGGGAATTCTGCACATGGTTGACAAGTTTCTGGTGCATTTGGACTTGCTTGGACTCAAACTCTACCTAGTCACATCTGCAATCTTATAAAGCCTGATGAAAGTATATTGAATATAAAAATATAAAATATTATAAAATTATTATATTCCAGTGACCTAATAACTTCTCCTGCTTTGCTGCTATGGAGATTTAAGTACTGCCACTCTATGTTGCTTTGTATATGTGGCATTCTCTTATGGTTGCCATATTTATAATGAATAGCTCATACATTTTCAGATACCTGGAGGGTAGTGATTTCAGGGAAAACTATGAAGATCATATTTTTATTCTCATGCTTAAATTAATCAAAATGTGTTTGAATTCCTAGGTAGATATTATTAAGATGATTGGAGTGTATAACCATAAGTTTGCTACATAATAGGGGAAAGTTTATCTGTGATTACATTTGGCAGCTGCATTTTGATGCCTTTTCCAACTGAATTTCCTTTGGTGAACGGAATCCTTTAAAAATAATGTGTAGGTATTTTTAGAAGCATGACAACATTTATTTGAAATTGAACATTTAAAGTGAGATAATATTTGAAATGATTATTTTTAATTTTCTAGAAAATCTATAACTACACATTTAACTAATTATGTAATTGATATGCAAATACTTTTGCCCAGAAATTTTTATTTTACATACTTCCTCTAGAATTTTTTTCCAGTTCAGAATTTTATTTTTCATACTTTAGAAATGCAGCATAGATCAGTTAAAATTTCTCACCCTCTGGAGTGTTATCCTTCACATATTTTCCACATACAGTAATTATAACATAGGGCAGCAATAATCTATAACTAAGTGTAAGGAATGTAGTGCTCCTTGATATTATGTTTATGTTATAAAGACCTTTTATATTCAATATTAGAACATTCAAGTTTATATCATTTCAAATATGTTGAAACAGCAAAGATTTTATTCTCCGTAAGCTGTAACTGCAGTAAATCTTGGTGCAGTTTCTCTTGTGTTTGATGGGATTTCAGGCTGTATGTTCCATTTTCCAGGGAAAGAATCATCAGGGAGTTAAGTTAGCCCGCGACAATGCAAATTTTCTTCTACTACATTATATCAGCCATAGTGATCATACTGACAACTTTTGTCATAGAATAATAAAGTGACTTTTTTTTTTTTTTTGGTCCTTCATTTTTTTCCCAGAAATATGAACAAGAACTTTTCAAACTGGCACTGCCTTGCCTGAGTGCAGTAGCGGGAGCTTTGCCTCCAGACTACATGGAGTCAAATTATGTCAGTATGATGGAAAAACAGTCATCAATGGATTCTGAAGGGAACTTTAACCCACAACCTGTTGATACCTCAAAGTATGGACTCTTTCTATTGCAGCAGATTTTTATTGTAAATGATGTGTGAAGTCTGAAATTGAATAAGGTACTAAAGTGAACTTTCTCTAATACATGCCCCCTTTGAATTGGTATCCTTTTGATAGGGGTCCCTTTAGTTGATCAAATGATAGTAGTAATAATGATTATACTAATATCAGAAATAGATAAGATGTACCTTCTAGGATACTCTTTACATAATTAGGATTTTCTATGTATAACTACCTGGTAACATCTATAATAAGAATCAAGAAAGTATATTAGTTATATTTTTAGTTGCAAATGTACCCTAAATGTTTATTTATACAGCCTCTGTATAGCATCTTTTACTTAAGATAATCCTAGCATGCACTGCAAAGCTGTCTGTACAAGGACCAAGGAATCACTTCACCCTTCACTGCATCTCAGGAAGGCACAGGGTTAACTAACAGCAGATGTTGGACATCAAGCACAGCATGAGATCGAAGGGAATATCAAAGGAGAATGTTTGTGGAAAATTTAGCATGCACTCATAGTGCAGTTTGACTAAAGCTAAAACAATATTACTCCCCATTGTGAAACTTCTTACATGTCCTTAGTTGCATAAGTTGTTCTACAGATACAATGTTCGGGTACTTCAGGTGATGGAAGTCTCAGCATTTTGTTGTCGTTGCTGTCTTTGAGTAGGACCATGGCTCTCCATTTGTACGGAAAGCTGCCTCTTCATGCCACGTACTCTGGCTGATTCCGTGGTGACTCAGCCAGATGAGTTTTAGCAAGGTAGTCACTCGGTAGCTATTATCCACAGCTTCTGAATTTGCTTGGGAATTCAACTTTGAGGTTTCTGAGCGGCCCCAGCTGGTTTAGCTTCCACAACCAGATCCAAATTTCAACCTGAGTGGTATGCCATTAGTTTGCTAATGTCTTAAATTTGCATGTTTGGTATTTGATGACAGTCCTGTGAGAAGACTCTCGCTCCCCTCCCCCGCCCCAGTATTTGGCTTATCTAATTGATTTTTTGTATCTCTTCCAAAGTAAGTAAACCAAAATATCACATGTTCACATGCCTACATGGGTAAGTTTGTGGTTTGCTAACATATAACATCAGAACAATGTCATAGTTTTGGTGTTTAATCCAATTAATAAGTATGGCATGTATATTAATTTACCTAAGTTTGCCTCTTTGGGGACTTCTTAGCAGATAAAGATTGACACAGCGATATCAATAATGTCTATATGATTGTGATTTTTATATATTGCTTAATATGTCCTATAGTTCAATTACTGATAGCTTTGCTAGAAAAGAATAGTAAATCATCTTATACTAGGTTTTATTTAGAATTTTATTCTTCAAGTCAATTGCTTTAATAAGTTATATTCATTAATAAATGGAGTTATAGAGATACATATTTAATTTTCCATTCATAGATATATTTGATATTCCCAAGTCTTACATTTACCATCAGACCTGGTCATCAACTGCATGCACCTGACATCTGTTCAAAGGATTAAATATTTATTTAAACATGAAAGGACTCAAGAATAAATATTATCAAAATCATAAAGCATGAGTTGGTTACTTTTCCCTATAGTCAATCTTAATAACATTTAGAATATTATACATGGGCTATTAATATTTAAAATTATTAACATATCACTAGTAGTATGAAATTAATTTAAACAGACTATTTCAGCCATCTTTTTTCCATTTATAGTTGTTGCAGAAGAGACTTAAGTCAAACAGGGAGAACTTCAAAGAAGAACTAGGGAGAGAAATGTGTCTTTAAGCTTATTGAGTCTAACCATATCTTGACTTAGGGTTTGTTTTTTCTTTTCTATATAGTCTATTGTCCTCATCTTTGAATATATTTTAATTTAAATATTTATTTAACAATTACTATATATATTGAATCTGTTGTATCAACACAAAATATGAATCAACATAAAAATGAGCAGATAGAACATTATCTGCTTGACTTTTTTATATTCTGAAAAGATGAAAATAATACTTTGTTAAAACTTTTTTAACAGTTATGCATTGTTGGGATCTAAGTATTCGTAAGCTGTGAGTAAATTATGAATATGATTTCCAGTAAATTCTGTGAAAATCAAGCTTTTGTTCTTTACTTTTTTCATAGTATTACAATTCCTGAGAAGTTGGAATACTTCATTAACAAATATGCAGAACATTCCCATGACAAGTGGTCAATGGACAAGGTAAAAGTCAGATTTACATTCGAATTCCATTGTCATTATTAATGACTGCTCCTAATATTTCTGACCCTGACAGGTTTTATTATTTTAAAGTGAGAGCTTTGTATTAATTAGGAAAGAATATTTAATTATAATTTACTAATATAATATTTAGCTAGTTCTTCTGATTAACTAAGTATGATATACATATGAATATGTGTGTTCATAAAAAGCACAATTTTAAGATTACAAAAAAGTCTATTAATTAAATCATAATTGTAGTTTCTAAATACATATTGTTCATGGAGGTAAAAGGTCACATTCACCAGGAACTTCAGGAGGAAGTGGTGAACTCAGCATCAGAATTCACCTTTTAAGGAAACTTTGGTTTTTTTATGTAGTTTTATATTAGATAATATCTTGAAAATTCTTAATCAAGATTTAATGTTTCCCCCTTTTACTCTTCTGTTGTATTTCCTACTACCAAGTAGATCTGCAGTTCACTAAAAATAGATTATGTTGGCCAGCTGACATTTTTATTTGTGTTTTCAAGAAAAACAGCCTAAATATGAAAACGAAAGTAGCCATATCTTTGAGATAATTCCTACATATCATGAGATTTTTCTAAAGGAAATGTTGAACGTGAGAATTCACATGTAAGTTGAGCCAAGTTTAAACTGGACAGAGGATGGTTAAACTAGGTTTGTCAGAGAAATTGAGTTGAGATGGTTCAAGAATCTAAAATCCACAGGTACTGATTTGGTGATGTAAAAATCAAACAGCAAAGGTTCTGAAGGACACTTGTGTCACGTAACAACTCAGTATCATCACGCTAGAGACCTTACATTCAGTTTCAGAGCTTGTCCTGGCCAGCCTAGTCCCTCACCTGCTCTAAGATACTCTGTTTTGTTTGTTTTGAAAAATGTGTGGCTCTTTGTTCAGTAATTAACCGATTTACTCGGTAAACCAGTGAGGGTGTCATTTCTATAAAGGCTCCATTATGTACTGAGCAGGTGGAGTTAGTGATGGAGAGGACAGTCCTGAGCTTTTCCAGGACTGAGTTCTCTGGATTCCATATGCAGACATCAAATGATACAGGGAAATAAATGGTGATATGAACACATGTGCAAAATAATGTGGAATGAATATGTTGAGAGATAATTGGATATAAAAATAGGCAAAAACAGGTAGCATTGTTCAGGGCAGCTTCTGAGATGAATATTCCAGTTTTCCTGTTTCAAATAAACACCTGACAGGTGAGGTCCCAAGATGCCAGAACAAATCCTTGAGACCAGACTGTATATCCCTGTAGCGTCCTCCAGGGGGCGTGCTTCCTGGCACAATCCCAGACCCGGGTCTGTTTAAGGAAGACACGGGGCTTCCAATCTCTGGATAATAAAAGGACTCATTCTAGATGATTACTCTATATAAACACTGATTAAGACAGAAATCTTTATATTCACTTATGCTAGATAAAATTTCAACCTTAATTCTTACGTGGGTTCATTTTAGGGTTATTTTATCAAGTACACACTTAAATACATGCACACTTACTTACACTCTCAAATTCATACGTATAAAACAATTTTTGGTGTTTGTGTTTTTTTAGTTGGCAAATGGATGGATTTATGGAGAAATATATTCAGACTCCTCTAAGGTTCAACCATTAATGAAGCCATATAAACTATTATCTGAAAAGGTGAGGGGTTTTTGTTTGTTTTAGCTTATAGGGTTTTAAGTTTTCTGGAAAAGTTTTTTATTTGTTCTATATTTTCTTATTAAAATGTCTTCTTTATTTTATAGTGACTATTTTTTACCTTTTTCAAAGGTCCCATTTTTTATCTTCTTATGTTTTATATTTTTCTCTCCATGCCCATTTTCCGTCGGTATTTCTGTCATCGTTCTCTTCTCTCCTTAATATTTTTCTTTTCCCTTATTGTTTTTATATTCTTCTCTCATATTTTTAAGGACTTTAGGGAATATGCTTATATTGCTTCAGAGTTTCTTGATGATGGATGATAAAGTAATATTTTAATGTGCTTACCATGGTAAGTTTTTAGATATTTCACTTCTTTGGGGGAAAATGAATATCTTGACAAATTAAGTGAAAAGAATTTGACTTCGTTGTGAATCACATGTGTGTCACATAGGCTGGCACTTTTTCCTAATTGCATTTCTCCTTTCCGGTTTCTATGTAAGGTACCAGGAGCTGAGAAGCCAAAGGAAATTTCACTCCTGTGCTATATCATGAGTGAGGAGCCATCTAGGTAGCCTTAATGAAACTAGGTCTCAACTCACACTCTGCTTTTTAGAATTTTACTTTCCTTTTTTTATTTTTAAATATGCTATACCAATCAAATTTTTAAAAAGTGAAAGCACCCTATTTTAGAACAAAGCATTAACTATTTTAATTTTCATTTAGGTTCATGATAATCCCTGGTTTTTGTTTTCTTTTTTTTTTTTTTTTCTCTAGGAAAAAGAAATTTATCGCTGGCCAATCAAAGAGTCTTTGAAGACCATGCTGGCTTGGGGTTGGAGAATTGAAAGAACTCGGGAGGGAGACAGCATGGCCCTTTATAACCGGACCCGTCGTATTTCTCAGACAAGCCAGGTGAGAATCGAAGTGATGATTCAGCTATTTCTTTTATTTTTTAAATAATTCCAACTCTTAATCTAATTATTGGGTTTTTCTAAACAAATAATTTGAAGATTCTGAAGACTAATAAAATTTAGAAGGGAGAGGAAAAAAATATTACTTTTTCTTTGGTTTTAAGTGAGGTTAAATCATGATTACAGTACTGGGATTTATATATCAACACTTACTTCTACTGGCCAGCATAGAAAGAAATACCCAATTAATTGTAAGATCCTAAAGTTTTACCAACGATGGCTGGAAAACATGCTCATTCAATACAGTTAGGTTGTCCATAGAGCTTTCTTCTTATTTCCAGTCAGATCTGAGGGTTCCTTCTTAGCAAATTGACTGCCACACTAGAAAAAAAATTTTTCTTTCCTTGGGGCCACGGTGTTTTATTACGAAAATAGAATAAAAGCTTCAAAAATAACACGATCCTTTCTAATGTAATGAAAAATTTGTTGTTTTTAATTGTTTTTTTGTTTGTTTGTTTTTTGTTTTTATTTATTTATTTTATTCTTATTTCAGCATATTGTGGGGGTACAAAAGTTTAGGTTACGTATATTGCCCTTGTCCCCCCACCCCCCTGAGTCAGAGCTTCAAACATGTCCATTCCCCAAATGATGTGCATCGCACTCATTATGTATGTATACACCCATCCCCTCCCCCACCCACATCTGCCTAACGCCCCATCAATGTTATTCCTAAATGTGCTCTTAGGTGATGATCAGTGAAACCAATTTGATGGTGAGTACATGTGGTGCTTATTTTTCCACTCTTGGGATACTTCACTTAGTAGAATGGGTTCCAATTCTTTCCAGGAAAATACAAGAGGTGCTATATCACCATTGTTTCTTATAGCTGAATAGTTGTTTTCTGTGCATGACTTTTACGCAACTTGAAAAATAGTTCACGGGGCTCCCAAGGTAGAGACGTGTGAGTTACATGTGCTTCATGAGGCCCCGGGCTCAAAACTAGCATGAGTTAGATACAACTCACGTGGCAGTTCATGTGTTAACAAGCCTTAGCCTCATTTAACAGATGGGTAAACGAAGTCTTAAAACAGGTAAGGTATCACCCCAGGCTGCACGGTTTGTGCTTGGTGGGGCACAGGCAGGCTGTAGCTGTGGCACAGCTGCTGGTGGCATGGGGCAGACAGTGGAAAGCACTGACAGCTGTAGTTGAATGGGTAATTTTGAAAGTGAAAGGTAATGAATTGTAAGCAATTAATGCCTATTTAATCTTTTTCCTTTCCTTTTTTCACTGAAGTAAGAAATGTGGTTATCAGCTAAATATCATGAGAAGGGAGAGGGTTTGAGAGCTAAAAAGAAAAATTTAGGCTGAAAATATTCATCATTAGTAGGGTGTGAACCAATAAGGATTAGCCAAAAATACTGTTGTAATGAGGATCCAATTGGAATACAATTTGTAATTTTTATGACGTCTCAGTAAATTTTTACAGTCCAGGAGCAGAAATAACCATTTGGATGGCCTGTGATTGCTCAACTAGATAATAAAAACACTATAGACCCTTTAAGATTTAGGAGTCGTTTGTTTTTTAATTCACATTTAGTGTTTTCAATTGAAATTTACATTTAAATCATGTAAGCGTCTGCAATAAACTTAGCTAATGTAGGAATACACTTTTACATTGGACCACATGCTTGCTGGGACATGGAAAACCAGCATGATCTTAACCTGGTGATTGTATTATGCATTTCATTCTTAGATGATAAAGACACAGAAGTCAGGGCTCAGTCCAAACTGAGTATAAGTTGAGTATAAGTTGAGTATTGCTCATGACGTCATTATTAATTACAGCATATTTCAGACTCTTTCGTTCTGCAAGCATGACACAGGCTATATTTTTATTTTGCTTTTAGTCTGTTTTGTGTTGATTCATTTCTAAAGAGAGAATATGCAATTACGAAATATATCATGATATAATTTTAGATTTATAAGCAGGAACGAGAGCTCATTTCTATGATAAACTTTCATATAACAGGCCATTGGGTGGAACAAGGTAAGTGCTCAGGATGGTACTGAAACACATTCTTAAAATTGATGAGAAGATACAATTCATTTTTTAAAAGCCTAAATTTAGAAATTAAGGAAGACTTGGCTGAGCATCGAGGATTTCTTTGTAAACCATTGAAGACCATATGATATACTTTTATAATTAAAAAGTTGGCTATTTTTTATCCTAACGTATCCTTTTATCCTCTGACCCACAAAGACATTTGTAAATATTGACCTCTTTGATTAACTATTGCTTTCATGAAAAAGAATAAATTTCAGTGCAGCCAATTAGAATTTGTAAGAAATTCATGAAT
Source organism: Varecia variegata (assembly GCA_028533085.1). Classification (NCBI taxonomy): domain Eukaryota; kingdom Metazoa; phylum Chordata; class Mammalia; order Primates; family Lemuridae; genus Varecia; species Varecia variegata. Next base: position 2,239,646 of record CM052455.1, on the reverse strand, counting down.
ACAATGGTCCTTTGCATTAAGATAAAGTAATGTTTCAGGATTTTGGATTTTGGATTCATTGCGTAATTTGTTGAATTCTTATCATTAACCTTTGGGATTGTCAGTCCCTAAGATATTTGAATGTATTTAATGTTACTAAATCCTAAATTATTGTCAGGCACCCAAATATAATTTGCTAGATATGTTTGCAAATTTATTTTGTATAGGTAATTGCCAGTTTAAGCTGAGAAAACATTATGTTTGCCTTGCATTTCTAAGTCTCTTAAGTCTCTTAAGTCTTAAGTCTCTCTGCACAGGGTTTTTAATAAGACGATTTTGATCTAGGTTTCTGTAGATGCTGCCCATGGTTATAGCCCCCGGGCCATTGACATGAGCAATGTTACGCTATCCAGAGACCTGCACGTAAGTACTATTACTTTTTAAAAATATCCTCCAAATTTCATTTTTAAATGCATACTGTAACACTTCCCTGTATATACTTTTCAGCATGAATTGTTTGAATGTGGTTATCATATAATGTGTCCACAGTTTATAGATTATATACCCTAACCTTTTAGTGCCATCAAAGTTGATAAAACTTTTTCTAGGGTATTTCCTTCACATAACATATTTTTCTTAAAGATAATATCCATTCAAATCCTAAAATTATATAGTTATATGTGAGAATAAATAATAATGCTGTGCTCAAGGATCATCTTAATTTTCAAATTGTTTATCCAGGGAAATTAATGCTATTCTGCTTGCTCCGTTCATAGTCTTATCTATTCTCCTTTGTCACTAATTTGAAATGAAAAATTTGAACGGAGATAAAATTTATTGGTTTTTACTTTCCCTGGGGGTGAAAAATTTGCTGCCTTGGAACATAAGTTAACAGGTCAATATGATATTCGAACAATGATATTGACATTGTTAGTAACTGTATTATTCCAAGAGAAATAAAGAAGTAAATATAAACTTTTTGTGTTGTTAAATTGTTTGGTTTGCCCTTTATTATTGTTCCTGTATGAATGTATTAAAATGACATAGTAAACTGGAAAATCAAAAGTGAAAAGAATCTTAGAGATAAGTTTATCAAAATGCAGAAGGCCACAAGGAGACTAATGTGGCTAATCTGAGGTCTCTCACCTAGTTTGGGCAGAGATTGATCCAGAAGTCACATTTTTGACTTTCCATGTAATGTTCTGGGTCATCTTTTAAAGCTTTGAAAATTAAAAAAGGAACTTGTAAACAAATATTTTTTTTTTTGTTAAAGTTCATGGCTATTTTAAAGTTTCATTATTGAATTAATAAAACATGTTGTTAAATATTATAAATAAATAACCATGACCATTCCTATAGATTCAGCTCAGCTATTTAGTTACTGTATAACATTGCAAATCATTAGAATTCTTTGGAATTTGGATTCCAAATAAGAAAGCTGTTTGATTATCTTTTAAATGTATCATCTTAGCACTAATACTCTATGATTGATTCATTTAAGGCATGTTTTGATATTACATATTAGAAAGCAATGTTGTCCTTTTTTACTTATTGAAGTAATAACTTAGCTCCTAAATATTTTGTTCATTTAAGGCTATGGCAGAAATGATGGCTGAAAATTACCATAATATATGGGCAAAGAAAAAGAAAATGGAATTGGAGTCCAAAGGTAATACTACCTAAAAACCTTTATCAAAAAATAATTAGAGTTCAACTGCATGAGTATATGGATGAAATCGTCTTTTAAGCACAAAGCTCATTATACATTTATTTTATTAGAATGGTTCAAATGTGCCTATAACAAATTCAAAGTGGAATTTCTTTAATTTCCTGACTGCTAGTATATATTTTCTTGTGTCTCAGAATTTTGATGGCTCTCTTTTACCCATTTTAGCATATAGACATCTATACTTATTTTCCTATTAATAATATCAAAAATGTTCTATTAATTACTTAGACCTCACTTCCTGACTCTCATTTCTAACTTAATCTCTTATCTCATCCCGTTTTATTTCCTGTCTCAGCCTCTTTCTTTTGTCTAGTCTGTTATGTTACTGTCTCTTACATGCTTTTGGTTGCTCTTTTCTTCTTTTTTTAAAAATACTAAAATGATCATTTCTTAGTCATTTCTCAAGTCATATTTGCATATTCTCTTCAGTTTAATGTATCCTACACTGATGATCTCTTTCATTGTTATTTGTCATTAGTCTATACACATATTGTTTATTGTGTGTGTGTGTGTGTGTGTACGTGTGCACGCACTCTCTCCGTAATGACTTCCTATGTGGGTTTATGGGAATAAAATTTTTCAAATTCAGGACCCCAAGTGTTACTTCTTTTGTAATCCTTATTGTATAGTTCTGGGCACCAAGAAATCTTCCATTTCTATTTATCAGGATAGGTAAAAATATAGAGGAGAAGATTTTTGCAAGATGGGGGTATTTCGTGAATAACCCGGATTATAATAGGATTGGTCACAGAGAGACAAGGAGAGGATTCTACATTTTAAATTGCCTGTTGCAAAATGTGGCTCAGAACTGTGTCTGTTATTCGAAAACACTCCATGAATGTGTGGCAAATGAAGGATTAATTCATTGGCTGGCCCATGGATGCATGGATAGCAAATGAATCATAGAGTTTTGCTGAGTAAAATTCTTGAGGGATATTGCCCACATGACTAATAAAAAAAATTACTATTTTTTACATGAAAAAAATCTGTTCCCCTTTTCTAGCTATGTTTCAGTCACTATGGTTGAGTTAAAATTAAAATTAATAAGCACCTATGTTATTAGAAGTTGAGTATCCCTTATCAGAAATCCTTGGGACCAGAAGTGTTTAGGTTTTTGAATTTTTTCAGATTTTTGGAATATTTGCATATACTTCACCACTTCAGTATCCCTATTCCCAAAACCCCAAATCAGAAATACTCCAATGAGCATTTCCTTTGCGTGTCATGTCAGCGTTCAAAAAAATTTTGGATTTTGGAGCATTTTGGGTTTGTGATTTTTTGGATTACAGATACTGAACCTGTGCTGCTTTGCTAAATAAGCATGCTAGAAAATCAGCATTGCTTCTAATTTCTGGGCCAGACGTTGAGTGTCCTACAGTCAATGTTTTATTAAAGTCATGCCACTCATAAATGGAACATTCCTACTTCTGCATCCAGCTTGTTGTAAAAAAAAATTGTCCCAAATTCCTATTATATATTTATGAAACATGTTTGCAGCAAGCTAAATGATAAGATAGGTGAAATTGGTCCTCAGTCATTAATCTTTCTCACTGCCCATGTGCATCTCCTCTTAACAGAGGAAGTGAGTGGTTTAGGACCAAAACGGCAGACCAGTAGGAAAGATGTTGAAGTATACAGCACTGGATGCTGGCTTTTAGGTTATTGAGATTAACAAAGCGGAGAAATGAGTCTTGGAAAGAGAAGGTTGGCTTGAGACTGTGGACAGAACAGAAACTACACATGTCTTTTCTCAAGTTTGTTTTCCCACCTGGGGATGTTAATAGTAGGGAGGACGCTTATTGTCAGCAGAGTAGGCAGCTGTGTCCTGCCAGTTCTTCTTCCACTGCCAGGAAGGTCTGGGTGGGAGGGTGGACGGTGCCTGTCGCCACTCAGTCTTGGTACCTCTATGTGTGTGTGTGTGTGTGTGTGAGTGAGAGAGAGACACACACACACACAGAGACAGATGGGGGAGAGGGAGAGAAACAGAGAGACACGGGAACTCAGAAACACTAAAACAATCAGCACTGACTCTGTAGTTTCATTTCCACCCGTTCCGATCTCTTTCATCACCCCTGTATCTATGCGCAGAAGATGAATCTGCATCAGAAAAATCCGGAGCGAAGCCCCTCTTTCGTTTGCCCTGGCATCTGGTCTTCAGTGCTGTCCCAATTAGCTTTAGGAATGTAGCAAAGTTTTGGGGGACATCAGGTGCCATAAGGAGTATATCATATCATTAATAGAAATAAATGAGTAAAAGTCTAAAAAAGTATACGATCAGCACTCCCACATTAGTGAAAAATGTAAAGAGCTGGCATCTCTTTCTATTATTCTTTCCCCACCACCTGTTCAAGTATTTTGTATCAAAGTGAGCTGTTGTGAAGCCAAGGACAGCCCTAGTATCAAGCATTTTTGACCCTTCAGTGTGAATGAGTTCACCGGCCGGTGCTAGTATGTTTCAGGCAGTGATCCTAGGAATCACTGCCTATTCCCGTAGCTGGTTTCCTTCTGCACAAGACACCTACACTCGTGTCAGAAATGGGAAAGATGAGGGTTGGAAGAGCAAGGGAAATGCCCCGCAGTCACTGTTAAGAGACAGAGCAAAGGCATAGGACCCATTCTGCTAGCTGACTTCAAATTACCCAACCCAAGTAGTTCAGTGGAGGGTCTCACAAGGTGAGGAGAGTTTCTGAGTCAGAAGATACTTTGTGTTCTTAGGATTTTTAAATTATTGATCTCTTTCTCTCTGTCTCTCCCCGAGAGTAACCCATTGGTATATGACCCTCAGATCATTGTGGATTACAAATTAAGTTGCCAAATTAATAAAATACTCTAGGACTAAGTGTAGTGATGGAGCTCTAAATAGGTGATGGTTGGATCAATTAGGATGATTGAATTATTAGTAGATGCTTGATTTTTAACAATTGCTTTTAATTGGCACATAATGATCATACATATTTATGGGTTGTACTATGATATATCAATACATGTGTAAAGTGTGTAATGTTCAAGTCAAACGTATCCATCACCTCAAGCATTTATCTTGCTCTGTGTTGGTAGCATTCAAAAGTTGCTCCTCTAGCTATTTGAAAATATACAATAAATTTTTAAAAATTATACTGTCCTCATCAAGTATCCTGTTAAATTGGATCTTTGATTAGGACAGAAGTCAAATTTGGTTCTCAGTGCACTTCATGAACATTTTCTATATCCTTTTTTGCTATTCACAACATGTTAGTATTGTCTTCTGGCAACTGTAGTATGCTTGATACTCTTAATGTCATACTTGGAAATAAATGACAGCTCCTCACGATGCTTCATATTTGTTAGCGTGGTAGCTCTTGACTGTTCCCTTGCATTTATGGTAGTATAGTCTCACCTAATGGTCATAAAATCCAGCGGGTGATTGCATGTCTAGATGGCACTAGACTCTGAGATGGCACTCTCAGTCAAAGCCAGCTCTAGGAAAACAGGACACTTTCTCCTTTGCATTTTTGCTTGTTTATTTACTGTATAGGGAAAATTCAACATTTAGGATTGTTTTTGTAGCTCTTGGCTAAACTGCACCGGAAACTGATTTAATAGGCTATACGTTATTATCATAATTCGAACAATATGTTTATTTTTCATTTTTTTCTTCCTATAATTCCCATAGCAGTTGTATTTCAGGATGATTCAGCATCCCTCACACTGCATATTACCATACATGCTTTATAAACTGTAAATTTGGGGCATATGCCATTCGGTTTGCTACTGCTTTAGTAGCATCTTTGTATCAGATATTTATATATGAAATCAACAGCGCATTTGTTTATATTTTTATTAAAAAATTTGCAAAAACTTTAACAAAATTTATAATTTTAGAATTTTTTCCTCCTTATTAGTTTTTAAACTTTAAATATTTTCTACAAGTTTTAAATCTAAAGAATAGAATACTTTTAGTATTTCTCACCAGAATAGGTATACTACAAATCTAGACTCTTGCTAGAAGTTGTTTGCCAAAATTTTTCAATCAGTGAAGTATTTAGATAGTTAAGAATGATCGAGTTTTAACTTAGCACATCTGCCTAGGGTTTTGTGTAGTCATAAATAACATGACTATAAAGTACTCTCAGATCTGAGAGGTGTAATAAAAATTTCATATTTAAGACATTTTTTTCTCTTCTCTTGGGGGGGCAGAAAATGAGCATAACACCTGAAACATGCCTTACAATTTTGCGAGATCCAGCTGAGTATGTTTTAGTGTCTGTTTCAACTCGTAATTCCTTTGAAGAGAGAAGAGACTGCAGCTGCTTCTCCCTCCTTGGTTACTGCAGATGTTATTGGCATCCAATATTGCAGATGCTTGTATGTTCATGTTTTAATTGCCTCTTACAAGGCAAATGCAGTCTTTCTTTGAACGGTTTTCCTGAATTAATTGGAATATTAAAGGCAGTAGAAGCAGAAGTCTTAATGAGTCTTATATGCACTATGTATTATTAAAGGATATGTAAAGTTTTGCAGTGTGGTCCTGTTATATATGTGGTGTGTCTCATCTAAGACGATGTTCAAATTACCATGCTGTGTTCTCATCCTGACATTCTCCTAGGAGGTGGAAACCATCCCCTGCTGGTGCCGTATGATACCCTGACAGCCAAAGAGAAAGCCAAGGACAGGGAGAAAGCACAGGACATCCTCAAGTTCTTGCAGATCAACGGATATGTTGTATCCAGGTAAAAGTGCACCTACCCCAGTTTCATATTCTTTTCCTAAGACCGAATATTTAAATATCCCCATCAGATTTAAAGCTTAAAATGAATTCAGAGATCTGTTTAAACCTTAGAGCTACTGTTTAGTATGTTCAGAATGCACACATATCAGAAACATTAACGTCCTTAGCTGTTCGCCACATAACTGAGTTCCTTTGCTACTTATATTAAATCACCTTCCATAATTTAGGCAAAATCCCTAGGCCAAAAAATCACAGTCTGTTTTTGTAAAGGCAACATTTTATTGCATAGAAATAGAGTTATTCACTCCAGTTTTATGTTACCTGCAAAGTATTCCTTACAAAGTAAACCTTGTTTTTCCCTTGAGCTACAGGAATATATGATGACTTCAAAACTTGTGTATTTGTATATTTTCTTTTTTATGGAATTTTACCTTCTAAGAGACTTTGTGTAAATTGCTTTTCATATTTCATTTTTTTGCTATTCTAGAGGATTTAAGGACCTGGAATTGGACACACCTTCTATTGAGAAACGATTTGCTTATAGTTTCCTCCAACAACTCATTCGTTATGTGGATGAAGCCCATCAGTATATCCTGGAGTTTGGTGGGTACCATATTCCTATTGCTAATAGCCCAGTTTTTGTTGTTCTTAATGTTCACAACATCAGGATATAGAAAAGCATAGACTACTGGGCTGTTTCCTGAGAGTATAAGCATGTCCTATTCATCCTAGTACTAAGTAGAGTCCAACAGTCAATAGATAGACCAGTTCTTAGTGAGGGGGTAAAGTCTGTGAACTTAAAAAAAAAATCTAACATATGTATATACTTGGGAAGCTGAAGTGGGAGAATTGCTTGAGCCCAAGAGTTCAAGAGCATCCTGGGCAACATAGTAAGTAAGACCCTATCTCAAAAAACAAAACAAAACAGAAACAAAATTCTGACATGTAATTTTTTTCTTATGTTTATCGCTATTGATTTTTTTCATTTTGAAAGATACATTGGAAAGACATCAAACTTTTAAGATACAGTTAAATATCTTCTGTGATATTAATTGTTCTACTTATTAAAAAAAACTCTAAAGCTCTATAGATTCTCAAAAATTCTAGACATTGTAAATAAAGACCTTGAGTTTAGCTTTTGTAGGGATGTATATTTGTGCTGGAGTACCTGCGGTGCAGAATACTTTATTATTCTCTTAGGGTACAAGGGAAGACCTTCTCCCCAACTAGCCCAGGGCCACCTCAACACAAAAGGAACTCACTATTTTGTGTCTTAAATTCAGAACGACCATCAAAACAGCCTCCTGTCACTTCCGTTATTTCATGATCCTCCCCAGCAATGTTGAATTAAAATTGTTAATTACTCACCTTCATGCCAGATCATCTTCCAGACACTGGTTGGGAATATGATATAAGGAAGTATGGTTTGTTCCCTTTTGAAAACAGTGTGTTCTTCTGGCCATTGTCCTTTTATTTTCTTTTTCACTCTCAAGGTTTTCTTTTTGTTTTTGTGTTTAATACTCACATACTCATTCCTTCTATCTTCTTTTTTTTTTGTTTTTTTGAGACAGAGTCTCACTGTCGCCCTGGGTAGAGTGCAGTGGTGTCATCATAGCTCACTACAACCTCCAACTCCTGGGTTCAAGGGATCCTCCTGCATCAGCCTCCCAAGTAGCTGGGACTAACTACAGGCACGCGCCACCATGCCTGGCTAATTTTTCTATTTTTAGTGGAGCCAGGGTATTACTCTTGCTCAGGCTGGTCTCAAACTCCTGACCTCGAGCGATCCTCCTGCCTCGGCCGCCCAGAGTGCTAGGATCACAGGCGTGAGTCACCGCGCCCGGCCACCTTCTGTCTTTCAACATGTTTCCTCTGGGCCCATCATCCTGGATCCTTTAGCTGCTGTTTTTCTTAGACTTCAAATTTAGTTTCTGGCACAGCCTCATGTTAAAGTTTCTAGAAATTCGAGCTCTGGTATTTTCTTGTTTCTGGCTCCCTATATCCTAAATGTGATTAAAGATTTTCCAGTTGACCATCGTTCTCATGGACAACTGCCCTTTCTTTCTACCTGCCTCTTTATCTACAGTCTAAATACTGCATTATTGCTCTCTTCTTAACCATCTTTTTCATAAAAACTAACTATACAGACTATAATATGTAACATAATCTCTCTGTAACTCTTACAACTATAATTTTGAAAAATATATCCTGATTCATCCTAACAAGTAGCCAGATTAGCCCGAATTAGTGAAATTTGACCTCCAAGAAGGCAAACGAAACAGTGGTGAATTTTTGAAGCACTCATGCACAAAGTTAAATATTGTAGTTTCTGATCCGCCTTTCAAAGGATCTGATGGAGGAACACCTCCAAGATCCAGTCTTCTTTCTGGCATGGCAGAGGAGAAAAGGGGAAAAAGTGAGTAATCGTTTGGAGAAAGGAACAAGAAAATATCTTTGGTTTTGATTTTTTACCTTCACGTGGAAAGCAGAAACACAAATGTGAAAGGCAGAAATGGGTTTAGGTATTGTTCAAGCTTTATTCAAATTTCTGAATAAACTACCTAGTCCACTGTGCGCAGGGGGAGATGAGAGTCTTGCTCCAGGACATGTTCCTCCGCTTAGTACATTTCATTCTTTCCACAAGGCAGAGGGTCTTATAAACCAGTGGTCCCCAACCTTTTTGGCACCAGGGACTGTTTTCATGGAAGATAATTTTTCTTCTATGGGGAAAAGTGGGTAGAATGGGAGCAGTGAGGAGCAGTTGTAAATGCAGATGAAGCTGTGTGGCCAGGTTCCTAACAGGCCATGGCCCGGTACCTGTCTGTGGCCTGGGAGTTGGGGACTGCAGTTATAAGCAGAACACTGGGGAGAAATTAGGTTACAATGACAGAGCCCAACAAAATAACATTTTTTACAATTCCTATTGTTGTATGTACCTTTTTTGCATGTCCGTGCCTGGGCAAATTATGTATAACTCTGTTAGAGGAACAGATAGAGCTGTGATTGTCAATACCACCATTTATTTTAATTTCCATCTTTCATTGTTATTGCAAGGAAAACTGCTATATTGCTGTCTCCCTTTATCCTTCTCATTATCGTCTTTACAACACATCTTTAACTTATTCCTAGACCTAAGCTAATTGCAATAGTAAGAATACGCATATGCCTTTTTCTAATTTTTGTATTATTCCATAGATCATATTCTTTCCAAATCTTTTTGCATTTTGCACATAAGCATTTTTGTTACAATGTGCAGTAAAAGACAAGAAATTTCCTATTTAATTCTTTGAAATATTAGCAGATTTGGCTGTGCATAAAATTTTGCCTTGACATACATTATATGAGAAAGTCCCTTATTATATGGACCCAGCCATTTTGCATAATGTGCTTAAAATAAATGACAAAGTAATACAAAAATGAAATTTGCAACTGTTAAAAAGACATCATTTTCTTTTATCTGTTCATGGGGAGAGAGCATTGTTCTGGTATTATAAAATATTACCTGAATTTCCTAAAAATTATCCTGAATTTATGTCTAAGATTTGGTAAAGTATATCTGAAATTATTTTTATTTCTATTTGCAAAAGAATTTTTTCAAGCAAAGTCAGTTTGATTCTGATAAAATCTGGAAGCTCTGCTTACAAATTTTACTAAAACATGACATAAAATTATGAATTTTTCAGCTTTCCAGTATGTTCTGCCTATCATCATGGTTATTATAGTTTATTATTACCTCTTCTGTATGCATGAAGGAGGTAAGAAAGGCCACCTTCTAAAGTAAATTCCTTAGGTTAAACTAATTCTTAACCTTGAATCATTTTTAAAACCATGGGGGAAGACTTGGGTGTTTTTGCTTTGCTTATGGAAATTATCTTTTGACATAGGTCAGAACTTCTTTATTCTTTAGCAGAATGCTAATTTCCCAACTAAGTATTAAAATTGTTATCTTCCTCCTCATTGCAAACTCTGACTTCCTGCAGATTTTGAGTTTGTATATTAGAATTGGAAGCTTTAACTTTCAGTTACACCAAGAGATAACCATCTTTATTAGAGGCCAGGGTTAAAATCTTAACCAATTACGTGGACTTGATTTATACTCATTTTCTTCTCCCCAGTGAGCTTCCTTTCCTAAAGGCTAATGACGACCTGGGATTTTTACTTTATTCTGTTCCATCTTCCCCCTACATGTCACTAAGATCTCAAAACCACACAAGTGTTTGTGCTCCTAACCATGAATATGGGCTGTCCTTAATAGCATTTTTGTTTGGATTTGTGTATTTTTTAAAAAAATCCCTTTTTTTAAAATTACACTGTTTGAAGTTAGCCTGTGTAATTTTGGTTGGCTTTTTATATTCAGCTTAGTGGGATAATACATTTAGCAATGCCTTTTAAACTTTGCATTTTGGGTGAATATTTTTCTAGTGCTTGAAGTGCAACATGTACCTAAAAACTCTTCATGTCTACAGATGGTGGCAGCAGAGGCAAAGGAGAACATTTCCCTTATGAGCAAGAAATCAAGTTCTTTGCAAAAGTACAGTATACAATCCATCTTGTTTTTGCTTCGATATGTTTGCTTACAAAATATACTCATTAGATTGTTGCCCCGTTTCAGAATGTACTTGTCTACAAATGTGAATTTTACTACAAGTGAATATTCTGTGGCATGAAAATAACTGCATGAATCATGCTCCCAGCACACGTGGTCATACTTTAACTTGCCCTGATTTCCCTACTATTGTCCTCAAATGACTTTGTTCCATCAGGGGTTTAATTCAAGTTGGCATTTTGTCTTTATCATATGATGGTAGAAGAAAAATATTTCTTAACATTTGAATATTGTTATGACTTTGCATTTTTAGATGAGTATTTCTTTTATAATTAGGAAATGCATTAGTTAATTTATAAATGGGTACATTTCAAGAAGCTTTAGTATAGGATCTTTATTGTAAGACCTTAGTCCTACCCATTTTATAGAGGTTCAGAGAGGATAAATTGTTCATATATGCAATATATCCCATTGCTATTATCTATTCCATTTCATAAGGATTTATCAAGAATTTGCTGTATTACTGGAAATTCATCACTTCCTTTTGGCCAAAAAGGGAAGGTGATGAAGAGTTGAAGTCTCCGTATTGGTTTAATTCACTTTCTCAATATTTATGCTGTGCCTAGTCCATGTCAGGCATTAGGCAGTGGCCTGGGGATTGTCATGAAGACACAATGCCCTTGGGTAAGCTTTCCTGTTTACGACCCCTTGTAGTTCCCCTGAAGACCTAATTATGGCTATCCATTTCCTTTCAGAGTGCCTCCATTCAGTAGTTATTACAGATATTTGCTATAAATGCATCTTCATATGGATTCTAAAATAGCATGCTTTTTGATTGACTGCTATTTGGCTTCTAGTATGTTTTCGGAATGGTGTCCTGTACTGTAAAGGAGGTTTCTCTCGTCTTTTCTTTCTACTGACTACAGCACTCAGAGTCTGTTCCAATCATGTGAAGATCTGAAGTTTGTCCTGGGGTGTGCATTGTTAGCCATAGGTAGATAGAGAAAGATATATCTGTATGTAGCACCAGTGTCTACTAGATTGTAATCTGCCTTGGTAGCCAGTTATCAGAGTGCTGTATTCATGGCCTCTCATCGTACCTTTAAAATACAGTCTGTTGCCTGTATACTCAGCACCCGTAGTGATTTTGTTTACAGATGCTTAATGCGACTTAATTTCTACTAAGTCTGTATTCATTCATTCACCATATTAATTGAGTGCCTACTATGTGCTAATCACTAAATTCAAGCACTGTCACAACTTTCAAGGAAGGTCAATAAAAATTTGTGCATTGCTCCATAATATATAACTGTGCTATACCATGTGGTAGGGAAAAAAAGTATATTTAGATAGACTTGAGTTTGAATACTGGCAATGCCAGTTATTAGTACTTTTTTCATTTTTTCATCCAACAAATATTTATCCAGCGCCTGCTATGGGCCCCACACAGCCCTCAGCACTGGGGATCGAGTGATAAAGAAAACAGACCAATGAGTAGTTCTAGAGGCCAGGAAAGGGTGACAATGAGAAACAAAGCCAGCAATGTTTCTTGCTTCCGTGTACCCTGTAGACTCCTAGGGAGAGGGACTTTAGTCCAAAGTCACACACCCAAAATGTAAAATTATAAATGATGTTCTAAGAGCAGAGGATACGGGCTTTTGTTTAGTTGAGATCAGCAAAGCTTATCTGATGAAGTGCCTCTGAGCTGAGGTCTGCAGGCGCAGTGAAGAGAATAGATTATGGAGCGTGGAAGAGCATTTCAGACAGAGGGAATGGCAGGTGCAAAGACACGTGGCGTGAGTGGACAGAGTAAGGAAGAGGAATCCGCCTGCGGCCAGCAGGACTAATGTGCACAGACGTGGGAGGTGGGCTTTGATAAAGGCCAGGTGAGAAGAACATTGCGTAGGCAAGTAAGTTGCAACATGACTTTGAGTAAGCCACTCACTGTCTGTGTCTCCATTTAATACCTGTAGAGCAGCAGTGATGGCATCTACAGGACAGAGTAGTTACTACAAATGAAATGTCACCTTGTCAATTGCAGTCCTCACACACAGTAGAGACTCAATAGAATACAGTCGTCACGGGTGACTTTTTGGGCCAGTTGGGCACCGAACTATATTATATGAAAACATTGAGACTATTTTATTTTGAGAAAACGTTGAGAATAATTCCAAATTGTTGAAAATTTGCTCTGTTCCCCATAATCACATCCCACCGTATTCGTCTCCCCCCAGCCCCCCCAGCCATAGGCTGGAGATGGCAGAGTGCGATGTAAGTGAGGCATGTCCTGACATGGTGCTGGCTGCGTGGGTGTCAGGGCACCTGTCGCATGGGAACAGAACTCTGACTGCTCCAAAGCCTCAGCGCTCGGGCATCCTCCAAAAGGTTCCACTGCGTAGATCTGTTTTCTTTTCCTTTCTTTCAGGTCGTTCTTCCTTTAATTGATCAGTATTTCAAAAACCATCGTTTATACTTCTTATCTGCAGCAAGCAGACCTCTCTGCTCTGGAGGACACGCGTCAAACAAAGAGAAAGAAATGGTGACTAGGTAAACAGCTATAAAAATAAAACCTGTTGTTTGACTTAAGAGTATACGCGTTTGCAAAACAGAACCTGAGAACCTTGAAGTGGGAACACGTGGAAAGTGTCCTCCCATCTTCCCTGGTCCCTGTCCTCTTGGAATCCAACACCAGAGGAGCGTGGTTTCTGCAAGTTGAGACAGTGTTCTAGACATGGAGTTTGCTGCTAAATGTAATGCTGAGTAGAAAGGAGTAAAATACCCAATACGGAATTGACAGGCAGGGACTGGACATGCATCACCTATTAGTATTTGCGATAAATGGTACTTTCAACATGAGTTTCTTTAACATTTTTGCAAATCTAATATTTTTGGCAGCCTTTATTTTTCAGGAAGGCAGAATCCCATTTACACAAATTTAATTTAATTTAAAAAGTAATGACCGATCTTGGAAGAAAATGAAGTCAAAATACATACTTTCTGAATGTTGCTCCTCGTGCCACTCAAGCCAGCATCTTAGCAATGTCTTCTCATTTCTTTTTACACCTAAGTATTCTTTGTAAATCTATTTATGATTCTGTTGGGAATTTCAGGTCTTCTTCCTCAAAATTCTGCTAGAACTTAGTATACATGAGAATCAATCACTGAGCGAATCTGCTTCTGTATTATTACATTGCTCAAAAGTCCATGCCAAGATTTTAGTTTATATATGACCAAAATTTCTATAAAAGTGAGTAAACTGTATAAAGTAGGACACGGAGGCTTTCCTTGGACTTAGCTTTAATGCTGTGCTCAGCTGGGGTACAGCAATAGTACCCACCTGTGGGACAGAGTGAGATGAGACTGAACACAGGCTGTCACCAGAGGGTGGAGAAGAAGTAAGATTTCTGCATCACATAACACTGGGAATGCAACTAAACGGGAATTTTCAGTTCATCCTCCTCCCTGGGTCCTGTTAGGCTTTTGTAACAGAAACTCTGTCCCCAGAGGGTGTTGTAAATTTAGAACGTCACTTGATTACATAAATCAAGAGATAATATCATCAGAGAAAATAGAGAAGATACGAATAAGTTGATGCAAATTCTGCTTTTTTCCTCCTCTCCTGTCTCGTGTTTCATTACAGCCATTCAATTTTAGCCTTGCTCTCAGAACTATTTACTGACCACAAAATATGCATATATCAACACATCAAGTTGCATTTCTTAAATATATATAACTTTTATTTGTTAATTAGACTTCTGTATAGCTAGAAAAAATTCATAGAACTAGGCACCAAAAAAAAAAAGCATCTATTTGACTTTACAAGAGTCTGTAACCCTCAGAGAATAAATCAGAAGAACATTACTATTCTGTCCTAGCCTCGGTTGATGTAGCTTTGTGGCCCTAGACTAACCCTAGATGACCACTCTCTAATGACGCTGCACTAGAATGTTTTTAGTTCCAGTCATGCGCCTTATAACTACATTTCAGTCAATGATGGACCTCATATACAACAATGGTTCCATAAGATTATAATACCATATTTTGACTACACCTTTTAGATATGTTTAGATGTGCAAATACTTACCATTGTGTTACGATTGCCTACAGTGTGCAGTACAGTGATATGCTATCCAGGTTTGTAGCCAAGCAACAATAGGCTATGCCATATGTACAGCTTAGGTGTGTAGCAGGCTATACCATCTTGGTCTGTGTAAATACCCTCTGTGATGGTCTCACAATGACAAAATTGCCTAAGGATACATTTCACAAACCATATCCCTGTCACTAAGCCAAATGCATGGCTGTATTTTATCTTTAGTGTTTCTTTGCCTAGTGGAAAAAGGCTGGTAAATTTTACTGCTCCCATTAGTATTTCTAAAAGGAAGCATGTGCTATTTAAAATTCCAACATATAGAAAATAGGATGCACAATAGAAGTAACTTATTTTTATTACAGGATGTTAGAGCCAAACACAGGTAGAATTTAACCTCAGAAGAAAATTTCATAGATGAAAAAATGAATATGAAAATAAATTATGGTACATGTATGTATATAAAATGCTGTGCAGTTATTAAAATTATGAGTATGAATATCTAATAACTTAGGAAAATGATCATGATAAAATATAAAATGTATGTTTAAATAATATTAACTTACCTTTTTAAAAAAACCTAAATTTGTATGTATATAAAAATACTGGTAGGAAATAAACTTAATTTTAACAGGTTTTTTTTCCGATCAGGTAGTGTATAGTAAATTTTTTCTTACTATTTTCATGTATTTTCCAAATGCTTAAAATAAAAAGGTCTTACTTTTGTAATCCTACAAATATGTTTTAAAGCAACCAATAGTACCATCACAGTAGCAAAAAAAAAAAAAAAACAAGCTAATTTCTTTGACATGTTGAAATGGAATCACTGAAATTTATAAGGGATTTCTTACCACTGGAGTTAAATATTACTTCAGTGAATACTGTGGGTAAAAAAAAAAAA
>CM052455.1:2181800-2223193 GCA_028533085.1 Varecia variegata | reverse complement strand
TACCTTTATATTATTAATACATCATTTTCCTGCATTCAGCCAGGAAATAAACTGATTATCAAAATGTATTTCCTGTATTGTTTTGGTTTTAAAATTTTTTAGTGACCTAATCTAAGTGAAGACAATTGATAGTTGAGGTTAACAAAGAAATGCTTGAATTTTGTTATGATGGGCAAAGGTAAAGATGTAGAAAGATATGCATTAGCCTTAAATATATCAGGAATTGGAGATACTAGGGGAACATTAAAGAGACAAAATACTTGTCCCAGTGGTGATAATTGTGGTGAGCAGGGTTTGATGGGTAATGGAATCTTTATTCCATGTTGGTGCCAAATTGCAGTTATATCTCCAAACCTCACCCGTAGTTGAAAGATTTTTCTGACATATGAAATGAGGATTCCCAAAGGTTGGACTTCTGTATTTGTATGTATCTGCTGTCTACTTGAGGATACTTCCTCTCCATGGAAGAACACTGTCCAAGAATTGAGATCAATGGTGTTTTTATACCACCTCTATTCTTTTGGAGGCATTTAAACTATTCCATTTTATTTTATTTTTTTTAAAAGGTGAGGTTTTTAAAAGGCAGGGGGGCAAGCTGTATTCCCTGCAGGATTCTGGTGCATCAATTGGAATTCTTTATGGCGAAGGGGGGAGAGAGAAAGTAGTATCTTGTTTAAATACAAGCTTCCCTGCTGGAACTCCGAAATGCTTGCTAGCGATTGTAAGTTGGTGCATACACGTGTTTCGGAAATCCAGTTAGGACATAAATAGGACCTCGGCAGGTTGACAAGTGATAAGTATCACATTTGCCATTTTCAAGGCCTAGTGTTGACTAAAGAAATACTGTTTCTATTCCTACCATTTTTCCTCTCACTTTTGCTACCTGGAAATTCTGATTACTAATTTCAAGGCTGATAGAGGATACATAAGCCCTCCTGTTACCATCCACTTGAACCTTCCGGTCATTTTTAGAGGAAACAGAGTCTTACAACTAAGACCCCAACAGTGATAGTGATGGTGCTACAGGCGTGTACATATGAGGGCTCCTTAAGGGCTTTGTTTTTATGTGCGAAAAAAATCTAATCCCACAGTGACATTGACTTTGTGCATTCATTCAGTGAACAGTGTGTGTCGGCTGTGTGTGAGGCATTCTCTCGGGAAGTGAGGATAGAAAGATGAAGGTTGCTCTCTCCACTACTGCGCCGAGACCAGTCTGCAGACGTCCTTCACCTGCGCTCCACCCCAGCGCACACTGACCATTCCCTCCGAATCCCCTCTTGCCTCTCCGTACCGTGCTCCGCAGTGATCATATCATGTCTTCACTAACAATCGCCTCTCTCGTCACACCCCTGCATATTCAGTGGCTTTCCATTTGTATAGAATAGAGATCGTGTCTTAACCTAGCCGTGGTAGTGCTTCCCACTCTGTTCCCTGTGCACCACTCTCTCTCATTTTCCAGCATGTTCTCTCTTGCTCACTGTGCTTCCTCAGCTTCACTGGCCGCCCCTCTGCTTCTTGAATGTGTTGGGTTTCTTTCTGCTCAGGGCCTTTGCACATGCCGTGATTACTGCCTGAGGTTGGATTCCCATATGTAACGCTCACCTCCTCAATCCTTCACACCATAATACACTGTCCAGCCTTCAGATTTCAATCCAGATATCACCCTTTCAGAAAAAGCTTCCCTGGACCCCCAGTGATATTCCCCCCTTCTACCGTTACAACCTTCTCTAGCTCCATGTCCCTTTCTCTCATATCGCTGATGGCATGCGTACTGGATTAACACCTTTCCCTCACAGAAAACTCTCAGCTCTGTGAGGATTTCCTGTATCCTCAGTGCCTAGAAGAAATTCTGGCACATAGTAGGTATTTTATAAATATCTGGTAAATGAATGAATGAATGAACCAACCAGGTCCTGCCTTCAAGGAGCCTACAGCCTAGGCTGGGTGTTTCACGCCTTGGGAGGCTGAGGTGGGTGGATCGCTTAAAGCCAGGAGTTCACCAGCCTGGGCAACATAGCCAGACCCTGTCTCTATAAAAAATTAAAAAAGTAGCTGGGCATGGTGGTGCACACTTGTAGTCCTAGCTACTAGGGCAGCCGAGGCAGGAGGATTGCTTGAGCCCAGGTGTTTGAGTTTGTAGTGAGCTGTGATCATGGCCCTGCCCTCCAGTCTGAGCCACAGAGCGAGACCCTGTCTCAAAAAAGAAAAAAAAAAAAAATCCTACAGTCTAATAGAGAAGACAGATAAGTACGTAGACACTTATGACAATGAGACTAGTGCTGTGAATTTTGAAGTTTTCTTACATTCATCAAGAAACTAAGCTTTCGGTTTTTTTTGTACTTCAATTATTAAGAAAAATGTAGTATCTAATAATCCTACAATCTATGAGAGTCACTTTTTTTTATTCCTGAAGAGGTCCATGGCAACACTTAGGGCACTTACACTGAAAAGGAAGAAGACATAATTAATGACCCTTCAAATAAGCAAGGTCATTAAACTCAACCAGCAGTGATCCTTGCAGTTCTGGGAACCATTGGAAAAGACTGGCACAGAATATTTATCATTTGTAGCATAGGCCTGTTGTACTTTCCAGTTTTCCGGTGAATTTTTAACGTTGTAGTGAGATGCTGAATCCTCCAGACGCTCCCCAGAGTTACTGGAGACTTTCTGAATCAGCGTCATAGAGATTTCGACGGCTACCCGCAGCAAAGCCAGCCTTTTGTAATGTAACATGAGCACAGGGCTCCAACATTTCTTCTGTTTGACCTGGCACTCAACATACACCATCATTAATACAACTTCTATATTAGCTAGACGAGTATTGAACAAATATTATCATGGGTTTAAAATGAAGCCGTAGCCGTTGTTGAAATATTTATTTTTTTCCAGGTAAGTATGCCTAATTTATACCAGTGCATAAATTTTAACGTTATGTTTAGAAGAGTCTTAACAGTAAATAGTAAGTAAAGTAATAGAGTGAATTTCATCAACTGATGTCTCTCCCTGATCAATAAATTAGTGGATTATGTTGGTGCTCCTAATAGCTCCCCCCAAAAGCCATTCATGTGTTTAAAATGATGACTGCTGTCCTGCGTCAGGGAGATAGTATGAAACTATTATATTTGTGGTATCTCTATCAAGGTTCAGATTGTGCTTATATTTGCTTGGTAGGACGCATAAAAATGAAAGGACAATCATTAAAAGTACTCAGACTCTCTGAGGATAGAGCATATCTGAGAATTGAGTGGTTCAATCATGCACAATCTGTTACTATTTGCTGATCCTTTTTATTTGTAAATGAAGGATCATTAAGGTATTTCTCTCATTTAAAAATTCTGTAGTTCTATGACAGTATGCATGGAAAAGACAAGAGTTTCCTAGGTTTAACTTGCTTATGTGTACCATAAAAATCTATTTTTGATAGAGAAATAAATTCACAAATATTGGAATCAGATGCCTATAATGAAAGTAATATCAGAAGATAATATTAGAACAATACAGATAATTCTTTCAATTGAACATAACATCATGGGAGAACTTCCTGACTTGGAAACAAATGAATAGAATATGTAGTTAATGCAAAGTGTGTTCTCAGTTTAACTGAAACATCTGACCAATTTAGGGAACCAATAATTTCACTCTTTTCAATATCACAGACTTCTAAAAGTAATCAAGTCATTGACACTCTTCGGTTTCTCTCTGTTCCCTCATAATTATGAGAGAAATTTTTATGCTCTAGTGTAATGTTGTTTCACATTCTTAATAAGGGTTCTGCCAAGATTAATAATTTCTTCCAAGGAAAGAATAGGCAACATCATTTCAAGAGCCATGTTAAAAAATAAAGTAGAGAAGAAGAAAAATTGGGATGAATGCTATTGCTGTCTCCAGAGGACAGTCAACATTCTGAGAACCCTCAATCTGTCAGATTACAAGACAGAAATGGTACCTGATATGTCAGATTGGAGATAGCATTGAGAATTTCTGAGTTATAGAACCCTTATATTCAAAACTGCAGAACAACTTGGATTAAAGTCCAAAAAATTTATATTACTTATATTTATATGACATATTTAACTATGTTATTTTTATTAGAGAATTACATTATGAGAGTCGCTATAATGTTTTTTAAAACCCTATGTTGTCCGTTGTTATTAGATTCAAATGCAAGCTGTGATTTTATTTTTTATTTATTTAATTTCAGAATATTACAGGGGTACAAACGCTTTGGTTGCATAAATTGCTTTTGTGCCATTTGAGTCAAAGTTATAAGTGTGCCCATCACCCAGATAGTGGGCAAACACCCAAGTGTCCATCAATACATGAGTGGATTAATAAAATGTGGTATGTGTATACCATGAAGTACTACTCAGCCATAAAAAATGGGGAACAATACCTCTAGTATTAACCTGCGTGGAACTGGAGACCATTCTAAGTGAAGTATCACAAAAATGAAAAAACAAACACCATACATGTACTCACTATTAAATTGGAACCAATCAATCAACGATTATGTGCAAGCTGTGATTTTAACTATGTACCCTTTATGCTTACACAACACACACACTGATAACAGACACACAATCTTAAGGACCAACAGGCAATCTGTAATGGTTACTCTGGGTGCTCAGAGTTGATGGAAGGTGTGCTTGAGGACAAGGGAAGTAGCCGGGACCTCGAAATAGTGTGAGTTGTATGTAAAGTATCAAACTTTGTTTTTTCATACCACTCAGAGCGAGTAAGCAATTATGTAAATGTAGGCACATGAAAATCCCAATCACCACCTGAAACTTTTATTATCCTCGCACAGATTACTGGCCCTTCCTGTTCTTCCTAATAGCGTGATTGACGTTTCCGATGACGGGTAATCTGGATGGCCTTAAGAAGGGCAATATTCATGTCACCGCATGCTCTGTCTCTTCAAGAATAGCCATTATTTTAGGCCTCCTACACGTGCATTTGTTGGGTCTGCAAATTAAAATGTTGAAGACTCAATGCATATTTTTTCTGCATTTCTTTGGGTCCCTTTCCCACCAGTTTTTACACTGAGGTGTTTCCATTAAAAGTTGTATCGCATGTAATATGGGATATACCGAAATGTAAAGATTTGTAGAGTTTACACTTTGAAACTTTAACAGTCACAGAGATCTCCTATTGCCAATACATATTTTCATTCAACCCACAGAACTTGTCTGGCCACTGGTGCCATATCCCACTCTTCTTACATCGCACAGCCTTTCTGCAAATACTTAATCAAGTGCCTGCTGTGTGTCATACGCTATTTCAGGGGAAGGGAACAAAGCTAACAAAAATCCCAGCCTCTTGAGCTTACAGGAATGGGAAGTTTAAAATACACCTGGTCACCCTATGTCAAAGGGCACCGTAAACTCAGTGCAAACACTGATCATCTGTACTAAGAGACAGTAGCTCAGAAGAGAAAGGGACAGAAACAGAATTGTGTGTTTTAGGAAGCGAGTTAGGGAGCAGCCTCTCTGATTCGGCACTGAATAGCGGTTGCGTAGGACTCATACACATTGCCTTGCACCCCCGCTGCTTCTTGGGCCTTTTCTTTCTTATTTTCTGTGCTGTATCTTCCTTGTCTTTTATACCTCCAAACGCTGGGGGTCCCAGCACTTTTTTTCTTCTGTACTTATGCTGGCTAATTCCATTCAGACCCATGATTTTAGAAGTTATCTATATGTTTATGATGCCCACATGTATAGCTCCAGCTATGATCTCGTCCCTGCGCTGTGGAATTTTATATCAATTGCCTGTTGCAAATCTCTACCTGAATCACTAATAGGCCCATCACACTTAACGTGCGAAGCAGGGGCCATCCATCCCCCTGTCTCCCCCTCCTTCCACACCCAGCTTCTCCTTTTGCTGTCTTTGTACCATTAAATGGTACCACCGTTCACCCATTTCTCAGGTGAAAAACTTTAGTGTTTTCCTTGGCTCCTTTCCCCCTCACCTCATATTCAATCCATAAGCAAATCCTTAAAATACATCCTTAATTTCTTCCCCACTAATGTCCCAAGCTGAATTCACCATGATTAGTCAACCGATTAGCTCCTGCAATGGCTTCGTAATTAACACCCCCTCTTGCTGTTCCAGAGTTGTTCACGTTGTGAATGAATTCTTATCACGTGCTGCTCAAAACCTATGAATGTCTTCTGGTTGCACTCAAAAAATCCATGTGCTTTGCTCTGGTTGCCGGACTCTAGAACCTGCCGTCTGCCCACCTCTCCACTTCACACCCTACTTCTTTCCCCTTAATCTGACCTCCTTAGTGGTCAGATTGACTTCCTTGCTTGGAGCCCGTGAGAGCCTCAAAGCCTTTGCATGTGATGTCTCCTATGCCTGGACCCTCCTCCCAGATAGATGCATGGTTTGTTCCTTCATGTCATTAGAACCTCTACTCAGATGCCACCTTGGAACGAAACCCGTGACCACTCGCCCTGTTATTCTATCCAATTGCTGTCATCCCTGTTCCCTGCTATTAAGATATATTTTTTTATTGTGGTTTGATAGTATATGTCAATTTTTTTTGCTAAATGCCTCATTACCTATATCCCTTATTAAAATGTAAATGCCATGATGAATTTATTTTATTACTGAAAGTTTGAGAGTGCTTGGTATTTAATATGTATTTATTGAGTGAGTGAATAATTAAATGAATAATACTTCTAAGGGCTACTGTAGAGGCCCTAGGACCAGCATCTGTCAATGAATGAGGAAGTGACAAACTCTACCTTTCTGCTCATTTTGTCTTCATTATTAGAAATTCTGAGATTCACAGCACAAGATAAATGGAATTGAGTTCTTAAAGAACTCAGAGTCTCAGTAACAACAATTTTTTTTCTAATTTATATCATATTACAAAACTGGCATGCCCATGTTCTAAGACAATTATTAATTTCCATGTATACTGAAGTCATTTATTTTAGGATACGTTTTTGTATAAAGAATATAACATTTTTAAAAACTTACATTCAAAGAGGAGTTGACAACCTGAGGATTCAGGAGATGACAGTGTATGTGTGTGTGTGTGTTTGTGTGTATATGTGTATAATGAAAGTATAGAATGAGGAACTGATAATGTTGAACTATATTGTAAATGGTCACTTTATTTTGTTACTTTGGATTCATCATTTTATTTACCTGCTTTTCTATAACCCTATCTCAAAGAAAATTATATATAGTGCTTTTATCACTCATATTTCTGTACTTGCTGATAAAATATGCCAATCAAAATGAGTGAATTTCATATTACTTCCAAGAAGAGTTACTCCTATTTCAAATATCTCATAACAGTATTATTTAACTTCTTCAGCATCTAATTTTTTTTTTTTTACATTATGGTTTGGTGCTGCTTTTTTTTGTTTTTGACAAAGACAAACAATATTCAGGCAAATTCATTTATCTTAATGCAGTTGAATGAAATATGAGAGCAGAGACACTTGGAGTAATTAAAATGGAATTAAAATATTTAGACTTTTAGCTTACCTCATTTCATGAAGGATATGATCTGACTTAAAAAGTTTGCATACCATATGATTTTAAGATAAAATGAGCTAGGATGGGGGGAGGGTAATATACTTGAAGAATTCCGTTAAAACCCTTTTAGCCTGGTGCGGTGCTTTTGAATGCTTCTTGAGCATGTCGGCTATTTGGTGAGACATGCTTTATTGCTTTTCTCCTTACATTTGCATAACCACTTCTAAGCAGAAAAACTGCATGATTTTAAACTTGATTATTAAAAAATATTTTAAATTAGTATTGAGTTGTGCCATTGACTAATTTTTGTAACACAAATATTAATAGAAAAGAACATTGAGAAATTCTCGGGGCCATTTATACATGTTTTGTTTCCTCCTTAGGGAATGATGCAACATCAATCGTCAACTGTCTTCACATTTTGGGTCAGACTTTGGATGCAAGGTAAGTGGATACATTCTTATCTAAATAAATGACTATAACAATGATATACATATAAGAATGTTAAGAAGGACCTAGTGTTTGATTTTATTCTTTGGATTTATAGTAAAGACTTTTAGTGTAGGTGAAAAGAAAACTCTTGTAAATTACTAATACAATGACAATTTATTTTTATGATCATATATAGCTTATTTAATTTCAAGTAATTTCTGTAGCAGCTAGGAATACAAATGAGGCTTGAATTGGTAATGTATCATGTGAAGAAAAAAATGGTAAATTGACAAATTTGGAGGTTTTTATTAGCTTCCAGTCGTGGTATTTGTGCTCAACATTCATAACATTTGGTTTTGTAGGAAACATGAGAGTTCCATTCGCATTTGACAGATGAGTAAAGTGACACTTAAGATTGCATAGTAAGTGTGTAGGTAGACTGATTCCCAAGACTATATGCGTTCCACTCTGCCCTGCTAACAGCTTGACCAGAAATCAAGCATGTTGTTGACCAGCTACAAAATCAGTTTATGTAGCATGATCGATTCAGCCTTTAAGCCATACATTTAGTTCATATGGTATCCAGGACAAATCTAAATAAAAGTTTATAAATGTCTCCTAAACGGACTACTCTATAATACTCTGATTATCTATTCTTGTGTTTAGGATTTTATTAGAAGCGTTTCCTGTAATAAATGCAGAAAGGAGACACCATTATACACCTTCATTTCCTACTAGAATTAGTGGCATTGGGGTGTGTGTTACTTCCATACAAAGTTCCGCCTTCAGAGAGCAAAGACTTGATTGTTAGCCCTTAAAGCACAAAATGTCGGTATCATTTGGTGTGTGGGTCTACCCGGCATTAAATGTTTCTTTCATACCCATTGGTTCAGGAAACATTCTAGGTTTGTTGGATTTGAGATTAACTAAACTGGCTAAGCTGTGTTTTGTTGGTTATAAAATAATTATCCACAAAATTTGAGGCCACTAATGGAAAGCATAAAGCATTAACACAGCCTTTTGCTCCAAGGCCCTAGTTGTCTATGAAGGCATTTGGGGAAGGCGATTTACAGAGCAACATTGCTGTAACTTCAAGTAGATTGAAAACAATTATTTGAGAGTTGATTTAAAAATTTAGTTGACTAGGTGGTACTGCAGTGGAGGAATAAACATAACGTAGGATCACTTTTTATTTGTATATCATTTGCTCCCGTCGGAAGGTATAAGTTGTCCCCTATGTCCTTTCTAGGACAGTAATGAAGACTGGCCTGGAGAGTGTTAAAAGTGCACTCAGAGCTTTTCTGGACAATGCCGCGGAGGATCTGGAGAAGACCATGGAAAATCTTAAGCAAGGCCAGTTCACCCACACTCGGAACCAACCCAAAGGGGTCACTCAGATCATCAATTACACCACCGTGGCCCTGTTGCCGATGCTGTCATCATTATTTGAACATATTGGCCAGCATCAGTTCGGAGAAGACCTAATCTGTATGTAAAGTGATGACTTAGAGTGTCATTATTGAAATATGCAGTAATACAATCAAATTATAAAGGCCACATCCTGGTTATTCCAACGCTGCTTATACACTAAAATGCTTTATTTTGCAAAACATTGTAGGTTGACATTTGATTGATAGAAACTAGTCTCTGAATCACGTGGACTCACAGAGAGGACTAGGATGGTACTGGTCTTGGTTATGGACAGTAACTTCTACATTGTTGGAAGTCCAGGTTCCAAATTTTACTATTTCTACATTGCCTCTTTTCATGTAAATTTTCTAATGCAGTTGGACCGTATGGCGTACAACAGTAAATGTTTTCAGATTATTTTGGGGTCGATGCAGATTGTTTCCACCAACTAATATGAAGACGACTGAGACAAAGTCCATGTCTAAATAATTGATGTATTTGGTGGCTCAAATATCTTCTGTTTAGATGCTCCAGTTGATTTTGATGGGGGATTTAATCAGCTGGTTTTGGCTGGAATTCTGTAGTTATTAAAAATATCCATAGAATGTCCAAGATTGAATGGAAAAAATAACCTGAACTGTCTTAACTCCCCACTGTCCTGACATAAACATGAGACAAGATACGAATGTACCTTAGCTGAGCAAACCTATCGACTTAGACT
Organism: Varecia variegata; assembly: GCA_028533085.1. Classification (NCBI taxonomy): domain Eukaryota; kingdom Metazoa; phylum Chordata; class Mammalia; order Primates; family Lemuridae; genus Varecia; species Varecia variegata. The sequence continues at coordinate 2,213,136 of CM052455.1, read as the reverse complement.
CTTACTTTGTAGTTTCCCCAGCTAATGAGCAGCTCTGTGCAAAAACCACTGAGTTATTCAGTGGTTGCCACAACTACCACTTGCAAAACCTCTATTTTAACCAGGGGAGCATGGCTGGTAGCACAGTTTGCATGTGGAAACCAGCTTGAGGACAAGGGTTATTTTTTCCATTCATGCTGTGGTATATCCACCGGCAAATGGTAGCAGAGTTGGAATTAGAAATTCAAGGTTCTTAGATTTTTTTTGCCTTTTAAATATGTCATTTTGGAGACTAGATCATCTGTAAGACTTTATTTGATTTTCTGTCTTCAAAACCACCAGAGTGACTTGACTTAGGCCTTGAATATCAGGTCATTTGAGAAATAACTAACAGACGGCATCTTCCACTATCCTTATTATCTTTCATTTGAGTCATGATAAAAGATATAGTCCTTATTTATCTTTGGAACAGGAGTCAAAATATACCTCTATCGCCTCTTCCCCCAGATATTATTATGCTTAATCTTATTCTTGGAGAAATTCTTTGAATTCTTATACCTAGAGAAAAATTAGAAATAAATTGTTTCTGAGAATGTTCTAAATAATCGCTGCACATTCTTTTCAGTTCCTTAAAAGAATTTTGAGGAAAAGGTTTTATATTTCTTTTTACAGATGTGTTCTCATTTTGCTTTTGAAGCTAAATGTTAAGTTATTAGAATGCCTTTAATAGAAAATTTTGTTTTTAGCCTAAACTGTCTCAGGACAATGTGTAAATAAGTGGTTTGTTTTTTGTTTTTTGTTTTTTCAAGTGAAGTGAGATTCTCTTTTTTTCCTCAGTGGAAGATGTCCAGGTGTCTTGTTATAGAATTCTGACCAGCTTATATGCTTTGGGAACCAGCAAGAGTATTTATGTGGAGAGGTAAGATTTTTAAAGTTTAACTTTGTATTAACAGCTGTTTCAAGTCCTATAATTATTTATATCAAGAATATTTTATAACTTTTTCCTTAATTACAAACTAAGCCAGATTGACGTATTAAACTCCTCAGAAGTAACTAGACAATTTTTAAGCTAAATAAGAATTGACTTAATACAGAACAGTGGAGTTATGCAAAAAAGCAAAACAATAATGGTAAAGACATACTTAATGAGTCTTATAAAAGTATCTGCTGGTACAGTTTCTCATTATATATCAGAAATACTATGTAAGCATGAGTATAGGCAGTTATTAAAACCAGCTTTGTTTTTGTGTGTTCTCCAGTTTCAGAAGGGAGTGTTTAACAGTGTCAGGTGAAGTGGACAGGTAAAGTCAGAGAAGGCGTCCCTACTGAATTTAAAATAAGAGATCACTTGGCAATCTCAGTAAGAAATTTCAGTCCCCTAAAGAAGAAAAACAGGACAGTTTTTTAAAAGGCTACAATCCCAGATAAATAAATGAATGAATGAATGAATGAATGAATGCAGGCTACAGCAAATAAAAAGACATTGGTAGAAAATTTAATATTGAATAGATGTAATTTGTCCCCACACTAATCTGTAATTAATTACAGTTTCAAACAGAAATTATCTTATTTAACCTGACAAAATAATTCAAAAGTCCATTTCCAAGAATAAATCCATGAGACTAGCCAATGGAATTTGGAGTGGTGGGGAGGAATAAAAGAGTAATGAAAGGGTACTTATTTGGCCTACCAAGTATTAAAACCTACAATGCTACAAAAATTAAAACAGAGTGACAATTGTACATAGAAATAGGAAATTAGATCAATGGAAAAGCATAATTGGGTTCACTCTAAATATTTTTAAATTTTTACCTGCCTTTTAGCGAAACACTATTTTCATCTGTTTTTTATGGCTACAAAATATTTTATACCAAGGAAGCGTTATAATGTATTGAATGTATTATAATGTGTTTTTGACATGTAGGCTGTTTTCTCTTTCTTAGTACCATAAATAATACTAGATCTATGCTCATAGTTTCCTATGTATATTTATACTTATTTTCTTTAGCTGTATTCTCAGAATTTGGAATTCTAGGTTAAAGAGTATGTATATATTTAGGATTATGGTACGCATTTCACTATCTTTTCAGAAAATTGATTCAGTTTACATTCTCAAGTTTTACGAGTATGCTGATTTACTCATGTTTTTTTTCTCATTTCTGTTTTTTTTTTCTTTTTACTATTTGCAAATGTAATAGTTAAAAATGGGATAACATTTTTATTTGCAAATGCATTTTCCTAATTACTGGTTACTTGCTATTTTTTGTTTACTTTTCTATTTGTATTTCTTTAAGAATTGCCTTTTCTCATCTTTTATCTATTTTTCTACTGTATTGATGTATTGTCATACTGATGTGTAACACCTTTTTATTTATTAAAATGATTAACCTCTTGCCTATTATTTCTCCTGTTTTTATGGGTTTCAGCATTTGTGTACCTTTATAGTATTTATACAAAATACTATATCCAGATAGCATTTTATGACATGGGAATTTTGAATTTTCATATAATCAAATTTAAATAGTCAATTTTTATATAATCAAATCTATCAATTATTTTACATACATTCATTCTCTTTAGTTTTATAATTTTAAAAAGTTTATACTACATTCTTAGCAGGTAAAAATTCAAATATTTATTCTTCTAGGATTTTTATGCTTTCAGTTGTTTAGATTGAGCTGTTTAATTCTATTGTTCATTAAGTCCATGTTTATTAAATGCCAGATGCGGGGATACAACGGTGAACAAGATAGTTCCCTACCTCATAGATTATATATCTGGTAGGCAGAAACCAAAACAAAACAAGCAAGTAAATTTATAAATATTATATTGGCAGGTTATCATTTGTCCTATATATAATTACACAATATAGAAAATGTCATAGTCAGAAATGTATCTTTTTTATGCTCATAACTTTTTCTCTTGCAACAGAAAACAGGCAGAAGATGTATCAGGTATAGGTAGGTTTGTGTCTAGTAGTTTTTGTTTTTTTCAATGAAGCAAGCCTTGAGTACTCAGCGAAGTGATGGCTGAGAAAAGAGGTGTGGGTGGAGGAAAGTAGAGAATGTCTGAAATGATCATCTCTGGGCTAAAAAGGGAATTTACTAGAAATATATCTCATTTCTGGTTTTCTTTGGGGTTATGTAGCATTCAAATTCAGCATTTTAATTCAACCACATGTAAAATGCCCATTTATTAACTATTTCTTTTATCTATTGATTTAAAATAAAACCTTCATTATATATTAAAGTAATATATTCACTGGATTATATTTCTAAAATTTCTATTCACTTCTATTATTTGATTTTTAAGGATTAAATCAGCACCATATAGACTGAGTTGTTGGTATTTTATAGTATATTTTAATATCTGGTAGTGCAAACCCTCTCATTCCTTCTTGCTGCTGTTGCTGCTGCTGTTATTGCTATTCTTGGCCATGTATTTTTCTTGACAAAATTTGGGACCATTTTGTTAGATTCTTTTAAAAAAAATTTAAGGTTTTTGTTTTTGGAGGATTTTATTTTTCCTTTTTTGCAATTAATTTTGTAATTATAAAGTGATTGGAGGAGAACATAAAAATAAAATTTCAAAGTAAGTAAAAAATAGTTTGAAAAATTGAAAAAGTACACTGTACAAATAAAGTGTAGATATTTTAACACAAGTCACCCCAAAGAAAAATTGATATTTCCAGAACACCAACACAAATTTTCAGAATTAGTCTGAGAAATACTAATCGAATCAGAATTTTAAAGTGAATTATTAATGAAATAAAACGACTAGGCCAATCAGATATAAGAAAATAAATGAACAACTTGGGCTTATAGATGACATACTTTAGGCTATTAAATTTGCTTTTAAAATTTTTAATTGACAAATTATAACTGTGTATATTTATGGGGTACAATGTGGTTTTATATATATATATATATATGTATGATTAAATCAAGCTAATTAAGATGCTCATCAACTCATGCTTATTTTTTGTTGTGAGAGTATTTAAAATTTACTCTTAGTAATTTTGAAATATATAGTACATTGTTATTAACTATACTAATCATGCTGTGCAGTAGATCTTTTGAACTTATTCATCGTTTCTAAATGAAACTGTATATTCTTTGACCAACATCTCTCCCACTCCCTGGCCTCTGGTAACCACCATTCTACTCTCTTTGTATGAGTACGACTTTTTAAAATTCTGCATGTAATTGGGATCATGCAGTATTTGTCTTTCTGGTAGGTTATTAAATTATTACATAAATTATTTCTCATTTTAAAATACCATGGATCTATGTGCCAGAAAGTTTGCGATTCTGCTTCCCTGTTTTTAGGCAAGGCAGGCAAGGCACAGAAAGAGTGAGGAAGTGTCCTGCAGTCACCCAGGTGTTAGGATTAGGATTGGGAATCTGAGTAGAAGCCTCTGCTTTGTAATTCCTTGGTGTCCTAAATCACATTTAATAGTGAAATGTTTTTCAGTGATTGAATTGAACTCTGTTTTACTCAGTGCCGTTCTATGAAGGTATGTTTCCCCCAGCTAACAAGAAACCTAGTCATTTGTCATTAAAATATTAAAAAATAAGACATTGTTAATTAAGTGTTGAAATTCAAACTAACTTCTGAGACAATTATGTAATGTTTTTTGATCAGATCAATTTTATTGACTTTTAAAATAAAATACTTATATAAAATCTTTTAGGGAGTTTACAATATGCTGAAATAACTCTTTTATTATTCTATATTTGATAAGCAACTTAATGTACCAAAAAAGCCTTGTATTAAGTAGATACTGAACAGTGAGGGAGAATTTCTATCAGTGTTGAGGGGGCCTTGGGCCATAGCCTGTCCTGAATCAATCCTTCCCTTCCCTTGAAAATGATAAATCAATTTTCAGTGTTATCAATTATTTTTAGCATTTAATATATCAACATTTCATGGCTACCCTGAAGTTACTCTCATAGGGTAAATTTTCAGGAAATGTGTTAGTGTATTAGTGGTTCATTGTTTAGTTTTTCTCAATCTACTTAGTCACATAGCAAGAATTCTTCCTCAGTAGGTCATTCTATTAATAAAAAAAAGAAGAAGAAGAATTAAAGGAAGGAAGGAAGGGAGAGAAGAAGAAGAGAGGGGAAAAGCCAAAAAAAACCCAAAAAGTCCAAATTTGTGGGGAAAGTGACAGGATTTTTCTTATTATTTTGGTTTGTACTAATTTTAACTGCTTTTTTGCTAACAGATAATTTAGCTTTTTTTTTTTTTTTTTAAATGGCAGGGATTGTGCTATTGAAATCATATGCTATATGTAGAAATTGGATTTAGGGGTTAATTTTATTCGTAACAATATTATTTTTCCTTTTTAAGATTAAACTTGCTAATTTTAATGTAAGTTGTTCAGTTATTCACTTGGAAGACATAAAATGTAAGCAATTTCCACTTCCAGGCAGCGTTCTGCATTAGGAGAATGTCTGGCTGCCTTCGCCGGTGCCTTTCCTGTAGCGTTTTTGGAAACTCATCTCGACAAACATAATATTTACTCCATCTACAATACTAAGTCTTCACGCGAGAGAGCAGGTATCACAGAAGCAGTGCGGTGTTTGAGATACGAAGCTAAAACCTAATGACGTTTATTGTCTTCATTGTTCCTAATGACATTCATCTGTCGTGATTTTTAATGAGCTGTTTCCGTGTACTGTCTCCAATGCTCTTTGTTCTTAAATGCTGTTATTTAGTGTAATTTTGGAATGTTGTGTACTCTTCCTCTTCTGAAGAAAATTCGTTGAATTTCTTCTATGTTGATGAGCCATAGACAAATTAACACTCTTGAGGATTAGGCAAAATGATCAGCAAATATGGAAAAGTAGATCAATCTGATTTCCGACTCGATTGTCTCTTAAATTTCATCTGCAAGGGGTGTGGCATTCTTATTCAGTATAATTACAGATTTGTATCCTTCCTTATTCCCTGTGTAGATGGAGGAGATATGAAGCAAAGATGAATAAGACTTGCTGCTTTTCCTCAGGGAGTTTTCAGTTGCAGGAGAGGGAGAGAGATTGACAAATATGTGATAGAATAAAGAACATTGGGGACACACAAAAGCAGTTTTAGCTGAGAACACCTGGAAAGACTTGACAAAGCTGATCCAAGATGAGTATTAAAATTTAGGAAGACTTGAAACTCCAGTGCATTAGGAGAAACTTCCAGCATTTTGACGTGGCTGGAGATATCTTTTAGGAGAGAAAAGTGCCAATGATGTGACAAGAATAGAAAGCACTGTCTGGGGGTGAGCACATTTGACTCAAGCGGTGGAAAGGCAATATATGTAACCTCCATGTTTTTACCCCCATAATATTTTGAAATAAAAGCAAGCAAGAAAGAGGGGAGGCAGGCTTTTTATGTCAGGTAAGGAGTAGAGAGACTGTACCAGTGGCCCAGAGAATTCTTTTAGCAGCTTTAAAAAGGGAAGTGACATGACTAGATTTGCATTTTAGAAATCAATCATGACAACAATATGGAACATGAATGGCATGAGTCAGCAATTAGCAAATGACCGTGGTAAGGCAAGCGCAAGATGACTGAGCAGGGGTTGGGGGGATACGCAGAGAAGTGGTTGCGAGAACTCCGATAAGTAGAGTCATCTTGTGTGTGACACGAGGGAACATGGTAGCCTAGACGTTCTCTGAGGTTTCTAGCCTGAGTGACTGATTGGATACTGTTGTCCCCACCTAGTTAATACAAGCTAAAGAGATAGTTTGGAGATGAAAGGAAGAGTTTAAATTTAGACCCATTGTGTTTTTAGTTGCTTTTGAGTCATCTAGGATTAGATAGGAGCACTGTAAGGGAGTAGTGAGTAGTGTTAGGGAGGAACTCAGAGAAAAGAGAGAAGCTTTGAAACAGCTGCCTTGAGAAAAGAGAGAAGGAGCCCTTTAGGGAAGACATGCCACGTCTTGCAGACTTTTGAATCCCAAAATGAAACGGTTGCCTGTGTCTATTAGAAACAGCTGAAATACTCCATGCATGTCAGTTCTCTCATGGAATACGGTCCCTGTGTATGTGTCCTTCTCCAGCTCTCAGTTTGCCAGCCAGCGTGGAAGATGTTTGTCCAAATATACCGTCTTTGGAGAAACTCATGGAGGAAATCGTGGAATTAGCCGAGTCCGGCATTCGCTACACTCAGATGCCGCACGTCATGGAGGTCATTCTGCCCATGCTTTGTAGCTACATGTCTCGCTGGTGGGAGCACGGACCTGAGAACAATCCAGAAAGGGCTGAAATGTGCTGTACAGCTCTGAACTCAGAGCACATGAACACACTTCTAGGAAACATACTGAAAATCATATATAATAATTTGGGAATTGACGAGGGAGCCTGGATGAAGCGGTTGGCAGGTAAGCATTGGGAAGAAAGGGACCCCTTTAATTGGTTTTATTTCCAAAAATACTTAAAGTACCAAAGACTGGAATTTTCCTATCATAGTTTTTATTCACAGTTTCTTTGTAAAAAATATATTTTTGATTATTTCTGTCATGCTGTTTTTTTTTTTTTTTTTTTTTTTTTTTTTTTTTTTTAAGAAATGTAGCTATAATCAGACATTGGGTCTTTCCATATAGTCACTACTTTTAGGTAAACATTTTCCTGATTTGACAATCTCTGTAGGATTAATCAATAAACAACAGCAGTAGAAACCAATGATTCTGTAGACAGAGACAAAAATAAAACCGAGTTATTAAATGGCCTACTCTTAGCTGTCTGTCCTATATGGGGAATGGCAAGGTGGAGTATAAATAAAAAAATGCAATCAAAAATTAACAATTAAGTTTATTTATCATCACATTATTGAAATTGAAAAATTTGGAAGCAATCTAAGTGCCCAAGAGCTAGAGTATGGTTAAATAAGTTATGTGCATCTGTATACCAGAATATTACATTATCTTTAAACAGTAAGGTTTCAACAGTGTTTTATGCCTTGGAAATGGTTATAATATCATGAAAAGAAGAGTTTTTAAAACAATGAATTCAGAATGACATATGTATAACATATACGTTTATGAATTTATCCATTGATGAAAATGCCAAAGAAATACACCAATGACTTACTAATTTGAGTAGGTGATTACAACTGGATTTCAACTTTTCTCTTTTATTCATTTCCGCGACGCATATGTGTTACTTTTAGAGGAAAAATTCATTTTAAAAATGACCTAATCGAGGTTAGAAATATTATTAATGACTGCAACCATTATTAAGTAAGAGAGCAGTGTTACGCAAGGACGTTCTCCATAGTTAAGATGAGAAGACTCTGTGTAGTCTCGTAATGTAACGCAGAACGTGTCTCTGTGCTAACAAAAGGGCTAGGAGAACCTTCTCCATTTGGGGACTTGACTTCTTTGTGTGAAAATAATTGATTTCAAAAATTAATTAAGTCTTTTTTTTTCTATTCTAAATTAGCTGTCGATCTTTTTTTAAAAACAAGGGAGCTCATTGAATTGAATTCAGTAATCATTTTTTTTAACAGCAACTATGCAGTTAAATTTTGGATTAGAAAAGTGGCTGGGGCATGAGCCATAGCCTTAAGGAACCCATGTGCTGGGAGAGAAGCTGGGTAAGGAACCCATGTGCTGGGAGAGAACCCATGTGCTGGGAGAGAAGCTTAAGGAACCCATGTGCTGAGAGAGAAGCTTTAATCGTGCTACCATTATAATTGCAATCTATCCTCATTTTAATGAATGTTTATACAGAGCGGAATACTGATGTCTGTCTTCCAACAGTGTTTTCCCAGCCCATTATAAATAAAGTCAAACCTCAGCTCTTGAAAACTCATTTCCTGCCACTGATGGAGAAACTCAAGAAAAAGGCAGCCATGGTGGTGTCTGAGGAAGACCACATGAAAGCTGAGGCCAGGGGGGATATGTCCGAGGCTGAACTTCTCATCCTAGATGAGTTCACCACGCTGGCCAGAGATCTCTATGCCTTCTACCCTCTCTTGATTAGATTTGTGGACTATAACAGGTATGATGTTCAAAAGTAATTTAGTAATTTCCCTAATTCCATCATACCCTTCCTTGGCTCATGTGTTCCTACTGAATTGCTCCATTCACTGTTTGTCCGTGAGCTTGTTCATGGTTATGACATAATTAAATGTTTATAGGTAAGTTAGTTTTTACTGAGCATCTTAAAATTGAAGTTAGAAGTTACATTGTGAAGCAGTCTGTCTTTGGCATGTAAAAGTTTACAGTTTGACAGTTGTGATGTTTACATTTTATTAAATGTTGCAACATTTGCTGAAGCCATTGTGAGCTCTGTCATCAGCAAAGTTAAATTTGGGATGGTGATTTTTATTTTTTTTTTAATGGACTTTAAGGGGTAACTGAGAAACCACTCTATTTATTGTGTGATCCAGGGCAAAGTGGCTAAAGGAGCCTAACCCGGAAGCGGAGGAACTCTTCCGCATGGTGGCGGAAGTCTTCATCTACTGGTCGAAATCCCATGTGAGTATGAAAATATTGACAGACACTGCCTACTGCTGTTTGGTTTATGATAAAGGCTTTTTGCATGTTGACCCATTTTCCAGTTCCCCTCAGTAACTACCTATCGTGGTGTTTCTCAAACCTGTCTACTGGGCTTCATGTAGCAGTTGAGGAGAGAGAATAAGTTCCCCTGGGGAGTTTGAGGAGCTATAAACCTTCTTTTGAGTTTTGTAATTTAGGTTTTAAAAAAATCACAGTGATTTTTCATTGCATCCATAAACATGTTTTAAATTTTCCCCTAAATTTTAGAGTAATATTGGCATTACATAGAGATGTACCATTTTTACTGTCTAGCTTGCCCTATCTCTTGGCATTTTACCCTCTAATCTCCAGCAGTGCTCAGGCCTCAGTTGAGAAGTGCTGACATAGACTAGTGATTTCTCATACTAGGGCATCCTTGTTTTACTTGCAAAGTTACTATTTCCTTAAATTTATCTTCACACCCTTTCACTTCTGTAAGGATTTGGTTTGGCTCACTTTTCAGAATCCTGTGGCTTTTCAAATAAAGCTTCTGCTAGGAATCTTGTTGACAGAATTTCTAAAGTACCTATTTAGCAAATTTTCACTATTTTATATGTTACAAGTAGAATTATGTATTTTTAAATCTGGAAAATATTTTAATCATGAAAAGAATTTTATAGTATTCTATCATTTATTTCCAGTAACTAGCAGAACATGGGTAAATGGGCATTTATTATTGTCCCAAATTATTTCAAAAGCTTCAAATATTTATGTCAATTATAATTCTATGCCACTTTGTAAATGGGAGACTCTTAAGAGGGTACCTTCCTGCTTTACTTCATCAGATTGTTATATAAATCAAATTACTTTGAATATGTAATATTTTTTAAAAACCAACATATTCATATTTAATATTTAGGATAATAAGTATTGTTGCCTATATCTGAGGAGTCTTTCAAACTTAATACTGAACTTTATATAAAAACATACATAAAAACATATAATGACTCAGAAAAGATATATGAAATAATGGCTTTTTTAAAATTTAAATTTGTCTCTTCACATTGACATTATCTGTGATGTCATAGAAAATTATTTTAGATTCTTTATGTTTCTAGGGAAAAGCAAATATTTCTTGTTCTATATGACTCATGTCAGAGGAATAGATTAGATCATGCAGGCTTTTCTAAAGAAAAATTTAAAATCCAGAAGCAATCAACCCATCTTGAGCTGCCAAAGAACAAAGATAGATTTTTGTATTTTTACCTTTTATTTTCCCTGTTGAGTTACTCCACCTGGGATGCCTACTGGGCAAATGAGGAGGAGCCCAAGAATGAGTCACTTAAGAAAACTAAATACTAAATATTTTTTCTTAAAGAACTGAGACTCTTCAATTTCATCAATCACTAAAATGCCAAACAAGCTTCTTTAAATTTATGTACAAGAAGGCCGGGCACGGTGGCTCACGCCTGTAATCCTAGCACTCTGGGAGGCCGAGGCGGGAGGATCGTTTGAGCTCAGGAGTTTGAGACCAGCCTGAGCCAGAGCGAGACCCTGTCTCTACTAAAAAATAGAAAGAAATTAGCTGGACAACTAAAAATATAGAGAAAAAATTAGCCTGGCATGGTGGCGTATGCCTATAGTCCCAGCTACTCGGGAGGCTGAGGCAGGAGGATTGCTTAAGCCCAGGAGTTTGAGGTTGCTGTGAGCTAGGCTGACGCCATGGCACTCTAGCCAGGGCAAAAGAGTGAGACTCTGTCTCCAAAAAAAAAAAAAAAAAAAAATTTATGTGCAAGACCTAAAGTTTGGGACAAGAGTATTTATCATAATCAGTAGGTTTTTAGATGAACACCATCTAATGATACTTTCAAGAAGAAGAAAACAATATGATTATATGGTTTTGAATCTCATGGGCATATTGGACACAAATCTGTTAATATATGTTACATTCTTCCTCAAATATTTAAAGATGAATTGACTTCTCCTGCCTTTTTATGTTCCCGAATTAAAAGTGAATAAGTAATGTTATGGTATTTTAAAAAGTTGGTAAAACTGGGACGCCGAGGCAGACAGATTGTTTGAGCTCAGGGGTTTGAGACCAGCCTGAACAAGAGTGAGACCCTGTCTCTACTAAAAATAGAAAGAAATTATCTGGACAACTAAAAATATATACAGAAAAAATTAGCCGGGCATGGTGGCTCACGCCTGTAGTCCCAGTTACTTGGGAGGCTGAGGCAGGAGGATCGCTTGAGCCCAGGAATTTGAGGTTGCTGTGAGCTAGGCTGACGCCACGGCACTCTAGCCTGGGCAACAGAGTGAGACTTTGTCTCAAAAAAAAAAAAAGAAAAATCCGACAGAGTAGAGAGTGACATCATAGTTGTATGTGTCCGGGAAAGTCTACATTAATCTCGGGAAGCAGTATATCCTTTTCACCAGCTACGTTGGAGTTTGAGTACTCATTCTACTCCTTGGAAGATGGGTGATCTTGCAGTTAAATTCTCTGAACCTGAGTTTTACCATCTTTGCAACATACATATCCATATCTTGTTCATAGAAGTGTTGGTTCTAACCAAGCACCCTCTTTAGATACTCAACAAATATTTGTCCCCTTTCTTGATAAGTCTTATATATCAGATTAATACTTATCTCTGTAGAAGATTTTGGGCTCTGTGTATCCTCTGATTACATGGAATTCTTATCTAAGTGATTTTAACTGAAATTTCCTTTGCAACTCCTCAGAATTTCAAAAGAGAAGAGCAGAACTTCGTTGTACAGAATGAAATCAACAATATGTCTTTCCTTATTACTGATACCAAGTCAAAGATGTCAAAGGTATTACTAAAAACTGTTTCACTGTTCTAGAGAATGTCTGAATATAACTTTCATGAATTGACCTTTTTCTTTTAGATTGGTTGAAGATTTATACCTGGAATCTGCTAGATTTGGTAATGTTATTCACTAATTCAAAAGCACATACTGCTTTAAGCGTACCCAGGATTTGTTTTATTGTGCTATGATAAGATATGCAGGCATGAAAATGGTTCTCATGAAGGAAGTAGTTTCTATACATAGATCCCTAGTAAAAGGACGTGTGACACGCCACACAGGGCCATGTGAGGGAGGTGTGGGGGGGAGGCAGAGGGAGTGAGGGCAATGTAGGCCAGAGCCTTTATTGTGGTTCCCACAGGAAGGAACAAGCAAGGTATAGGTTTATGCTTGGCTGGTTGACCAATTGTCGAGGGCTCTGCGTCATGGGGGCCATACTTGGTTGTCTGGTATCTGGCCCTAGGGATTGGGGCAGGTGGACAGTAGCACAGAGTGTGAGAGCTTAATAAGGAAGTGGAGGGTGTGGGTTCTGGATTGGTTGATTGTATATGAAAGGTGACCTCCCCAGACCAGAGGATTCATTTACTTCTCTAGGAATCAGCTAGCCACAGAAAAGTCAATGTCTCCAGGATCAGCAAGTCTCCAAGATGTCAAAGAATCAGAATAAAGACAGACAGACAGACAGACACACACACACACACACACACACACAGCCCACTCACAAAATTGCCAGTCATTATAATACAGGAACAGCTAGTCAATATTATGTATTCATCAAGGGTGAATATTTGTAAACTTATATGTGCCAAATATATAAACCTCAAAATAATTAGCTGCATTGTCTAACAACCACGTAGATGAATTCCAGGTGCTGACACATGAGGCCAGAGGCATGCTGTCAGATTTTTTGTTTTGTCTATCACTCATGTTGCGGAGAGGAGGAGCTTCCTTGTAAAACCTTTTAACACTCATGCCTTTATGTTTTGAATTACTGCTAAGTAAGAAATAAATACATTTCATGTGGTAGCACACACCGTATGCTGCCTAATGGCCACAGATCCAAAACGAGTGGTACTCTAGCCCAGGAAACTAGCCTCTGCCAACTCAGTAGATCGTGGGAAGAGTTTCTTGGGAGGTGCACCCCGTCCACTGGACTCCAAAAGCGACTAGTTCCTTGGACCCGCCTTGTTGGCTCCTACAGGAGTAGTAGAATAGCATTGCTTGGTAGGCTTAGTCATGTTTAGAGTTTTAAATGCCATGTGTGTATTTGACACTGTAACACATGAACTAGAAGCTGATGTCACCTGAAGCTTTTCATGACCTAGAACATTTGTCTGACTGCTACAGGCTGTCACTACTGGTGACTGTGCTCTGGAAACACGCACAGGAGATGGTGATTTTTCTCTCCCCTGGGCTGAGGATGAGCCCGAAGAGTGAGGAGATGCTTTCCTAAGAGTACAGATTTCACAGATGTTAGTGAATTTTTCTGCTTAGACAAAACGTTGTCAGTTTAGGCCAGCATTGATGAAGGTATAGAGAAAGGAAGTGAGAAGGCCAATATTTTCTTTGAGAGGATGACAGTGATTCCAGTGTATCATCAAACGAAGAAAAATTAAAGGTCTTCAGGGCAGAAGCCTGTGTATCCCTTTACAGACATCTTTTTCTTTCTTTTCCATCATTCGAGTCCAGTGATTCTCAAAACATACTTTGAAAGCACTGCACATCCTATAAACTGGCCCGAAAGACCCATAAACATTGACTAATAATAACATTTACTCCTATTTGCAAGGAAAAAAAAGATTCATAGATACGAGCATCTTAATTTTAACAGTTCTCCCCAAAATGTTCTCAAACTAAAGAATAAGATATTTTTTAAATATGTGACTCCTGCGAGACTAGACAGATAGACAAAAATAGTAATAAAGCTGAAAATTTTAGAAATAAATGATTGTACTTACCTTCCTTGTTTTAAAAATCTCTCTCTCTTTTTTTTTTTTTTTTTTTTTTTTTTTGCTTTTGGCTGCCTAAGTGTTTGCAATTTCGTATCACATAGGTATAATAAGCTTTTTTCCTAGAAATAATGTTTCTCCTTCTAACAATGGAGTCAACACAAACACTAGATGTTGGTTAAAGGAATCATGATGCACATGTGTGTCAGCACGTGGACAGATTTGAGAGTGATTATGTCAGCTATCGAAGCACAGTGACTGCAGTTGTATCTGAATTATCAAGGGGCTCTACTGAACCTGGACGGCAGGAGGGACCCCCAAATGGGGTGTTGTGAGGGGCTGACTGACGTCGATCCCGAAAGCTGTGCTGTCCAGGACTGGTGCTGAGAGTAGATGAGAGGAGGATGCACGTTGGGTGTCACATCTGAGGCTGAATGGACGGAGATCTGGTTCCCTTCTAATGCCGAGAGCAGGGAGATGTAGAAAGCTTCAGGGGTCCCTGTTACAAGACCTCAGACCATCTTCCCGAGGCATCAGAGCAGCAGACAGATCCACCCTACAGAGTCCTGAAGGAAAAGGGAGCTCACTTCGAACAGAGATTTAGACCAAATGCAGACACAAACCAGAGGAGATGCGGTCCCCATGAGTCTTCCGCTGATCACCCCAGCAGGGGATAGTCATTGTTGATGTGCAGTGCCAATTCCAAAACTAGAAGAGAATATAAAATAGACCGAGGCCAGCAGACCAATCTGGAATATGCTAATCCCAGAGAGGGAACCACATTTTGACTTAAAGCAAAATGTATGTAGCTCATGAGGCAGAGAGAGGCTGGTGCATGTAAGTGGGCCATGCTGCTCTTGGAAGGAGAGTGACCACCTGAGTGCAGCATGCAGATCCTGCTGTGCTGTCTTCAGGGACGTGTGTGATGGCGGCGATGACCGTGTCAAGTGGACGTTAGTGCCCTTGTAATCACTTTGTCAGTTTGCGCATGACAACCCTGAACGAGGCCTGCGAGTCCTCTCCCTTCAGAGAAGCCTTTCTGTCTGCCCCTCCCAAGCGCTCTCCTTAGCCCCTGCTGGGTCCTAGCAGGGCTCCTGGCCATCGTTCTGTGGCCCATCCGTGACTTCTTTTAGGCCATCTATTCTTCAGGGACAGGAAACATATTTACTCGGTCACTCCAAAGCACAATGCAATACTTAGTGCATAGAAGCTACTTAATTAATATGGATGAAGTAAATTAACTTTTAACTTTAAAGAATTCAAAATGTGGTCATTAATCAAGGCTCTTTTGTGTGTCTTACTTTGCTTTTTACTGACTCACTGTTGCAGTGGTACAAAATATATCATCTTGCTGCATCATGCAGCCAGCATCGCTGAAGTTTTTAGTTTCATAACTTGTTTGAAAACCGTATACTGATAGCATTTATTACAGATTCTCTATTTATGGATGTGAGGGAAGAATAGTGGGTTTTCCCTGTTGCTTTATAGGATGGTACCCTATTTTTTCTTAAGATTTCATTTCCTATTGAAATGTAGTCACTAGCCTTTGGCATTTAAAAGCCGGGCTTCTTTTTATAATTAGCCTATCTAAAATATATTTCAGAAGTCTTTTTTTGAGTTTTTTTTTTGTAGGCCATTTCAGAGTAGGAATATTAGAAATGTTTTTCTAAATTTTTACTGAAAGGCCATGTGATAAACAGAACAAATTAAAAATGTGGTTTCAATTTGGGTACGGTGGAGGAAAGAGCTCAGCTTTGAGAGGTAGACGGACCTGGACCGCTGACTCTGCCACTTTGTCACTATGATACCTTGACTAGTCTTGAACCCCACTGTCCATATATGCAAAATTTCATGTTACTTGCCCTAATGGATGTTTGTAAAGATCAAAATAATGTGTGTCTTTATACCTCATAGATTGTAGGCACACCACAAAGTTTAACTGATATTCTTATAGTAACAAGATGATCAAGTTAAAATACTACTGACTGCCTAACACTTATACACATAGTAAGTACTTAGAGAATTTATTAGAGGAAGAAATGGGTAGGATGGTAAAGAGGATTTCATAGAGAAGTGTGAGTATTTGAATTTAACATTGAAAAATGAGTAGTTTCTAGATGGGTCATAAGGAGAAGTTGGGGAAGCAAGCTAATATCCCCTTTCTTCTAGCCCTGGAACTGTTTAGCTGAAGGTTAACAGTATGTCTTAAGGATAGTCTGCTTGAGGTTTTTCTTGCCTTTTTGCTGGTCCTCTGTTAAATTTAAGGCTATTTTAGATGAAATTGTTAGCCATGTGTGTGTGTGTGTGTGTGTGTGTGTATGTGTATGTAAGGGAGAGAGAGACAGACAGATGTTGCTTGGTTTAGGAAGTGGGCTCAGTTTTTCTGTTTCCTCCTTAACTGTGCCCACGTACTGGCCATCCTATTGCTTATTTATATCTGATCCAAATGTTGGGGCACAGATTGAAAATGAAATGGTCTGAAAATTCAATAGCTTTAGTCGTTCTGATTAAATTATTGAACGGCTCCTGTGAGCAAGGGGCCCCTGCTTGGTTCTGCATGTGAGAAGGGACAAGACAGGTTTGGCCACTGCCCTAATGGACCTCCAGAGTCAGCGAAAGGAAACAGACACTCACCAAACACAAAACCAACCAATATGTCCACAAGAATATGTGATTGCTTGCAGATGTGATTTCTTCTTACCAGCGGTGATATCACCCACAAATGTTCAAAGATTGACTAACTTCTCTTTCCAGTTACAGATTTCTTATGGGATAGAAAGCGAGATTATTGTCTGTGCATAAGTAGGAATTCATTTGTCTCGTGTTTCTCAAACTTGAGCAATTTATAGTTGCCTTTTGTGTTGATTTAAACTATTTTTATTATAAGCTCACTTATTTATAAATATCAAAACAGAGATAAGCTCCTTCTGCTTATAGAATGCAAACATAAAAGCAAAAGAACTTTACAAGTTAAAAATCAAAGAAAACTCTAACACGAATAAAATTTAGACTTCAGTATATTAGAAGATGTTTTGCTGGAACTAAATTACCAGTATTACATAGAAATATGTTTGCATAATTTGTATCAATTTGTTTAATTTTTAAGGCGACGGTTCCTCATTTGGGTAATTGTTTTTATCATTTTAGTATGTTTCCTTTTGAACAAAGAGCTCATTTAAAACTAATTCATTATTTTTATAGGTTAATAATAGTATAAATAATTACTCATTGAGTTTTTTTCTGATGAACTTACTGAGAATAATCTCTTACAAGTTGGTACATATAAAAATGGGATCCAGGCTATAAGCACATCTCTTTGGACCATAAATATGATTCTTATTGCTATGGTTTAGAAAATTATAGGTTTGGTATAACATATCAATATATGATATATGTGATTGTATACATTATATTTTACATGTTATATTATTAATATAATATATAAGCTACCATTACTATATGATAACACAATTGTTTTTCACTACTTTCACTATGCCAGAACCTTCTTTCAACATCATGTATATATTTCACCTCCTTTTAAATAAATCAGATCATATTTGTATATTAAATTGTTTTATTTCTTTCCCAAGACTATTACAATATGTCATTATCATGAAACTATGTTCCAAGTTTGAATTACTGCTAGAAAATATTCAGTATGCCCAAAGAAGTGGATATGTGACAGTTATTTTAATTTTAACGTTAGGACATGCCCTCTTACTAGAAAGCAGAATACTCATTGGCCAGTGAGAATTAGACTCTGTCATTTGAGGGGACCTGTGGCACCAGCATAAGCCTCAAAAACATCACAAGAGAGCCCTGAAACAGCATGGCAGTATTCGGTTGTGAACTAGTTGTCCAGATAGTCCCCAAGATTTATGAGAACACTGACTAGTGTGTTATTTCTGTTTCTGTTAAAGAAGGATTGAGGCTCTGAGGAGACAAGTTGCAGACTATGTAAAAGAAAAATGTATTTTATAATCATTTTACATGTATTATTACACACATATGCCATATATATGTATGGATGGATATTTCAAAGCAAGCATTTGTCAAAACAAAAATCAACCCTTTATTCTTAAATTTCCTTCTCTTAAGCATCAAAAATTAGAAAACACACAATATCCAAAATCACCGTAGGATTTTTTATATTCATCTTCCTCCCTAAAATTACACTGTTCATTTTCCTTCTAAAAATTAACACGGAAATGCATCCTGGTGCATTATTACGACCTAGGAATCGAAGAGTAGGAATTAAAATTAGCAAAAGATGCTACGAGGGGAAGAGAAAAATTATTCTCAGAGAACAGTAGGATTTTCAAAAATTAGGGACCCGCAGAAAATGGGGAGGCCCAAGCAACAGTCGAGTTGGAGAAGAGTCATAGTTGCAAAGGTGAGAAAAGCAGGCCTGGATCCCAGCCCTTCTCTTTTGTTCCGTAGGCAGCTGTTTCTGACCAGGAGAGGAAGAAAATGAAGCGGAAAGGAGACCGGTATTCTATGCAGACCTCTCTCATCGTGGCGGCGCTGAAGCGCCTACTGCCCATTGGGCTGAACATCTGTGCCCCGGGGGACCAGGAGCTCATTGCTCTGGCCAAAAATCGGTTTAGCCTGGTGAGTCTCCTTTCCTTCCCAGAGCTCGTGATCATCCAGCCTCCAGCCTCCCCAGTGTTTGACTCCTTTGTCGCACCTCCCTGTGTCAGTGTTTCATTTGCATTAAATGTTTTATTAAGCAGTTTTTCTGCAGGGTCCCCAGGGCTCAAAAACAAAGACTGCCTTTTTTTTTTTTTTTTTTTTTTGAGGCCATTTTTATCTCTTTCTAAGTTATATGTTAATCACCTCCAAGGCCCATTCAGGAACCAAACAGAAAACACACAAACAAATCTCTGATATTGTGGAAAAAAAAAGGAATTCATATGAACTCCTGTATCAAATTTGTGATGAGAGATACACTCAAATTTAAGAAGGGCGATTTTTCAATGTTAGAAGCATAATACAGCGTGCCAGTTGTGGTTAGATAAGGTGCTGGCTTTCAATCAGCCACTCTTTTCCTTTGCAAGCATCAGGATTTAAGTTCTCAGGATTTCTTTGTGTCCTCTGTTTTTCCTTTTTGTAGCTATGCAGATGAGGATGCAATCTTGCAAAAATGTATATTGGAAGTAGTTGTGTAGTATTTGAGTCTCACATGCGTGTTCCTTGCTATTAGTAGATCATGAAGAACATTCTTAAGGGCTAAGATAACTTAGTGGAGATTTGGGAGAATGCTGGAGATGTACTTCTGTTTGAGCCCAAGGAAACATGCTGTCGTCTCCCTTCTTGTTATGAAATGGAAACTTAATTCCATTGAGTTTTAATGTACTGACTGTGGGGTTAAAGTAGGTTGTCTTGTTTCAAGCTACAGCGATATCAAGAAATAACCTGAAGGAAAATGCCCAAAATCTGTGGCATGTATTTTGATACAGATATTTGCTAGATATATGCTATTTCAAAAGAGGCTTGGGTTGTTTCTATTTGTTTCTATTGACTTGTGACTGTTGATGCATTGTAAGACTCCTTTTAGGTAACATATATTTCTTGACAGAAAGATACTGAGGATGAAGTACGAGATATAATCCGCAGTAATATTCACTTACAAGGCAAGGTAAGCCAAATTTTATTCTTAAAGCTCATTTAGTATCTATAAGTTAGTTAATCTCGCTTTAGAATAATACTATAAATAATGCTGTTTTAGCCATTAAGGTCATGGAAATATATTATTTTAATCGGTCATTATCTTCCTTGCAAAGCCTTTTGTATTACAAATTCCAAAAATAATAAATCATATATTTTTTTAAAGAAAAGATTTTCAAATTTGGATTAAAAAATGTCGCCAGTTGAAATAAAAACAGGATATGTACTTTGTATAGCTTGGTTTGAGTGTAGTATAGTGTAGCTTGAGTTTGAGGCTGTTTTGGACATGGTAACAGGTATCTATAAGAAATTGAATTTTACACTGAGTGGTCAGAAATTAAATATGTATATTAAAGAGTCAGTATAAAGAGATACTGAGAATTGTGGCAATAGAAATAAATGAGTTTACCCAAGGAATGGATATATAATACATTTAAGAAAAAAAGGCAAGATAGAAACCAATATAACACCTTTTTAATGGTGGCTGAAAGAATTGTTCGCAGTAGTTTTTGCAGTCCAGTGAGCATTTGCTATTACTTGGAAAATTTTTCATTCATTTCAATGAATAAATAATTCATTTGTTTATAGAACCCGTTATGTAGTTTAAGAAGTCAAACTATTATTTTGACCCCAGTTATTTGCTTCTATTGTGGTATCCCTTCCAAGGAATTTTTTTTTTTATTATGAAAATGTCCAAATGTCAAAAAGTAGTAACATCAATGTAACACAGGCCTTCCTGGGTATTAAAATGTCTCTTTCCAAAGATCCAAACCGTATTCTTTTTCATTTAGCACTTTGGAGTAGAATGTAAAGGGAAGACATTAGAGTGTGATCTCTTTTCAGATAGCAAAAAGACTTTGAACGTGTTTTAAAATGTTCGTAAAGCATCCCACCAAACCTCAGGCCAAGAGTTTACACTCCGAACATTTTTCCCTTCAGGGAGAGGTGCTAAATGTTCTTACATACATGGGTGTTTGAGGAGATTATATGCCCCCAGAAGGGGACCCTGGGATCCCCATGGGACCCCGGACCACACTTGGAGAACCACTGCTCTGGTACAATCACTACTTAATTAGAGGCAGGAAATGTTCAGTACCTCATAAGGGGTCTGTTCCAATCTCAGGAAATGGTCAATTAAAAGTGGTTATGACTTGGTAAGCGGAAAGAAATGCTTCCATTATATTCTAGAGGTCATTTGTAGGAATACTTTGGACGATTTAGATTATGTATTGGGAGGAGAAGAAGAAAGAAGAAAGCAGAAAAGGAAACATTTATAGTCAATATTTCACCTCCAAATAAATGAGATCTGCAAATAAAGAGGTAATGAATACAGATTCATCTTGCCATTTTATTCTATCCTTTCCGATGCTAGCGGTTAGGCATGCCTATTATGAAGATATACAGACTTCCAAACAATTAATTATTTTGTGCCTAGTTCCTCCTTGAACACATTATCTTGAAATTGTAGGGCTGGTTATCTTGAGGCTGGGGGAGTAATTTTATGTTAGAAAAAAATAAAGATTCTGCTTTATTAAATATATTTATGTATTAACTAGAACTCAGAATTGAGATTAAAACCTAGAAGTACCGTGTATAGTCTGCACATGAGAAAAGCATACGGAGGAAAGCATGTTATTTTATCAAAGCACAAATGGCATTTACAAGTCATTCACGTACAAAGCTCTATCTCTGTGTTTGCCTCTAGATGAAAGTTATTTTTTGACATTGCAGACTATGCTTTCCCAGGCTAGGAATTGTGAAGTTTTAGATGTTATCAGTTTAT
The DNA here is from genome assembly GCA_028533085.1 of Varecia variegata. Taxonomy (NCBI): domain Eukaryota; kingdom Metazoa; phylum Chordata; class Mammalia; order Primates; family Lemuridae; genus Varecia; species Varecia variegata. The sequence goes on along the minus strand of CM052455.1, from coordinate 2,191,456 downwards.
TTCTGCTTTATAACATGCAGTCTCCCATTTTTAATGGAGATCCTTAGGGGGAAGAGAAAGACAAGTGGATTGCTTTGTCCATTTTTTAATGATATACTTATTCGACATTATTTATTTGCAGTGACGTGCTCTATCTCCTGTTAAGATGCTTGTATTTGTCAGTTTCTGTGATTCATAATAATCATAATAAAAACCATGAAGACTTCAGATAGGTCTTTCACTGAGGAAATTTGACGATATTAAAAAAAAAAAGTAAGATGTGTAGACTCTTTTATGATGACAGTATGATTTTAAAGACCTCCCCTGATTTATATAATCTAAGATCTTTGTTTCAGTGAGACTGAGCTCTGTTATAGAGTCCCTATAATTAGAGAATAATGTGATCCCATATCATTGTCTGTAGACGCAAACATGTAAATCTCTCAATAGTTAGACTGTGAATGGGGAAGAGAAGGATCCAAGTGGCCTTACCCACTTCCTTTCCTTGACTGTGTCCAACTCATCCATAAGCCCTAGGCACAACCCCACTTGTTTAGGGAGATCTTCCCAACTACCGACAAAGTAGGTTAAATCCCATGGTACCTTGCATTTCTTTTCGGTAGCACTCATCACGATTGCGAATATTCGTTCAGTGACTGTCTTCCGCACTTGATGATCAATTTCATGAGTACAAGGGCCTTAGCTGTGTTTCTCTCTGCATAGTATTTTTTGGTATTTTGGGTTTTTGTAAAAGTTGTATACATTTAAGGTATACAACATAATGTTTTGATGTTCGTATTCATAGCAAAATGATTATTATGGTTAGGCAAATTAGCATATCCATCTCCTTAAGAGCCTCTAAAATCTACTCTCTTAGCAGATTTTCAGCATACTATACAATATTATTAACTGTAGTCACCATGCTATATTAGATGTCTGGACTTCTTCCTACCTAACTACAGTTCTGCATAGGGTTTTTTTTGTATGTTTGTTTTTTGGATTTTTTTGGGGGTGGGGTGGGGGTTGTTTTTTTGATACAGAGTCTCCCTCTGTTACCACTACTAGAGTGCAGTGGCATCGTCATAGCTCACTGCAACCTCAAACACCTGTGCTCAAGCCATCCTCCTGCCTCAGCCTCCTGAGTAGCTGTGACTATAGGCACATGCTACCACACATGGCTAATTTTTTAATTTTTGGTAGAGACGAGGTCTTGCTAGGTTGTTCGGGCTACGCCCAGTAAATAATGGCAGATCCATTTCTTCTCCTTTTTAAATTAGAACCTTGTACTTTATATGCTTTTTGCTTTTTTCTGCAGTTGGAGGATCCTGCTATTAGATGGCAAATGGCTCTGTACAAAGACTTACCAAACAGGACCGACGATACCTCAGATCCCGAGAAGACAGTAGAAAGAGTCTTGGATATCGCAAATGTGCTTTTTCATCTTGAACAGGTCAGATTTTGTGTTGACTCTAGCATATTTGCCTTAAGCACATAAAATTTTTTTAAAAAGAGCAAGTGTGTTAATTTTTTAACTGTAGGTCAAAAAACATATGTTCAGCATATTTGTTATAAAGAATATATGAGTCAGGAGTGCTTAGTATCTAATAAACACAATATCCAAGCTTATAATTTTTATAGCAATATATAATAATATATTTTGGGAGATCGAGGCCTTTGTTTTATTGTCTTTTTCCAGATATTTCTAAAATTATACAGGTAATTAGGATTACATACTTAATTCTAAATCCTTCTAAAAAAAATTCAAGATTTATACCTGATTTCAAATATTTTTATTACTGCCTGTGACAACATGTTTGAGATATTATCTTTTACTGGTTTAATATTTGAAGTGTTTTCTTTTTTGTCACTTGCTTAACCTTTCCTTTTATTAGAGATATTTTTGAGCTAATTTTCCTCACGATCAGGAATAAATTACATTTAGAGAAGAACAGTGCATTGATATGAAAATCATGTGAGAAAAGTGTTTTTAGATAATTTTTCAGTCGTGTCCTCTTTTACACTACAGAGCTCACTGTGCGTTTGATATTCTTACCCATTACCTTGGCACAAGAATTTCCAAAACAATAATACTTCGTACATTATCAATCAGAGGGTGATATTTTCAAAAAAGGGATGCCCTGGCTTAGGTGAGATATCTGCAACACAGAGATATCTGCAACACTGTTTCTCATGAAGTCCCTCGAGCAAAATAACACCAGCAGGAAGGAGCTCAGTGTGAACTCAACGCTGTGATCTGTCATCGGGCCCTTACGACAGTATCTTCCCGACTTGGTGATTTCACAGTGAACGTAAAATAATAAGCTGCCATATGTGATGTCAGGAACTTTGCCACCTTAATGCTTTGAAAAAAGTTTTTTAACTTTGTATTTCTTTTAGCCATATTTGAACATATTAACGTAGCAGTAATAAACATTTTTCTTGGATTCCTATTTTATATTGTTCGTACTCCTACCCCTGTCCTGGGTAGTAAAGTAACATAAGAATATCATCTAATGTAATATGCTTTTAATTTCCTTCTTGCTTACTCAAATGCCCCACCTGCGTAAGGGTGGGGAACCTTGGGACCACATGTGGCCCTCCAGATCCCCAAGTGTGGCCCCTTTATTAAAAGGATTTGTTCTTTAAAATTTGGATTCAATCAAAAGGCCGCACTCAAGGATCCAGAAAGCCACACGTGACCCCAAGACTTCAGGTTCCCTACCCCGCTATAGTATTTTCAGGAAATATTAAATAAATACAAAGTATCAATCAGCAGATGACCAGACTTGAAGTAATCACATTTTAAGTTATTAAAGAGTTGTGTATCTAGAATTACATACATATTTAAGAAGATTATTAAATGTTAATTAAACGGCTACCGTAAGACCATTTCTGGCAGCATTCCTCTGCCATAAGTTTTTAATTCTTCCGGGTTTTCATACAGGTATCTAGATTTGCTTGAATGAATTTTGAATACATTAAATAAAGCTTACTGAAATCTGATATTATATTCCTATAGTATTATATATTCATAGATACAACCAATCATGATGAATGATGACATTTCTCAAATGAGATTCTCTTTACTAAGCATCCTTTCATGCCTTGGATGTTTCGTGAATACACTGCCATACGGTGGCTTTATACTCAGCAAGTCCTGGGTGCTGTCCCCGAGCGCATGTGTCTCATGCTGTAATAGAGGATGTAGACACCTAAACAGATAAATGTGTAATGATAGATGTACTGGGACATAAATGTGCCGAAGAAGGTGTAAGAGGAGTCCGCTTAAAGTAGGTATGAAGTAGGTGATCCCTGTGTAAATCTTAAAGGCGAAATAGGAATTATCTAGAAAAAGATAAGGGGATCAGATTTTAGTTAGGGCCAAGTGTTCTTCAAAATGTTAAGGATATGGCAGGATAGGTTTATCGTGAGAGGAGGATTTTTGAGTAAAAGGAAATTGCCAGTTATCAAAAATAGAAAACTGTGTGAGATATCTGTGTGTAGAATTCATGGAACGCCCCTATTGTGATGTTAATTTGTAACTGAGTCATGGGGTAGTTTGCAAAGCATATTTTAACTTGCTAGAGTCAGTGGAAAAACAGTAGGTGTATAGGAAATACTTGATTTAATTTATCTCAAGTATCAGCAACCTTTTTTAGATGGGCATTTTGTACTGTACATCTGGTAACTTTTCTCATGAGAGTAGGCTACACATCCTTTGAATTTGCTAATACTCCAACTCGAGCCAGACTAACATATCAGCACATCAAGACGTTCAGACAGTTACAAAGTACATCTTGGTGTTCACCTTTGGGTCACCGATCTTATCAATAACTATTTACTTGATTTATAGGAAAGTCCACTATTTAAGGTCTTTCCTTGAATGATAAAAGGCCCTGCCACATGAGAAGCTTCATGATGGCAGGAACTTATTCTGCTGTGTTCTCTTCTGTATCTTCAATGCCCGGGTACCTAATGTATGTTTGTTGACTGTCACCTATGCTGATCACAATGCTATATCACCATTAAAAGTTACCGTTTACAGATTCGGATCTCAAAATGCAACTCTAAATTGAAATGTGTTGGGTCTAATTGAATAACACTGCCCTCGATTCTGTTTTCATCTACCCCATTAAAGCTCAGCAATGTTTTGTTTTGTTTTTTTCACTTAACACACTCATCAAGAAGAAAATTGAAGTGGATAATTGTCCAAAAAGTATTTCTTGATCCTATGGGACAAAAAGTGTCACAGATACAAGTGCTTTTGAATTAAACAAATTTGTTAAAATTCCTAAACCACTGTTGTCCAAACATTGCTAATGTTTTCTTCAGGCATTATTGAGTTCATATTTTGACCCTTTACTGAAAAGAATAATAAATTCACTTTTACTTTTTTAGCTAACGTAACATTTTTATTTCTTTCAGAAATCTAAACATTTGAGCCGGAGATATTACAGTCTGGGAAGTACAGTGCTCAATTGCCTAGAGATTACTAATTAATTTAGAATCATATGTTGGGATTTTTTTCTTTCTAATCCTTATAATTAATCTCTTTTTCTTCTTGGCATTTCAAACACCATTAGTTAAAGAAATTGCTTGCTTGCAACTTTTGAATTCTCATTTGTCCCTATCTAACAAAATAGTTATGTATTTTAACATTTTTGCAAAATTAAACCCTCTTACTCCTAATACTGTGTTCACAAGCCTTGTCATCTCCGTATCTTGTTATATTAAGGAACAGAAGAATTTTCATTAGAATCTTCTTTCACTGACTCGATTTGTTTTTATTGCTGTAGCTCATATGATAAACTTGGTTCCAATGGATACGTAAATAAGAATGGGGTAATTTTTATTGTATAGGCAGAAAAGATGTTTTAGAACCAAAAGGAACCATAAAGAACCACAGAAAAATTTGAGAGGGGAACAAAATGATTTTATATACAATGGTTTTATGTTTCTTCGATTTTGGAGGTGACATAGCTTCTGAAGTACACGCTATTGGGAAAATGTGATATTTTTACTAAGGAAATTATGTAGCACTTAAAACTATCTCAAATTTAGCTTCGGGTACCATTTAGCATACGGGTTTTTCCATGATAATTTTAAGGTACTTTTGGAATCGGAATTCCAAATGTAGGTTACTTAAAAGGAGCAGCTGTTTAATAGTATGTTTTGGGGGTAACATACTCATATATATATATATATGTTATATATATAACATATATATATATATAACATAACATATATATATATATATAACATAATATATACTCGGGATATAAATATTTATTTCTTTGTGTCATTTTCCCTCAGGTGGAACATCCGCAGAGATCTAAAAAGGCTGTCTGGCATAAACTACTCTCTAAGCAGAGGAAGAGGGCAGTTGTAGCCTGCTTCCGAATGGCCCCCTTATATAATCTGCCAAGGTCAGAATTGTTAAAATATTTATAATAGATTAAAGTGATTTCTCCCTAATAAGGTGTCTAGAATTTACCTTAACATGAATACGGCAGTCCAGGGGAAGGGTGGAAGAGATTTATTGGTTCTTATATGTAATATTTGTTTAACTTTGTTGGATATTTTCAGAGAACTGTGATCTTTTAACGTCCTTGTTAAATGACTCATATCCTGAGGATTAAATATCTGTTCACGTATGTGAGGCAGCATAGAGTAATCAGGAATTCACTCTTTGGCATCAGACTCGCCTTGATTTGAACCCTGGCCTCAGCTTCTCTTCCCTCTGACATCGGTCAAATAACTTAGCTGACTTTGTTATAGTTTTCTCATCTCTGTTACGATGGTACCTGCCTCATGGAGTTGTTTAGATGATTTTATGGGTTGATGTATACCGAATGCTTAGAAGTGAGCTAATATGTTTATGTCACAATAAGTGTTGGTCCTTGTTATTATTTTTGTCATTATTAGCATTTGGGGGAAAGAACTGTCATGGCATTGACATTGGGGAATAATGTAAATGAATTTGACAGACCCATAGACTTCCTCTTAGAGTTATGGCACACATACTTGTTAATAGAGAAGTAACATGGTGGGTTCAAGTCTGGCTTAGTGGCCCGGGTACCATTTCAGCCTTCCTGCAGTTCTCCTAAGCAACTGTGCTCTTTCCCACTCTGAGCTGTATGTAAGTTGCATCATCGCTCCGTCTGTCAAACAGGACTCAGCTTAGCCACATGTCTCTCTTGGAACCTTCCCGACCAAGCCATGCCCTTGGAAGCCTTGCAAGACGAAAGCTTTGTTTCCGGGACACTTTTACATACCTCTCGTAGTAGCACTTTCCTACAGCATTGGGGCTGTCTCTCTCATTCAGACTTTGAGATTCTTTAGAGTTTTGTTCAGTTTTATGTCTTCAGCACCTACAACAGTGCCTGGTATGTGTTTGAATGAATGAATATAAGGCAGGGAAAAACCAGAAACAAAAACCAGACAAAACATCACATTGTCCCTTTGGCTAAGACAGTGGGATTCCTTGTGATCATGTCACACTCGTAGAGTCTAAAATATATTGACTTTTTCCACAAACCATGTGCTACTTCTAAATTCTCTGACTCGATTGTGGTGTCACCCTTTAGTCAAATAAAATATAAGCCTTGAATTCATATTGTCATTCCTTTTCTGGTTACTCCTGCACAGTCATTCTACAGATTTTATCAGTTTTCCTTTGAATTACTTCACATCCTCATCCTTCCTTCCCTAGCCAGCTCTTGGAGTCTCTTGTTCCTTGCCTGTCTCAAGTTGACGGCAGCAGATTTTGAGTGAATTTCTACAGTGTCACAGAGTTTTCTCTCTCTGTGCATCAGAGAGTTTCCACCCTCTCCAGTATGCCATTCTCAAAATGGTGTTCCTTATTCCAATGGTTCTCCAACCTGGCACTGTTTAGAAATACGTTTATATGCACTTAAAAAAATATTCAGGCCTCAACTTATTGAATCAGAATTTCTAGGAGAGCCTAGCATGTGTGCTGTTGAAAGCTTCATGGGTGACTCGGATGTACCAAGAAGATAGAGCACATCCTTTGGCATGCCTCTTTTATGTATAGGAATTTATGGTGATTTCTAGCGGTGCCAGCTACATTGTCAGTACCTCTGCCTGGTTTTGAAGGCCTTTCATGGACCTGTGTATTATGTCTCATGAGTCCTTAGCCCACTTTTGTTATCATTAAGCTCAGCTTCCCATCCTGCAGTGGGATCACTTGGAAGTGAGAAGTATTCACTCCCATCTTGTTCTGTCACGTCCGATACTCTTTTACGACGTTCATTCTTTTATCTTTTCTTACACTGAAATCTTACATCTCTCATTAACTTCATGATGAGTTTGAGTTTTACTGCTTCTTCTAGTCTTCACTGGTCTTTTATTTCATAGTTGGACATTTATTATCAGTTCCAGGGTGTAATCTTTGGATAGATACTGCCATAAAGTTCACTTGATACATTTTGTTTTGGAATCCCCAGGGCCTGTTACTAATGTTAACTTGAACACAGACTAAGTCCTCTTTGGCACTTATTACTTTTTATCAAGAGCCACTTTATGTAATAATGGCTGCCATTTAATGAATACCTATCCAACATGCTTTACGTCCGTCATCTCATTGTAAGTCTTACAAAACTGAAATGTACATGGGGTTAGCCTAGGTTTATAAATGAGAAAAATGAAAGTTGGGAAACTTGACTAACTTGACCAGTGTGACAAAGCTTAGAAATGGCTGAGCCAGGATTTAAACCCAAGTCAGTGTGTGCTCTTAGAGACCTTGCCGTATTTGCTGCAAAGTATCGTCTTTCAGGAGGAAAATCAAAAATAGGAAGTTTATTTTAATTTCCTTTTTTTAGTGCACAGATAATCCAGAATAAAGCACTACTCAATACCTTTTCAATATTTAAAAAAAAAAACCAAAAAATCCTTTTTCTGAAATTTTGCTTATCTTTTAGGCATCGGGCTGTCAATCTCTTTCTTCAGGGATATGAAAAGTCTTGGATTGAGACAGAAGAACATTACTTTGAAGACAAACTGATAGAAGACTTAGCAGTATGTTTTTAACGGGGTTATAAAATGAAAAAGGGTTTGGACGTGGTGCAACAATGTTGATGTGAGCAGTTGTCATATAACATGCAAGGAAAAAAACATTACATTATATTGGTATTAGGAAACTTTTAAATCTTAACTGGGAAACTTTTAAATCTTAATTGTCACTGCACTCTATGGAAAACCTTACTCTTCTTATTTCCAAGAGATCTCATTAACATCAAGTGATTCCAAATGTAAAATGAATAATATACATTCATTATTAACTAAACATGATTCAGTTATTCTTTTAAGTTCTTCCCCAAATCATCTTTAAACACCTTAGAACCAGGATAAATTGTAAAAGGCTGAACCGTAAAGAAGTTACCCACCAAAAATAAGTTGAAGATTAATAAAAAGTTGCTGGTTTTAAAAATAAACAGGGCAGAGAATGACAGACTGGACACAGAAGAGGAGGCAGAATGGTCAATGTGGTGGATGACAAGTAGAATTTTTGTCCAGCAGTTCCGAGAAAGAGACTGTGTCACTGAGATCGTGGCACACAGGGGAGCAATCACTGTGATCTGTTACGAGTCACGGACTCATTTAAAAATCTGACAAAAGCCATCTTCTCAAGAAAATTGACAAAACAGTCTCACAGAATTTTGCAGGCTAGTCAGAGGTTTCATGATCCCCAAGTTAAAGATCTCTTGTCTAAAAGTTATTTTTTAATTTATAAATTATTAGAGAATATAATGGATAAACTGATTCAGTTATTGAGTGCCTAACCTGATCACCCCCCTATTTTTTAAGTGAATTTGATTTGTCTTTAGAATCAAAACAAATATAGAATATTTGGAGATCGGCCAGGCATGGCGACTCACGCCTGTAATCCCAGCACTCTGGGAGGCCAAGGCGGGAGGACTGTTTGAGGTCAGGAGTTTGAGACCAGCCTGAGCAAGAGTGAGACCCCGTCTCTACTAAAAATAGAAAGAAATTATATGGACAACTGAAAATATATATAGAAAAAATTAGCCGGGCATGGTGGCGCGTGCCTGTAGTCCCAGCTACTAGGGAGGCTGAGGCAATAGGATTGCTTGAGCCCAGGAGTTGGAGGTTGCTGTGAGCTAGGCTGATGCCACGGCACTGTAGCCTGGGCAACAGAGTGAGACTCTGTCTCAAAAAAAAAAAAAAAAAAACCAAGAATATTTGGAGATCTTGTAGAAATTTTCTCAGCACTCACAACATTAAGCCTTAAATCTAGGAAAGAACACCATTTGTGTAGAGAGAAATTCAGTCCTAATAGGTAAGTGAGTGGAGACATAAAAGCTCATTAAATCATTCAACAAAAAGTCAGGATTAATTCATTTTACCACCAATAAAAAATGCTTAATAATTTTCCTCACTGTTAAAGTTCTATCCAATAGTTTTACGTTTTTGAAAGTATCTGAAAATGATAAGAAAAATTAGTGGTTCAAGCATTAGCTCCTTTAGTAGTCTTTGCCTATCATTCTTTGTGTAGGCAAAGAAAATGTTCCACTTGAAAAGCAGTTTGCATTGTTATGTGGGCTAAATGTTCATACTTGGGTGACAGCATTTTATTGCAAATCTTTTTAAATTGAGCCTTCCCTAAAGGTAAAATTTATGTAGCAAATACACTCTCA
>CM052455.1:2109131-2181300 GCA_028533085.1 Varecia variegata | reverse complement strand
ATAATTATAAATCTGCTTATAAGAATAGCATTCAGAATTTTTAAATTATTTAAGTTATCCTTGCACATGCCTTTTTTGGTCAAATTATTAAATAGCTGTTTTAAGCTGCATACTCTTTCATTGGTAATGTAATAGATATATAACACACATTACATTTATGCATGCATTGTATTGCATATATTTTATTACATATCTCATATACACACAGCACACATACATAAATACATACATATATTCACACACACATTTATAGCATGTATAATGCATGTAAAATACATACACACACATGCAACAATAGGGAAAATAGGGCTTTCCTTTTATTCCTTGTTCCTATAACTTTTATTGATCCTGGATTTGGGTGAACATTTCTTTCAAATGTGAAGTTTTACCAATTTGACTTTCTTGTAGAAACCTGGGGCTGAACCTCCAGAAGACGATGAAGGCACTAAGAGAGTTGATCCTCTGCATCAGCTGATCCTTCTGTTTAGTCGAACAGCTTTAACAGAGAAATGGTATGGTTGGGAGGGTTCATGTGAGACATAGGAGGAGCAAATAAAGAAAGTCATGTCTGAGTATTCTGTGTTTCATGTGTTCATGCTTCAGTTTCATCTTGTCCTTGTTAGGAGAGAGAGTTGTTCAAAGATACGAGCAGTCTGGCATACATCTCCGGACCAGCATTCGTTCAATTCTAGGCTTTAGTACCTACCTATGAGTTCTAGATTTTATTAACTACTTTTGCAATGAGCTGATTTCGTTGATTCTGATTCTTCTTATAAAATGGTGTTTCTCTTTTATCACAAACAGCCTTTACAAATAAATAATACAAAAAAAAAACCCAAAGCAAATTCCAGTGCCAGAAACGTGTAGAGACCGATGGTGACCCAAGATTTCCTGGGTAGATTGTATCTCCATCATGCGGTGGGTCTTAGGTAACCTTTAGGGGCTGGGTGAGCCATCATTTCAACTTGAAAGTATCTCTGAGATCTATTTTAAGGACATTGCCCTTTTTATTTTTTTGGCCTTCTGTGGTTTTAGTTACATAAATTCACTAAAGCCACAAGGGGGAAACCTCTATGGAGTTGAAGAAACGCAATTAGGCCCGATAATCCAAACATGCTCAGCATCTGCTCATTCCAGCTGCACTGCATAGATGGGCTCTGGAGATAGGACATTGCAGAGGGTGTAGAGCATTTATCTGCCTCCGTGTCGTGTGAAAGAAAGCCTGCTTTGCCCCAGGCCTCACCCGTTCTCTGCAGAACCTGGAAGATGATATTTGATTACCAACCCAGATCTTCATAAATCTCAGAAGTCCCGAGGAATTCATGTGACCTCTTTGCATGCCATGATAATATACATTTCTCCCTCTTAGCTAATGTGATCCATCCTTTCTCTCACTATTTCTCTCTCTCTCTCTTATTATTTCCTAACTAACAAAATCATCTCATTCCTAAGCATAGAGCAGCTCTCTGTCTGGCATTGTCAGGTAATGAGGTATTTCTCATAAGTGAATTTTTCTCATGACTGAAGTTTAAAACTGCTAAGATAACTTGGCAAATGTTAGGTATCTTTTGATGGAAACCTTCATTTATGTGTTAAAGTTTCCATACTTCTCCAAAAGAGGGTAATAAACATATTTTAACCTTTCTTAATTTTTAAGAATCATCATCATAACCATCTTATTTTTTTAACTGTAACATAATAATGTGGGGTGTCTTCCCATCAAATGTCAAATTTCACTTCTGATGTCAAAAGCCCCTACCTCAGTAAAATGTGCTTGTTTCAAATTTTGTAGTCTGAAGGAAATTAAAGTTATTATTGTATTTGTGTGTAAATCAAAAGGCCATTTATTCTGTGAGAATTGAAGGCCCTTCTGTGAGGTAAGACAGGACAGCACTTTAGGAACTCTGAGATCTTTGCTTTCTGAGTCTAGGATATTTCTGAGTGATTACTGTTGCCTAAGTTTTGTGTTTATTTAATTTTTAAAAGGCATACTTGTTAGAGAAAAACAAGCAAAGGTTATTTTATGCATTGATGACCTATTTGCATAGGACTAACCTTCTACTTAAAAATTGATGTTATTTTTTTTCTTGCTTCCCACAGCAAACTGGAGGAAGATTTTTTATATATGGCTTATGCAGATATTATGGCAAAGGTAAATAAATATCCTTCCTGCTTTTAATGTTTAATTTAATATGGAAAAATCACTGTCATCTGAACAAGGATAAGAATCTATGTATTTCTGGATTAAAACAAAACACTGTTGAATCTTAGAAAGAGAAAGGGCATGAATCTCAACTTTTCACTTGTATGAATCTCTTTACTCTAACTATCTTGACAGGTAATCATTGTTTCCTACTTTGACATTTTATTTATGGGGAGCTCACTAGTTTTCCAAACATTCATTCATTCAACAAATATTCACTGAATATCAAGGTATTGGAGATAACATGTGAGTGAGAAAGAAAAACACACACCACACCTTCTTGGAGTTTATCATATTATGGGGAAGACAAAATTTAAGCAAATAATTATTTAAAAAAAAAAAACTCTGATCAGTTTAATCATAGAGGAAGTATTAGGCATATTGAGAACAGGTTGGATAGCATATAATGAGGCCTGCTTAGGGAAGACTTTGTTGAACGATGAGTTGGTCATGCAAAAGCAGTAACAGCCGGTACTTACTGGATGTTTATTTCATTTACTCCTCTCAACAAGAGAATGAACAAGGGAATTGGTACCAAAGAGGAGTCAAGGTTTTGCTGAGCATCATATACTTGGGTGCCAGCTACCGAGATGGGAGCAGCAGGACCATTACAGGCCTGGAGTGGAGAGAGGGAAGATGACAAAATAAATCTTGGCCATTTTAACGATGCCTGTGAGATATTTAAGTGGAGATACCAAGCTTGCAGTTAGACACTTGTGTCTGATTCGGTATCTCAGGTCAGCCTTGTAAACGTAGACTTGGGATTCATCAGCATTAGGTGGTATTTGAAGCCACTGCAATGTACGATCTCGCCCAGAAAGAAACGACAGCGTAGGAAGAGAAGGAGGCCTAGGATCAAGCCTGGAAGGAAACAGAAATTTAAGAACTGGTTAGAAGAACAGGAGCCCATCAAAAAAAAAAAAAAAAAAAAGAGAGAGAGAGAGAGAGAACCTTAAGCGTGAGCTAGTATAGGAGCTATAGGAGTAAGTGTGCGGTCAATAAAATCATATTCTGCTGAGAGGTTGAACAAGATAAGGATTGAAAATTCCCCAGCATTTATTACTCGTGCGTAAGTAAGTAGGGATGCAGATGTGAGGAGATGTAGCGTAGACATTTCTCTACTGGGAAGATCGAGAGGGAGGAGAAAGATAAAAGGTGATGAATATCTAGATGGAATCGTGAGGTTGAAGGGGGATTATTTTTGTTGGTTGGCCACTTGTCTGTTTTTTTAAGAGCACACTTTTTTCCTTATGGGAAGGAGCCAGCAGAATGGGCAAGAGAATCTCCATGGAGTGAGGCCTTGAGTAGGGGAGAGCCGTGGCTTCCTAATTTTTATTTTAAGACATAACCCACAGCAGGAAATATATTTGCCCTGTATTTCACCCGTCAGTATCATGGAGGATCAGTACCAGGACCCCCCTCGGATAGTAAAATCCACAGATGCTCAAGTCCCTTATAGAAAATGGTGTAGTGTTTGCATGTAACCTATGCAATCCTCCCGTATATGCTTTAAATCGTCTCCGGATTACTTGTAATACCTAATACAATGCAAATAGTTGCAATGCAGTGTTGTTTATGGAACACAGACACGAAAAAAAAAAAGTCTGTATATATTTGGTACGGATGCAACCATCCATTTTTCCCCCAAATATTTTCTATTCGCGTTTGGTTGAATCCGTGAATGTGGAACTCACTCATGGATACGGAGGGTCGGCCGTATATTTAAAAAATAAAAAATAAAAATATACACCATGACAGAAAAGTTTCATGACATCATATCCTTCCTATGAGCAATATAATCTGCAATTTTCTATTTTGATTAAATAAAAAAATTGTTTCAGATGAGGAATCACTAAATTGATGTCCAATTGATGGGTTGAAACCCATAGTTTAGTAAACACTGGGTTAAAGGGGATAAAAGAATAACAGATGCAAAGGGGAAAAAGGAGGATGCCAGGATAATGGCAGGTTTAAATATTTCCTTTTAGGGTCATCTGTTCTCTCTCTGAAGACAGAAGGACAGTCATTTGCTGAGACTGAAGGGTTAGGTAGAGGGAGCAGGGAGAGGAAGTTTTGAAGAGACAGAGAAGAGTTGAAACAGACGTTGTGGCACTTGGCATGGTGTAGTGCCTAGAAATTAAAATAATATTCCCAGGCAGTGTAGAAAGTCTGGTTTAGGCGGTTGTCTGTGAATCTGTGGCAGTATCCGTCTTCCTGGTTGAGGGAGTTTTCTCTAGCAGTTCACAAAACCAAATGCAAATCAGAGGAGGAGGAAAGTTACATTCCTCAAGGGTAAGGATTTTTGCCAGACTTCTGTCGAGGACAGGCGATCAAAGCAGGTTCGTCTAGTGCTAGGAGGTGGCTCAGAAGGAAATGAGGAAAGAGGGAGGGAGCTGATAAAGATATTGTAGAGCAGCCCACGGGATGAGTGTCCTCTGCAGCTGAACTGAAATGGGCTGAACAGGTAGAAGCTTCTGGTTTGGAGAAAAGTATATTGCCTCGAACTCCTAACCTCAAGCAGTCCTCCTGCCTCGGCCTCCCAGAATAAGACTCTGTCTCAAAAAAAAAAAAAAAAAAAAAAAAAGAAGAATGTTTATGTTAGCATTCTAATCCGCTTATATAATAAACATGCTTGTTATCTGATAAACTCCCTGTACTTTTCATTCCCATTGACTAATGCTAGTTCCTAATTTCCCTTTAATTCTAATGGGAGACATTAGAAGAGTTAATCTTAAGGACCAGATAAGCAAAACTCCACTGTTTTTGACATTAGACGCACAGGACGTATTTATGGAGGACTGCAAATGTGTCTTCTGAATCTATTTTACTAAAGTTCTGGTGGGTTCTTATTTTTAAAATTCCTGGTTAACTGATGACTTAGGAGGCAGGGGAATGTTAACACACAGTAGAAAATGTCTTGCTCTCTGAATGAATCATTCATATCATTGCTTTTGTTGTGAAACATGCCATTTAGCACCTTACCCACATAGTGAAGTTGTCACAGGTCCATGTCCCCACTTTTATTTCCTCCTTTGCAAATCAGGTTCACATGCCTGTTACTCTAAATGGAAAGGGAAGTGTTCAGTAACTATTTGTTGAATGAATGAAGGAATACGATAAACCTTTTAGAACTGATCATTGAGTGGGCAGAAGGATTTTGTGTCCTCCCTCCCATACCCAGTTCATCTCACGCCCAGAGAACTGCAGCTCATTCAGTTAAATGTATTTTTCTGATTTGTGACTTCTATGTCACTCTTTGCCCCCATACACCTCACTGACACACTGAGTGCTTACCAAGGGTAAGAAATACTTAGAAGGGATGGAACAATCTACTTTTGAAGAGCTGTGGATTTCTTCCTACTATAGGTATCGGTTAATGACCACTTTCCTCTGGTCACCATTATACTCCAAACCATAATAATAATAGCAGCTGAGATTTATTAAAAGTTTATTATTTTTCAGACACTTTTGTCTAGATGGCATATAATTTACACCTATTAAATCATGAGTTCCTCTCAAGAACCCAGGTGCTCTTTTAGTTATCCCTGCTTAAATATAAAGAAATGGAGGCACAGAGAGGTAAAGGAACTTGCCCAAGACTGCACAGCTACTAACTGGCAGGTTTGGTATTTGAAGCAGGTGCTGTGTTTCTGGAGCCCATGTTACTAACCACCATCCCCTTCTGCCTCCTTAGCAAGCGAAAATTTCAGCTGTGGAAATTAGATAAGAATACATCCATGGGCTGGGCGCGGTGGCTCACGCCTGTAATCCTAGCACTATGGGAGGCCGAGGCGGGTGGATCGTTTGAGCTCAGGAGTTTGAGACCAGCCTGAGCAAGAGCGAGACCCCGTCTCTACTAAAAAATAGAAAGAGATTAGCTGGACAACTAAAAATATATAGAAAAAATTAGCCAGGCATGGTGGTGCATGCCTGTAGTCCCAGCTACTCAGGAGGCTGAGGCAGGAGGATTGCTTGAGCCCAGGAGTTTGAGGTTGCTGTGAGCTAGGCTGACACCATGGCACTCTAGCCTGGGCAACAAAGTGAAACTCTGTCTCAAAAAAAAAAAAAAAAAAGAATACATGCATGGTTCAGCACAAATCCTATATCTTTTCTGGGAAAATTACTCCAAAATAATAAAATACTCATTTGTATTGTTTTTATGTATAAAGAATATTATAGGTAGCAGTTAGAATTTCACTTTATTCCTTTGAGCCAATTACAATGAAAAATGAATTTAAAAAAGATTAGGAGAAGCATTTTAATTAATGGGCACTGCTTTCCATTGTTTAATTAATGTTTATTGCATGTGCCTGTATTAGTGCATTCTAATGGCAGCATAAAAAAAAGAGAAGAAATCCTTGTCTTTAAGATTTACATTTGGGTTTGTACCAGAAAAGTGCGTGAATAAGTAGTATGTATAGTATGATACGGACCTCATAATTATCTCTGTTACTTGTAAATAGGTAATTTAATATTTTAATTTTATAGAAACACTATATATAATTTTCTTTCTGGTTATAAGTATGTTCATGAATTCATTGCTCATGTATGTCATCTAAGTAGTATATGTATATATGGAGTTAAACAATATTGATAGTAAATTACAAATGATTTGGTGTTCTATGTTAAATAATTCTTTTGTACTTTCTGCCTCAACATATTCCTGTCCACTCTTTGTTTTTTTTACATGTATCAGAGTTGTCATGATGAGGAAGATGATGATGGTGAAGAAGAAGTGAAGAGTTTTGAAGTAAGATTGATCTTTCTAGACGTGCCTCTTTTCTATCTTGAAACATTGTTTCATAGCTTGTAACTGACATTTCTGTTTCTTGCTTCATGGCTTATTACAGCTTATTGTGTCAAGGAACTGCATGTCAGAGCTGGATGGACAAACCTGAGTCCTAACATTTGCTGCAATTAAGAACAAAAAGCCATAGAGTAGTTAAATAATAAAATAAAGCCCATATGTTCAGAATGAGTGTTCCTGCGAACCATCCGAGATGAGACAGCCTTGAATTGTCCTCATCTCAGTGATCTGGAATTTCCAGCAGACATGTGAAGAAAATATTTATTGAAGAGCAACATGGCATCAAGTTTTTAATTAAACCCTTGGTGTGATACTTGTTCCTGAATTGAAGTCTGAAAGAGTTGGCCTCTTTTGACTTCTGCCCAATTCGGTCACTCATTCCGTGTACATATCTGGGTGGTGGCACACGGTGCAGTTTGCT
The DNA here is from genome assembly GCA_028533085.1 of Varecia variegata. Classification (NCBI taxonomy): domain Eukaryota; kingdom Metazoa; phylum Chordata; class Mammalia; order Primates; family Lemuridae; genus Varecia; species Varecia variegata. The sequence continues at coordinate 2,173,869 of CM052455.1, read as the reverse complement.
TGCATGAGTCAGGGGTGGTGCCTATAAACATTCTCAGCTTGTAAATATCCCATATCATTTGAAATGCTGCTTAATGTTAATTAGCTGGAAGGAAAGTTACCATTATTTTCCCTCTTTGCTTATAGTGTACTTTTGCTTTGTATGGGAAAAACTAGTTGTTGCTAACTACCACCTTTCTCATTTATCAGTTCCTTTTTTCTTTTCTTTTTTTAGAACCTTCGAAAAGAAATTAAGTGTAAGGAAATAGAGATTAGATTCTTTTTTTTTTTTCCTATTAATTTACACGTCTGGCCTTCGAGCTAGAAGCCTGGAAACCTATCAGTAGCCAGCAATGAGTCTTTCATTAAAGTGGACCCCACAAAAACGTATAGCCGAGGAGTGAGCTCAGAGCATCTCTGCAGCACTGAAGTCAATGTGTTGAAAATATAAAACCAATTTAATTTGAGGATAACCTATGACTGTTGCTGGCTGAGAAAAATTCCATAAGGTTAATTTTTCTATGGCACTGTAATCTTTCCTAATATATGTATGTTCTATTCTCAAATCCATCTTTATTGATAAGCAACTGAGTTAAATTAGAATGACCTGTGAGAGCAGCAGATAATATTGTGTTTCTGAAGTGCACACCATTTACGGTCTACCGGTTGTCTTCAGAGCAGTTGTTTATTGCTGTTTTGCTTCTTGTCCTCATCCTTGCTTAAGGTCACAGGATCCCAACGCAGCAAGGTAAAACTATATATATGTGTGTATTTGTCTGGGTCTGAGTTTCGGTTTCTTGTGACATTTACCTTTGTTAGACCCAACATCTTGGATTCCTTTGTAAATAAAAGGTCTTGAAAATCTTTCTCCAAGTTTGTAGCTCCAGTGCAATTGGTCTCTTCAGTGTCCCTTCCTTGACACAAGTGTATTCGTCTTGCAATTTCCAAGACTCATAATTTGAAATTTTATCCTCCGTGTTGACTTTGAGCTGCATACCGTGCTGGGATTTAAAAAAAAAAAAAAAATCCAGCCCTTAAGGTGAATAAACTTCTAGCTAGGGACTTTTCATTTTCAGTGTAGCCTTCTGACCTCATCCTTCTTGATTTTTTTTTTTAATACACCAGTTCTAATTACCTGAAAAACAGACATGATAAATGGTATTGCTGGTGAAACTGGAAAGAAGTCTGCTTTTCTATCATGCTATTAATACCCTCAATTAATAACTAGAGATTATATCCCATGATTTTAATACTGATTTCATCATTTCATTAAAGGGAAGAAATAGATGACCATTTCTATCTCTTAATATTTCAAATAGCTAAATACTTGGAAAATTTGCTAAGAGAAAACATTTTGATCTAGAATTATAAAAGGATTTATTTTTAAGCTTATAAATTATGTTCATGTGGCCACTTAATAGGAAAATTGATCATAAACATCCCAGGAAGCCAATACCATTAATGACTTTAGTTAAAAAAAAAAAAAAAAAAACAAAACTTTTCAGTTTGTAAATGTAAATTATTCTGCTTTGCTTTCTGTAAAAAAAAAAAAAAGTAAAGTATTTGCTGCTAAAGTGAATTTTTAGACTGTCCTGAAGAAAATATTCGAAAGAAACAAATTGAAATATTTTTAACACACCAGGAAGTTTGCAGAAATATATCGTTCTTATAACATACCATGATCCTTATAAGTCTTTAAATTTGAGGTCATGCATATACTATGAGATATAATTCCAATCTGATGGGTATAGTGGTTAAAGGCATTGAGAAGAGGAAAGAAGTAGATGTAGAGAAAACGCACTTTGAGGCCTGAGGCAGGAGGATCACTTGAGCCCAGGAGTTTGAGACCAGCCTGGGCAACATAGCAAGACCCCCATCTCTACAAAAAAAATTTTAAAAATTAGTCAGGCACAGTGGCACACACCTGTAGTCTTAGCTACTCAGGAGGCTGAGGCAGGAGGATTGCTTGAGCCCAGGAGTTTGAGGCTCTAGTGAGCTATGATTACACCACTGCACTCCAGCCTGGGCAATGGAGCAAGACCCCAAATCTTAGACAAAAAAGAAAAAGAAAAGTGCTATTATAAGGACATTTTCCATGAGGAATACAGTAAAGCTCAAAAAACATGGAAAACAGGGAATGTGGAATGAAAAGCCAGGTACTTGTCAGTTCTTTTTTCTTCCGTCACCTATATATTTTATTGATATTGATCCTGTTAAAACTTGCCTGATTCAACTTGATAATTTAATTCCCTATTTCATCTATAATATATGTAAATATGTTTTCCCCACAACTACATATTTAATAACTTTATTGCATATTTAGTTAATTTCTTTAGATTTGGGGCTACTTCAATGTGAAAATCATAAAAGAGGACAGTTAAATCTTATAAGGAGGCCAACATTAATTGAAAGGGAAAATATGTTTTATCAGTTACCTAACAAGTTCATTGTTGCAGTTGAGTGCTTTATTTAGCTTTTGAATATTTTATAAGCCAAAGCAAATAATAAATAAATAATAATGTTTCAAGTTAAATAATATTTTCTGAGCATGATAGGATTTTCTCTCCTAGCTCAACAAAGAGCTTTGGTCTACCAGAGTAGACCACATTTTTTAATTATGATTTTGCAAAATACTTGGAAACATTCTTTACGTGGTTGTTTCTGCTCTAAAAGCTGAGGGCATTGACACTGAATGATAATTCAATGAAAGCATTTCTTTGGAATATTAAAGTTCTATAATATAGAATTATTAATATTATTGAAAACCCTCAATTACTGGCAGTGGAGCTTAGGTAAGTGAGAGGAATGGAGCATTAACTTATCTTCAAGACCATTTTCTCAAATATTAGGCTAGCTGCATCTTCCTTTGGCAAATGCCCAATTTCTAGTTCACAGATGAATTCTCTGGTGAGTCCTTGAGGTCCTATTATTCTGTACTGTTGAATCTCTGTGTCTTAAATACTAAATATGCCTGTGACAGAGTTGACATTTGATAATAAATACTTAGGACTCTAGCACATTCTCTCAGATGGACCTTGGACATAACTAAAATGACATCACACCTGCCGATGTACGCAGAGCAATATCCAGCTCATACTCCAAAGTATGTACCATTAAGTATGGAAGAATCAATTTAGGTCCAAAATGTCTTAAGGACTGCTATTATATAGCACTACCCCAAGTATAAAGAATTTTTTTCTCGCCCCTCCATGGATTTAATTTTAGACAGAATTCGATTTTTTGGTAGTTCTATAAGAATGAATTGGCTGTAAGATACACCACCCCCAAATAGCTGTGTAATTTGAATTTTGAAGGGGTTTATTTAGTGCTCTTCACAGTAACAAGCAATTTAAATTAAAAGGTCTTCCTGAATCTTAGCAAAGAGAATCCTTCAATGCATCAAAATTAGAGATAATAGCTATGGATATAAAATATTGAAACATTTATTCCTTTTATCAAAAAGGTTTATGATTCTTTAGTTCCTACTACAGAAGCTACGTAAGCGTGGAGTTGTTTGTTGTACTGTTGAGTCATAGAGGGGAAAGAGGGAAGGAATTTTAGTGGCCAGTGTTCTCTGGTGCTCATGCCTATCGCTGCGATCTGCCAACTGCATTTGCATATAATTAAATTATCAATCTCAAGTAATGATCTGGTGTCTTCGCCCAGGTTTCCTAGAAAACAGAGGCAAAAAGCTTATGTGCTAATACTTTATTGCGGGTGGGGGGTTTACAATACCAGGGAAGTAAGAGTGAGAGAAAAAGAGAACTGATACAGGGAAGGAGAGAGGGCAGACAAGAGGTAGAACATTCTTGAGCTGACCACAGCTATGCACCAGTACAGCTTGTTACTGAGTTGTGTGGGATGCTTCTAGAGAGACCCCAGGTGCATACAGAATAGTGTCTCCCGGGGAAGAAGGGTGGGCACTTTCTATGTGGGTTCCTTCCCATCTCCTATCACTTCCTGGCTATGGGGAATTAATTTCTTCATACTTCCTGCTCACGGTAACCAGCTCTCCCAGGCAACCCTGGGGAAGACAGAGCTGCCTTGGACCCAGCCTGTCGGGGGTCCAGGTACCACATTCTCTCTTTATCCATCGGCTGGGGTCTCCTTGGTGAGTGGTAGTGGGGTAGCAGCTGCCTTTCCTAACCAGAGCATGGTGTCAGTCATTTCTGGGGTCATTCTGGCTCAGGAGCAAGGCAAGTGGTCAAAGCGTGCAGAGAAAGGAGTTGGACAGAGGTGGGGTCCTGGCCCTGGTACAGGGGAATTTGCAGAAAGCAAGTGCTCTATATTGCATGTGGTAACTCATGTATGTGAAGACGTGACCCTAAGTAGCAGACTGCATAGAAGACATACAGCCGGCCTTCTGTATCTGTGCTTTCCACACGCGTGGATTCAACCAACCACGGATTGAAAATATTCAGGAAAAAAAATGCATCTGTACCCAACACGTGCAGACTCTTTTTTTCTTGTCATTATTCCCTAAACAATACAGTATGGCAATTATTTACATAGAACTTACATCGTGTTTAGGTATTAATATTATAACTAATCTAGAAACAATTTCAAGTAGACGGGAGGATGTGCGTAGGTTACGTGCAGATACTGTGACATTTTACATCAGGGGCTTGGGCATCCCTGGATTTGGGGATCCATGGGGGGGGCGATTGTTCTGGAACCAGTGCCCCACAGAGACCGTGGAACGACAGTGCATTTAAACATAATTGTGCATTTTTCGTATGCACAGTAAGTTGACTTTATGTGCTGTCATTTTTAAAATAATCCCAGTTGAAGTTTATCTTGACCAGATTATGTACAATAAATGTGAGGCCGTAGTCACCAAGAGTGCAGACACTCAGACGGACTGCCTGTCTTTAAATCCCAGCTCTGTTACCTAGCGCTGTGAGCCTAAGCCTCAATTTTCCTATCTATAAAATAGGGCTAATTAGAGTATCTACTTCATAGGGTCGTCATTAGGATTAAATTAGTACATATAAGACACTCAGAACATTGACTAACACATCACAAGCTCTATAAATTTGCTGTTGTTTATATTTAATCAGTTTTACTTTCCCTGCTAAAAACAAGTCAAGAAAGCCACACAGAAACTTTTACAGTACCGGAAGCATAAAACTACACAATGCAAGAGACCTGGATTCGCATCCGGGTGCCCTGTGGCCTCTAGCACATCCTACTGAACTAGTCTGTGTCTCAGCTTCCTCTTCTTTGTTCAAAGAGCTTTGGACTAGATGTTCTCGGGGGTCAGATCCACCTTTAAAAATTGTCTGGTGTGCTGTCTATGTATAAGTTCTCTTCATTTATCGGGCCAATTTCACATTTCTTCTAAAAGCACGAATCTGACAAAAACATGCAAGTTCTCATTCCTTTTCTGCTCTTGTGGAGGGTTTTTTAAAAAAGAAAATAAACTCCAGGAATGTCACCACAAAAATGTTTTATAGAAAATAATGTCTAACTTCTGTATATGCGTATGGTATCTCCACGTATCTCCACCTTTTCCTAGTTTGGTATTTAAAATATCACAGAATTATACATAACACAGTAAGTTAAAGGGGAAAAAAAATGGTGTTGAAGAACACAAAGTGGAGCCTTCCAAAAATGAGTTGAGTCCAGAAACCTCTTGCCAATTTGATGCGAGTTGTCAGCATATTTGATTCCAAGCTTTCTAGGAGCCAACATGAAATTGTATAAATTTAACAGTTCCTTATAGCAATAAAATATCCTTCTTGATTGGGAGAAACAAATTCCTAAAGTTAAGATTCGCTAGCATTATTTTCCCCCTGAGGACATTGTGTGATACAATGAAACATGTCTGCAACAACTCAGTAAAAAAAATTATTTGACACCTGAAGTTGGATTAGTGTAGGATGGATACACATATCTGGAAGAATGAAAGAAATATGTATCCTTAAGACAGACTCCAGAAAAATCCTCCTCCTAGCTAAGGGGGAATTCCTTGGCAGGGAATTTTGGGCTGTATCAAATACTCAGAGTGCAGATAGGTGGGGTTACTAACCGTTGTTTAAAGACCAAGAATTACAGACACGAGAGCTTCTTGAGTTGTGAGATCTCAAAATTAAAATGAGTTGCTATGATCCATTCTATGATCAGAGTGTTTCTAACTTCTCATTTTCTGCCTCATTGATCCAACATTCTAGACCACGATGGCGTAACCATAGCTTTGTAGCATCAGTGGCCAATAGCTATCTTACTGCTCTTACCTCCTCTTTTGTCAGGGCAGGTTAGGAGACAGGGAGCTACATAGCATCTTTTCAGTATTCAAGGCAGTATCCAGGAGTTCTAAGGCTGAAACAAATAAATAGGTGCATGAAGCCTGTTTTCAATCAGTACTGTGCTCGGGAATAAACCACATTCCCACTAAGGATAAGTCAACTTAGCTTTGCTAATTTGATAACTTCTGATTGTAGAGTTACTCATTTTTTTCCTCTCAGAAGTGTAAATTTTGTCTTTTGGACCCTGAAATAGAAAACTAATTCAACTCAGCCGAGTTTTATTGCTTCAGCATAGTTTTAAATTAGTTCTAAATATGCTGAATGCATGGAAAACAATATTCCACCCAAAATACAAGTGTATATAATATTGAAGATTTAGCCGTAAAATCACATTATACGGTATATCTAAACTTTAGAGCCTGTAGCACGTTAACTGAAGTACATGTCTCTGGTTTAGTGTTTCTTTTGTCTCTCTATATTAGTAATACTTTGATACCATTTTTAAAGAGTTTGATTTGGATAAAGACTTATTTTCTTCCTTTTTTGTTTTCATTAAAGAGAGCATTAGAAACTATGTTCATCCTATTGAGTGGTAGAATTCTGGAAGATTTTTTATTACACTGTTTGAAAGTTCAGTAGTCAAGAGAATGGATAATAATGAAAGGCATAAACAAAAAAAGTAAATGAGCTAAAGCCCACAATTTGATAATTATTGTTTGTATGTGTGTAATTCTAAAGAACACTTTGACCATGTACTAAAAGAAAACTAAACTTTTCATCTCTTCAAACAAAAAGATAACATTTGTAATATTTTAGATTATGATCACAAACTACCTGATATCACATCATTTGGTTCTGTCATTTTTTCATGCAAATTTTCTTGAATACCAGTTAAGTACAGGGACTATACTGGTTGTGCAGTTTGCATGTGCTGGTGTTTAAAAGAAAGAAACAGCTAGGGCCCTGGTTTTGTGGTTCTTTTCTTCTAAGAAACTCCATATATATTTATTTAATTTTTTAAAAAATTTGGAAATAATTTATTATTAAACAAAGTTATAATCTTTTAAGTGTTTTTCTATCATTGTCAGTCAACTCTGTAGAAATGTAGCTAATCTACATTGTCAGGAGCTGGAATACATCAGAAGAAAATTAATTGAAGTGGAGAATGTGATTCTTACCCACGCTTTTGTTTTTCCTTAGTCTGAGTTGGCCTGTTTGTGTTATAAACCAAATTATATTAGTATTGTTTTCACTGTCTTTCATCATTTTTCCCCACTGTTATCCAGTTGAATCTTCTATTTTTCAGTCTTTTTTTTTTTCTTCTGATATTGATATTCAGCATCACCTTGTAGGTTACAACTATGTTTAAGATGTCAAATAAGAATATTTCAGGTTGACTTATGACATTAGTAAATTATGGGAAATATGTTAAAAAAGAGTTCAGTTCCTGGAAATTTCTGTTCTCCTACATTAAAACTTGCTTTCACCTGCAGTTTTAGAGGAAAACATAATGAAAACCATTGTTGAAGTCTTGGAAATACAAAGAAAAAAAAGAAAAGCAACTGGGCTCATTAGGCGTGATGCACAGATGATAGATTTGGTAGCCTCAGCTGTGATGTGTGCAGATGTTGTCCCAGATGTCAAGGGACCTCAGGAATGTCCTTTAGACACAATGTGAATGTATTTGCTGTCATCAGGCTGCCTTGGTTTAAAATATCTTTTCATCTCCATTATGGGGAGAAATTATTTTCTCCATCAAGGAGCAAAGGGCAATTGTAATTTATTCTTCTTTCTTCAATATTTTTTTCTTCACATAGGCAAATTGTTGAAGAGCCAAATGCAGTTGTTTTTTTCTCCGGGCCTTTCTATTTGACCACCTCCACCCCCAATCAAGTGTTAAAAGCTCAAGGCACTCTTAGACAAAATAGAAGAATACTAGCAATTTTATTACAAACTTTAGTTATACCAAAAGCAAATCATGATGCTGAATACTTCCAAATTGCCAGCAATCTGATGATGAGTCTGATTTTCCTGACCACATTTGACCTTGAAAAGACTCCCAACACTCTCTAGGATATGAGCTGATAATTCTTGGTTACTCTTGATAATCAGAATGTTTTGCCCAGGGGAAAATTCAAATCGTAGAGCTGCTCTTGTAACCAAACTCCTGTTGCTCCAAAAGCCAGACTCAAGAGACAAGAGTTGGTGATAGGAAAAGGGGGTTTATTCAGTAGGAGAAGGCAGACTCCTGTTGCAAAGACCTTCTTAAATGCCTCAAGCTGGCTGAAGGGTTTTAAAGGGAAAGGAGTTCTGGGGAACCAGGTGTAGGAGCTCACTACATGCAAGTCAGCATGTCTTGTTCCCACGATTATCTTGAGTAAGTGGCCATGTGGTCGTCTGGCCGGGGTGAGCTCGACCACCACAGAATTGAAGGTTAACTGTTCAGCGTTTTTCCCCCCAGGAAGGGTGGGGTGTGGGGGAGTCCTGCAATCTTGCCTTCAGGCTTAGTTGTTCCAGACCAGTTGCTGGGGATTCTTAAGCACACAATTAGGCATTGCAAAAGAAAGAGTTATTAGTTAGCTTTAAGAGGGAGTGACTATTACTGTTATACTCTTTTTTCTTTTTCCTTTAACCTTCCTCTGTAACCATGGAATAACTTAAAAGACTAAACTGTAGGTTGGAGGTATAATGGTGTTTCTTTAAGACCCCTAGGTGGGTTAAGCTCAGTCTGGTGGCCGCAGGGGAACTCTGCTTTTAAAAAGGTGCTTTCAAAATGCCATTTCCCTGAGTAAGCTAATTCTAAAAGATCTATCTCAAATTTGTTTAGAAAAGCTAATCAGTACATTTGAAGTGAAAAAAAAAATTTTTTTTCTTTCCACATAATCCATCATTTTATTATCTGGGAACTTTCTGGTTTAGCTCTCAAGATTTTATTTTTTAATGCAATAAAATTTCCCAAGCACAAGATTAAATTGCATGCCCCGAAGCTGTTCTCAAAAGACAGAGTACTGGAAAGAAATATTAAGAGTTCTGAAAAGAGAGTTGCGAGTTCAGTCTAACAAAGAAGAAATTCAAGAGAGAGGTTAACCTGATCCCTTTTTATGAAGTACAGTTTTTTTCTGCTTCTAGATCAATATAACTTTTTGGCTCAATGTTTTTTTTTTTTTTTTTTTTTTTTCAAATGAGTTTCATCATCTTCCTCAAAATATTTATTGTTATTGACATTTAAATACTATTTAAGAAAACGAGTGTAACTTTTGTCCAGGGAGTTTATTTTTTTAAACAAGGTAATTTGATATCCTATGTGTTTCTTGGTCCATTCCTGTGTGATTGCATTTACTGAAGTGCTTACTGGGACCTTAAGAGTCTATTGTGCAAGTAGTTCTAGAAGGTCTTTGAACCAGTCTACCCACTTTTGGAGCACAAATGTCAAATTGTTGTTTCGTTTTGATTTTTTCTCAAAAGTATACGACATGTTGCCATCTTCCATCCTCTGTGAGTTTCCCGATGATTGTCTTTCCATGTTCTAGTGGGTCAATGGAAGAACCATTCTTTCTGACTCCCTTGCCGCTTTAGTTGCTGCAAAATGATAGGGCCATTCCGTAAGCCAGTGATTTCTTATCATTTTCTTACTGGAAACACTCTTTCACAAAAGAAGTTGGTTCAGCTTTAAGTGAAAGTTCTGTATGATAGCTTTGGCACAATGGGAGGAAAGTAAAAAAGATTGTTGGGTCTAAAAGGAAGAATCAAATGTTGCTCATGGATTTTAAACAACAGCTGAAGAGCAGACAAAAGGGTCCTCTTTCAGTTTTTCTGAAACTGTGTTGTAATGACAATATGGTTTTGTGTGTCTGTGTGTTTTTGTTTTCGTTTTGTTTTTGACTTCACAGGAAGAGGTTTAAACATGAAGGCAAACCTTTTAGGTGTTAGCATGGCTACATATAAAGCAAAGCTGCCTCTTTTATTTTTATTTTTTTCTTTTCTCTGCTTCCATTTAGGCCTATCACATAATTTAAGAAAAATTAAAATTTAACCACAGGAGCTCTAACTATAGTGTGAAAAAAAACCCTGATCAATTTTGTTTTCGCAGCACGATATTATCAAAGATTTAAGAAACAAATTTGCCAGCCTCGGCGAGAACTCTCTGGTAACAGCATAAATGTCTGTGTTGGTTGCTTTTGATTTGAAGGTTTCTTTATTCATTTGTTTGAGCCCATTTCTTTTCCCCCCTCCTTTTAGTTCACTTTATTTTTCATATTCTGTAACTAGCAAGCCTTCATTTTTTAAACCTCTTCCATCTTCCAGTGTCTATTTTCCGTACTTTGGATGGAAAGTTTATGGCAGCAAAGCTGTCACTCTGGCTACCTCTGCTGCAGCTCTTCCTGCTCTTAGGTCATATATGTTTTGGCCGTTGTGTTTATGGACATGATACTAATTGAGCGTTTCATGTCCCATTGACTAAGCTTCCCTACCACGCCATCTGATGGATCGCTGTCATAGGGCTCTATGCAACTTTCATTCTGCAACTTATACTGCTTAGTCCCGTCTCAATTCTCCAGCGAACTGGATTGCTCAAGTGAATGGTCATACCAGTCTTGAACTTGCTGTGCCTTTATATTTTATTTTTATTTCCTTCTTTTATGTTTTCAGTGGTAGCTTAAGTGGAAAAGAACAAACTCCAGCCATTGCTCCCAGCAGCACCATGCAGTATCGTTTGTTACCACCAGAGAATACAAAATATAAAGGCACATGGCAGCTCTTATTCTTTGCGGGAGTGACTGGGGAGATCTGTATCATAAATTCACTACTTAGTTGAAGCCTACCTTTTTATCCATATCAGCTTTCAATTTTGCTTAAACTCCAAGACATCTCTGTTAATGTTTCTCTGTGATTCAGTGATACCTTGTAACTCGAGCCATTTGCTGAGCAGTATCAAGTTATGGCCATGACATGGGAGATTATTCAAAAATGTGACAAACTTATGCACAAATGTCTAAATCAGAAAGTGCAAGTTTCAGTGATGAAGCACAGTACTTCAAAACTGTGATACAGGCTTTGGACGTATCAAATCATTAAAATTGAGAAAAAAACCCATCCTGATAAACCAGTACCAAAAGTATATCAAGAAAACTATAAAGGGGGGGAAAAAAAAACGAGAGTTGAATATGTTAATATCTGTTTAATAACATTGCTGGTGTTGAAATGGTCCATAATGTTGTCATAGAGCCCATACATGAAGAGATGACTAAAAATATGGTCTATAGAAAGCTGCTGTGCATAGTGATCGCCTCAACATAAACGGTTGGGATTTGTGTTCAGGAAAAGGAAATGGAAAAGCAAAAGCTTCTCTACCAGCAAGCCCGACTCCACGATCGTGGTGCAGCAGAGATGGTGCTACAGACCATCAGCGCCAGCAAGGGTGAGGTTCCTTTTTCTCCTCTCACGCATGTGTGTTCTGCAGATTTCCTCTTTTCTCGCTCGGTGCTGGCTCGTTGCAATCCCACCCTCGCTCATTTAGTCCGAGAGTTTCCGGCTCATGACTGTATCAGGCCATCGTTCCCAAACACTAGTGCTCATCATTTACGGAGCACAATGTTAATTTTTTTCATAGTCTTACCAAAAAGATTTATCTCTGTTCTTTAAGTTTTGGAAACTAAACTCGAGCAGACTGAGCCTATAAAAATGGGGGTGAGAAAACTTTTTCTGGAAGGCCAGAGAGTAACTATTTTCAGGGCCTTGCAGTCTTTGTTGCAACTCTTCTTCTCTGCCTTAGTAGCGTGAAAGCAGCCAGAGACAGTGACTGAACAAACAGTGACTGTGTTCCGGTAAAACATTATTTGCAAATACTGGGTGACAAGCTGAATTTGGCCCTCAGGCCACAGTTTGCTATGACCCTTGATATACATGTTGCAACTTTTCAAGTGAGTCCTTTTTAACAATTAAAATACTATTGTATATCTCAGTGCCCAGCCATTTCAAGATGATTTTTCATCCATCAGTTATATTTGATTTGTGAAAATATTTTGAATGTAATTTGTAATGGAATGCAAAAGTAATGGTGGTATACTTTGTTATTAAATACCCCCCAAATTATGCAGATGATTTCTATTTATAAAATAAGTAAAAGTGAATACTGAAAAATAAAATATACTAAATAAAATTTGTAAATATTATCTGAAGAACTTAAAATTGAGAGTAGTCATCTTAGTAAGCCAGACCATAATATATTAAGATAAAAGTGATGAAATGACAATGATGAAATTGTTCAGATATAATATTATTGAGGGAAGGGGGAGAGAAATTTTCCTTAAAGTTTTAATTAGCTCATATTTATTTTAATATTAATGTGTCTCAAAACACATGATTAGTTTTGAATCTTAATAATTTCAGGTCTCAGTATTTCAAAATTAATTGTGTCTTCCTGTACTTTTTTTTCTCTGTGTCTTCATAGAGTTTCAATTCTTGGATATATTACACAGAACTTAATAAAAATGTATTACTGTTTTAATGGTTTTTGGGACATAGATCAGTCTGTCCACCATTACACAGATTTGTAGGGGGTACTAATAATTTTAAAAATGTACCTTTTCAGGCAGAAGAGATTAATATAGAAGGTATGAAATGATGCAAGTAACACTGTTTTTTATATTTTTAAGGTGAAACTGGACCCATGGTAGCTGCCACTTTGAAACTTGGAATTGCTATTTTAAATGGTGGGAATTCTACAGTACAGCAGGTAATGTCTTTAAGTCATTCACATACTGCACTTTTCCAACCAATGGACCATACCATAGTAAAAGAACGATTTGTTGTGAAATTTTTAATTTTCTATGTAAAATATGTCTCTATTTTAATTTACAATAATACCCAAGAGATAGCGTGGGCAGGAAAAAGTAATTATGTGATAGTGTTTACAAGTCCAAATGTAAAATGCTGTCAAAATATCTGAAAACGTCAATCTAAGTGTGAGCTTTTCCATGACAAATGAATTCTTCTATTGAGGCCTGAACCCCTCTCTCGCCATCCTTGTGTCAGACTATGGATATATAAACCTAGCAGAGGTAACCAGTTCGTTCCATTCCTGTAGTAAATGACTACATGATTTCTTTTTTTTTAAAAAAAGGAAAAAAATAGAGAACACTCACCTAACCTCTTCAAAATATTTAAAAAACAGTAATTTCTCTTGCTTATATTTTACATAAAGAGACCTTCATTGTATAGTATATATTCAGAAATCCTTTGATCCAGAGGGTGTCCTGAAAGATCATGTCATATATGTATTTACTGTCCATACAGAACATATCTTTGTTCTCTATAACTTCCAATATGTATTGCACCATCTCCCTTTGACTCTCTAAGCCACGCTCCTTTGTTTTAAAAGATCAATGATTATTAAGTGTTTCATTTTTCATTTGACCGATAAGTTATCGCACCCTCCATAACTGGCTATGTTTTCTTGTGTGTGTGTGTGTATATGTATACATGTGTCTGTGTGTGCATGTGTGTATACATGCATGTACATACTTTATATGTGTCTATATTTGTGTGTGTGCACACGTGTGTATACACATGTGCATATACTTTGTGTGTATGTATCTTTTACATATTTGGTTTATATTACCTTGGATATCTGAAAAAGATTACTCTCAGAATTTTGGCTGTTTAGCTGAACCCTGTTTAGAACAGCCCTGATAATAGGAATTATTCTGCTCTATTCAAGATTTGGAGAATCATTGAATATTTAAGAAAATATCTTTATTTTCTTAAAACCTTTGAGTATGCTTTCTGTCATCTTGCGTGTACATTTAACTTGAAACTTCCAATACATTCTATCCATGTCAGAAATAACTATCTCACTTCACTGCATAGCAGTAAGCTAACAAGACAGAGGCATGCATTGCTTTAGCATTTTTTGCATTTATGTTTGGCCAAAATTGTGACTACAGATTCTGGACATTACTCTGAGAACAGAAGAGGAAAATTGAATCGTCAAATGATTTCTACTCTTCTTTAGATTTAGAGACTATGGTAGTGGAAACTGAATTTCTGGCTATACCATTAGCATATATATGGCAGTCTCAACTCTCAGATTATAATGCTGCTTATAATGCTGATTATAATACTTTTGTATGGAAATCAGTGCCTGGCAAACCCAGATCTTCTGCCTATTTAACCTGCACAAAAGTCCATGAATCTCCAAATACTTACAGACTCATCAGAAGAAAATAAAGAGCACTATTTCCCCTTGATATTTATGGTCTTTGCGGTGTCTTGTAAAGCAATTTCCCTGTTCCAAGTCATGTTTTTTTTTTTTTTACCGCAGCACATAGAAATGTACAACTATCTTGCTTCGACATGATTGTCACTATTTCATGGTAAAGATGACATTAGTCATATTTGTATGCACAGAATATTTTCATCTTTATTCTATAAATGGAAAGCCTGCTTGGGTTTTTTCTTTATTTGTTTAACAAGAAACAAGATTTGTGTTCAGTGCCCGTGTGGTCTCTGTATTTCCTGTAGAAAATGCTCGACTACCTCAAGGAGAAAAAGGACGTGGGCTTCTTTCAGAGCCTGGCTGGCCTGATGCTGTCATGTAGGTAAGGACACGCTTCCTTCTTTGGGTTCTATGCAGTGGTTGTAGTTTTCAAAGTATTCGGGCCGGGCGCGGTGGCTCACGCCTGTAATCCTAGCACTCTGCGAGGCCGAAGCAGGAGGATCGCTCGAGGTCAGGAGTTCGAGACCAGCCTGAGCAAGAGCAAGACCCCGTCTCTACTAAAAATAGAAAGAAATTATATGGACAACTAAAAATATATATATATTTCGCTTGAGCCCAGGAGTTTGAGGTTGCTGTGAGCTAGGCTGACGCCACGGCACTCTAGCCCGGGCAACAGAGTGAGACTCTGTCTCAAAAAAAAAAAGTATTCGCTTTCCATTGTTGACAATAATTAGACATGGGATTTTTAGTGATTAAAGATGCTTACAAGTGAGATGATATGCAATGTCTTGTTTTCTATCTTGTTTTTAGGGTGTTACTAGTGTTTTAATTACTTTGTTACTAATGTCTTTAAATAGTCTTCTCCATGTTTAAATAGGGACCTTAAAGGAGAATTAATATGTAATTCTGCATACTTGAAAATGAATTGTGTTTGCTCTTTACAAAGAGAAAAAAGAAAGTTCTATTTCATTTTATTTGGGAGCTTGTAGGCCATTTCTCATTTTTTTTCTGACTGCGTGATCCTTAACCAACTAATTTCTGATAATTATTTTCTATTTTTTGGAGTATTTAAAATTGTTCAGATAGCATTTGACTAAGGAACCTACACACACTTACTGTAATGAGCTATTCCCAATGCAAAAGCATGATTTTGCTATATTTCTGCATGTCTGCTAACTTTGTAACGCACTGTCTCAAGTTGAAACCTCTGAATGCCTTATGGTTGACTTTCACGTGGATCATGTCAGTGTAGGCCCTGGGGACAGGCTAGTCTGCTACTAGGGAACTATGATTGGTAACCGTTGGATTGAGATATGCTTTCAGGATATGCTAATACTTGGTTCACAATTTAAGATACACGGTGTTTAGACGTTTGCTCTCCTAAGCAAAAAAAATGTTCTATTAGTTCTCTAAATGTTTTACTCCTTGTTGTTGCAGTGTCCTTGACCTAAATGCATTTGAGCGACAAAACAAAGCTGAAGGACTTGGAATGGTGACAGAAGAAGGATCAGGTATTAATCACTTACATTAAAAAGATTGCTTGTTCTCCCTTCCTCCCTGAAATGAGTCAGTTATCAATTACCTTTCAAGCAGAGAGATAGAGTTATTTTAAAATTGATGAAATGCTTATGTGACCAATTTGAAAGTTCCCAATGGGACACTCACACAGGTCACACCCAGAAACCAACCTTTAACCCCTTCTTGTCCCAGCTCCCTTGTGGGCAGGTTTTCCCATAGTTGAGTTTTCAATAAGGGATAAAGGTCTAATAAGGGATACAGTTCCTTTGTTAGAAAACTATCTGTGAAATCATACAACACATAGATAAACCAGATTAGAGAATGTTTGACTTTCTTTGGCCACTTTAGCAAACTCAGACACTCAGAAACTTCTATCTCCTTAGGGTAATAATCCTTTAATCTACTTCTACTCCCTTATCTCCTCCCTTTTAGCACAGTGATCCTTGTCTCTCACATACCTGTATGTCTTTGCAAGTCCAGATTGTTTGATGAAAGAAATTAGAGGGTAATTTTTTTTGCTTAAATAATCCTGATTATTTATATGTGCACAAAAGTCATGATTCACACACACTTAGAGTTTTTCCCTCTCTCTAAATAGGTGCTGGTATAAACTAGAAAGTTTAACATGTAATACATTTAAAGGAGAAACAACCATTGCTGCCCATTCATTTTAGGAATATTTATTAAGAAAAAAAAATTATCTTCAATATTTTTTGTTTTGATTTGTTTTTATTCTCTTATGTTTGATTTTTCAACTCTTTCAGTTTCACTGAGGCCTTGTGTGTTTATCTGTTTTCGTTTGTTTTGTCTGGTTTGGAGTCGTCATCTTGTCAATTATTTGTTTTGGAACATTGATTCTTTGATTGGACTAATCTTATTATAAAAAATAAATTTTCTCCCATCTGCCATTTGTAGTCTTTGCTTGTCTTTCTGAAATATTAACTAATCTCTCTCTGTATTTATTTTTTATTCTTGCAAATAGGAAAAAGAACAGCCTATTTCTTATTATATCTGAAATTTTATCATTTATACGCTTTCTCATGCTGCTACCACTATGTGGCTCTTGTATTATTTTATTTTCTGCTTGCCGTTTGAATGTATGGGTCCGATCATCAAATATAACTCACATGGTTACTTAATTGAGTTAGCTACCTTCCAGAAAAAAAATCACTAGCACCACTTTAAACTCACTTAGGTTTTCTAGCCTGGGGTTCAGAAAGTTCTGGGGCTCTGGCCTGAAGTTGAGAAGGGCCCACCCTACACTTACTTAGGTTTTCTGGCCCCATCTGGAGAAACTGGAGCCACTAGAAATCTCATGGCACATCACCTGCCTGCCTTGAGCATCTCTTGGAGGTCCTGAGCATTTTCCAACTGTAAAATGCCTAAAAGTGAAGGAATTCTCTGTCCAAAGTCTACTTGCCTGTCTTAGAATTAGAAATCAATTTCATCTTTTCCCTGTATTTATGACTTAATGTTCCAAGGGCCCTGAACACAATTCCATGGATCATCCTTTGTCACTGGTAATATCAGGCCCCACACGGGTTTATTTCACTCAGCCTCCTGTCCTTTGTCAGCCAGATACAGACTGGAATAACATTTTTGAGTCTCAAATCAGAAATAACTTGGTGAGCGTGACCATTCTGATGTGAGAATGATTTACAACTCTCCCCAAACGAGGTTGGTTTCATTTGTGCATTCTTTTTTTCAACACGCACACAAAACAGTCACCCAAACTGATGAACACGTCTTGTATGTTATTTCCTTACAAGTAGCAGAACAAAAACAAAATCTCAACATCTTTCTTTTTCCCCATTTCCTTTTCTTTCGACTACTGTAAATGTACTATCCTCCCTTCCTCAGTCATCACTCATGAGCGTGGTAATTATGAAAAATGAACTGTCTTTTATTTATTTGCTCTTTTATTTGTTGTGAGCTTTGTGTGCAAACTTCATAGTGACCATTTTTTGTGCATTTTTTTCTTTTATCGACTGTTTTTACAAGTAGATTATTTAATTGCCATGATTATGCATCCTGTTATTTTTTTAAATTTATATATCTAGCTTTCTTCTTTTTTTCTTCTTTCTATGAGGATGTCCAGTTATTGATAGATTAAGAAGGGGCAAATAGCATTTCAGTTACGTTTTTTGATTTGTTTCGTTGTGTTTTGTTCATTTAAAAAAAATTCTGGTGGGCCCAATGTCTGCAATTGTTGTGTAAATGAATGAATCGTAGAATGTGTGCTCTGGTCTCCCTGTGGCGTTTCTGTCTTGAACGTACCGTGGCTTTATGGCTGCACTGAGTGGTGCATGGGAAATCGGTGACAGATCCAAGGTGGAAAGTGACGAGCTCGGTCTCTTCTTGGCCAGTGTGCTCTGCCAAGTGCCTTCCCAGTATTGGGAGGTCTACAGAGTTTTCCTCTATTCCTTTGAAAATATCACAGAGCAAAAATCATTTAACATAAAAACTAATTTTTATTCTTGAGACTAAATTCAAAGAGCAGTAGAAACAATAGCAGGTATTTACTCTTCAAACTAATATAATAACAAAGATGGCATTAGTGTTTCAAAGTAGTTTCTAAAAGACATTTGTAGCCTGGTGTGGTGGTGCACAACTGTAGTCCCACTTCCTTGAGAGGTTAAGGTCAGAGGAATACTTGATGCCAGGAGTTTAAGATCAGCCTGGACAACATAGCAAGACCCCATCTCTTAAAAAAATTGTTGCACTTTCCACTCTGAAGGACATTCTATGCAATGGTAATAAAGAAGTGATGAGGTTTTAAATAGTACCTAGTATGTCAACAAGACTTCTGAGATTAAATTTGGCTTTCTGGATATATGCTATTGCCTTAATCAAGAGACCCATTAGGAGAATATACAGGGGAAACTCATTAACTCTATTAATACTATACTGTTTTCGAAATTGTTTTAAGAACTCCTATACTTATTCTCTTTTGGCATGTTAAAAAAAATTCTGTTATGAGACCATTCTTTTGTTTAAGATTCTATGAAAGTTAAGAAAAGCCCATATCCCCACAGGAGAAGAAAAATCAGTCATCCATCTTGGAAGGTATAGAAAAGGCTGAAAACCCAGAATCTCTTAGTGATGTTATTGCTTCAAAACTTGAGTCTCAGATAGCATAGGCTTAGCACTGAGAAAGTAATCTGCTATATTTAAATCTCCATCCTAACCCACTGTCTTTATCAGGCTAAATCTCTGATGATGATAATGTGACCGTAGATTATATAGTCATGGAAAAAGTATAAACTTAAACACATGATGTTTTTGATACCCACAACCTTCCAATGAGGTGTAGCTATTACCCTGATTTTTATAGATAAGGGGACTGAGGGAAAGAAGGTTACTTAGCTTGTCCAAGGTCACACAGCTAAGTGGCAGGGCCGAGACTGAAATGCAGGCATTTTTCCGCCCACTGTATAATTTATAGATTCCATGAGCCAAGTCACTTCCCTCCCAGCTTTACATATTCTGCAGGGGCTTAAGCCATGTCCAGCATGGCCTTAGGTATATTTCTTGCCCCGTTACTTATTGTTCTTGGCTCTTCTCTGGTGTAGTCTATTGCCAATGTTTGCATTTATAGTTCAAGTTTAAAAATTGCTTTTGAACTTTTTATGGTTTACAAATGCTTTTCCTTATCTGGTATTGAGATACCATTAGGAGCTATGTGTTTCTTTAAGGTTTGTATATAGATTTCAGATTAATCACTTACATGTCTTTTTCTACTGCTGTTACTGTCATGTAAGTTTTGCCCTGGGGTCCTTGTCCTTCCTTCCTAAATTTTCCCCATTTCTATAAGAGCCTGGACCTACCACTTGTTAAAAAAAAAAAAAAAGAAAAAGAAATTGAAAAAGGTCCTTCTGCAAATCCTTCAGCACATGTGTTTGGTAGATTCGTGATGTGCTCGATGTGGTCCTCTCTGTATATTGTATATTCATGTATGTTTTCTTTTAATCAGATAATGAAGTTCAAAACCAAAAACCTGTATAAGTATTTAAAACTTCATTCCATCCTCGGATTTTTAATTTATTTTTTATCAGAGCCATTAACCTCATTATCAAATCATTATGAGCTTGAAAGTGCCGTTTTCCTTCTTTCAAAAGTCTTCTTGGACTAGAACAGAAGACACCGCGTTTTACTTTTGAGCATCGTACGATGGTCCTGGACTTCTCGAAAGCGAGATGAAACTTTGAAGTTGATGTGATGCCTTAGAAATTCTTCGATTTTTAAAAATCTTATGTCAAACATTAACTACCAATTAACCTTCCCCAAATTTTCATCTGTATCTGAACATGTCTTGCACTGAGGTTCTTACTGTTATATTTATAGTGACCTCATCAAATTTATGTGACGTTGAAGCAACAGAGATTAATTTTTAATTAATGAAGTAAAAGGATTAAATTGATCTTTGAATATTGGCTACCCTTACTTTTTGTTGTTATTTTTATCGCTTAATTATTTATTGGCAATCTCCCCACAAGTATAGTCTAGTGTTCTGCCCATGTTATTCTGCCATTCCTGGGAAATGCCAATGATGTTGGTTTATGGCACCAAAGAAGTTTTCTTAATATCCTTGCACAGTTTTTAAACTTCAAAGCACTCATTTAAATTGGAGTGGCTGTTATGTGCTAGATGGTGTCCTAGGCCTTGGAGGTGACTTAGGAGGCCAGTATTGTGTAGACAGACTTGTAAACAAATAACTTCAGAACAGTGCTCTATGTGTCTGTAGGAACTTAGTGGAAATACTTAACTTCCAAGGTGTGGGGGGGGGGCAGGGGAAGCATCACAAGAGAAGTAACATATAGCCTGATTTAGGAGTCTCTCTCAGAGTTAAGGAAGGCAAAGACATTCCAGTGGAAGGGAACAGCATGTGGGAAGTTTAAAGTACAAAACATGGCAGAGAACAGTGATAATATGTATAGTGTTAAATTAACCACCTGGAATTAAGTTCCTAACATGCATTGTTCAAACAATGCTCTGGTAGACTATCCTAACATTACAGTGCACAGATTTCTCATTTCTCGGCGGTGCTACTGTACTAAATAGAGATTGAGTCCCCAAAGATCGTGACCAGCGTTATTGCCTTCACGGAAGTGGGGCAGCTCTGAGGTTTGTCTAATGATAGATCGTAGGGAATTCTTCAGAGTAGACTTTTCATAATTTTCAAAGGAATCCATCTGTTTATCAGGGGAGTATGATAATTGGATTGTGCTTTTGCAAAATGACCCAGAGGCAGCATTGCATAAGGTGAGTGTCACAGTCTGAAGGCAGGGACGTCAGTTAGCATGTTGATGAACGGAATGAATGAAGGACAGTAAGAATTTCAGTGAGGATCATGACAGCCAAGAGGTTTAAGCTCTGGCTTCAAGAGAAACAATCCTTTTGAAAGATTTGAAAGCAACAGGATTTTTTTTTTCCTCCCCAGCTACTTTAATTTGTTTAAGTAACAAGATGTACTTTAATTCTGTTATCCTTGGGACAAACCTAATTTGTTTCACATAGTGGTCATTTTTGTTGTCATGGGATCTGAAATAGGAATGCATAGTGCACGCTGCTGTCAGGTGGTCACCTCGATTTGAATAAATGCACAGAGTGGAATTTATAGATTAAGTAAATGTCATACCCACAATGATTCTGTGTTTTAGAAGTTTAGGTTATTTGACCGATGGCCTGACAGCACTGGAACTTGACCTTTATAATCCTTTTGTGCTCCACAGATTTCAAAGCACTTTTAATAATCTGAACCAGGCCGGGCACGATGGCTCACGCCTGTAATCCTAGCACTCTGGGAGGCCGAGGCGGGTGGATCGCTCAAGGTCAGGAGTTCGAGACCAGCCTGAGCAAGAGTGAGACCCCGTCTCTACTAAAAATAGAAAGAAATTATCTGGCCAACTAAAATATATATATAGAAAAAAATTAGCCGGGCTTGGTGGCGCATGCCTGTAGTCCCAGCTACCCGGGAGGCTGAGGCAGTAGGATTGCTTAAGCCCAGGAGTTTGAGGTTGCTGTGAGCTAGGCTGACGCCACGGCACTCACTCTAGCCCGGGCAACAGAGCGAGACTCTGTCTCAAAAAAATAAAAAAATAAAAAAAAATAATCTGAACCACTTTGGTTTTCCCATCAGCCCTGTGAAATAAGAGGATCAGAAGATTGTTAAGCCCCATATCAAAACGATGAAACTTAGGCTCAGAACAGTGAAATGACTAAAGTCACATATCTAGAAATTGTTTTCTTTTGATTCTAAAATTGATGAAAACAAGTTCACCATTGCAATAACATATAGTATCTATAATGATTGTTAGTCGAAAATGAAGATTTATTAGTTACTGCTGCTAACTGTACAAAATATAGAGACTATGGCATACTGGATTCACAGAGACCATATGATACCGAAATTATCTGTTTACTGCCCGTCTCTTCCATTAGACTATGAACTTCTCCAGGTTAGGGACTGTGTTCACCTCACAAGGGGACTGGCATAGCAGAAACACTTAGTGCGTGTTTACTGAAGGTCACTGGAATAATACCCTTTACCAGTTAACAGCTGTACGACATTGGTTGACTTATCATAGTTTCTCAGTTGTTGATGATACTACAAAATGGGATTACAGTTAGCTAATTGACATGATTATAATAAATCAGAAATGAAATGATGGGGTAATCCATCTAGCACAATGTCTAGCACATTGAAGTCACTCATTAAATGTTAACCGTAGATGCATTTTTTTAAATTTATTTTTCGTTAGCTGAATTGTGATAGAATTGAAGCAGCATATTTAAACCATCTAAGCAGTGATATTAAAATGACCCACATGAAATAAAATACCTGCCTCTTCACTACTTAAAAATATCTTTAGCATTAATTCTTTAGTTTTGGCGTTATACAAAATAGATATTTAAGTCCTCTCAAGATCAGTAATGAGAACAATTTCCTCCATGGCAGCGGGGTGCTTTTGAGCAATAATTAACAGTAGACTATAGGGAATTTTTTGATGTGGCCAGTCCTATGCTTCATGACTCACCCTTTTATCTTTGCATTATTGTAGATATTGACCTGACAAGACCTTACAATAAGGAGAATGTCTTGGAGTCTATTTATCCTAAGTCAATTATTTTTAAAATGCATACTTGGGAGACTTTCTACTAACTTCATTGAATTTTTATTAATAATATATTAATAACCACTGGTAACTGATTATTAATTCATGTAAGTTATTAATAACTTATTAACAATCACTAACCATTAAACTAAGCTTTCCTGAAAAATAGGCTGAGAACTTCAAGCTGTGTCCATGGACATTCTAAGTAACCACAAGACACACCCCCACAGAGTTGTTTCATTGATTTTAAGGAGATACTTATGTACTTTTCTGTCAACCAATTGTGAGTTGAACAGTGGCCTTTAAAAGTGTGTCAACTTTATTAGATCTCTAAAATAGGATTTATTATTTCACTCTTAGCTTGACTATATAAGGTCTACCTAGATTATTCCCAAGTGAAAATTTATCATTTGGAGAACATTTTGGTCCATTAAAATCAAGATGGCTTTCAGAAAATATAAATGCAATTAATAAATATGTTTCAATAACCATATCCATCAGCTAGTTATGTTGGTCCCATCTTTATATGGTCTTATTGGCCCTGCACCTAATATATTAACCTTTTCCCAATTTAGAAAAATGTTCACAGATTATGAAGAGCCAGTGATACAGACAGGAGGGTACACATTAGCCTCATTTTATACATGAGAAAGGGCCAGGTGCGGTGGCTCACGCCTGTAATCCTACCACTCTGGGAGGCCGAGGTGGGAGGATCACTCAAGGTCAGGAGTTCGAGACCAGCCTGAGCAAGAGCGAGACCCCCGTCTCTACTAAAAATAGAAAGAAATAATCTGGACAGCTAAAAATATATAGAAAAAATTAGCCGGGCATGGTGGCGCATGCCTGTAGTCCCAGCTACTTGGGAGGCTGAGGCAGTAGGATTGCTTGAGCCCAGGAGTTTGAGGTTGCTGTGAGCTAGGCTGACGCCACGGCACTCACTCTAGCCTGGGCAACAGAGCGAGACTCTGTCTCAAAAAAAAAAAAAAAAATATATATATATATATATATATATATAGATGAGAAAACTAAGGTGCAAAGAATGAACTCAGCAGCAGCAACGATATTGAAATAGCTCCCCCTTTATTACAGTATTAGAAATCTCAATTCTCTTATAAACATGAAACCAAAGGAATGCCCTTCACAGTCTTTACATTGAACCCCGATGCAGCAATTACAAGTAATATCTTAAGAATGTAAGAGCACTTTCAACTAGATGCTACTCCATTTCGTTCTTATTAATCTTAGTTTCCATCTTGCAATGGAATTTCTTTTGCATACATCCCAAAATAGACTGTTGATCCCGTACCTTCTGCAGACATAAAGCCATCATCCGTCTCTGTTACTGTAACACTTATTTGCAGCATGGGCAATGGCAGCATTTTAATCAGACAGGAACGTGTTCATTAAGCAGTAGCACTTCTGTTTATACCTGGTATCACGTGATGGTAAATGAAGGCTTGCCCTGTACCCTCGCTCTCCCCCTTCACCTCCCTTCTCTTCCCACTATTCTACTGTATGCAGTGTGTCCTTATGTAAGTGGAGTTACTTGTGTGTGTTTTGATATACAGTCAAGAAAATACTGTGCATGCCAACAATAAACAAAACCTTACGTTATAAATCATGCATTGTGCAGAGCACTTTTAGGTACCCAGGTAAACTCTATGGTATTCATGTCAGTGTTAACTTCCTTGAATACTTTCTAGTAAGGGTTACTTATTTCACACTGAATATATGAACATTGAAAATACGTACCTGGTTTATCGATTTGATTTTTTTGGAAAAAAACATTGTAGACGGGCTTGCAGGGAAAGAATCAAGAAGTCTACATGATGGACTCATAATATTTTGATTTATATTCCTTTTAAAAGCCTCTGCTGATTAAAATGGCTCATGAACATGATACTAAGTCTCCTCAGTGAAGAGGGGTTAGTGTATTTATTAGCCTAAAATGTTCTCCCTCTCTTTCCTATCCTTTCATGAGCTTAAACACTGAGGAATGGACTTATCAGCCATGAATGGAGATTCAAAACAATGTGCTTTGAACACTTAAACTTGCCAGGTCTGATTTGTGTACTTGGTGATTTTTAGCTTTGTCACCAAATTTCATATCTTGCGGGCTAAAAGGGAAACGAGTACAGTGATTCTGTGTACTTTTTTTAATGTTTATATTAGTTTTCAAAATGGTTTTGCTTCCTAACCTTACCATTATGTGAAGCCTCTCACTTTGAAAGTCACAGACTGCGGACTGGTAAGTCCATCGGCTCTCTGTCATTATGATCATTCATAATTTTAGTTAAAGTAAACACATGATCATTGCATAGTTTTCTTTCTTAGCCCAAAGTATTTCCAGTCTGTGAAAAGTTATTATATTTTTTTAAATACATAAGTACATTCATTCAACTGGCTATAATTTTTTTTTTGTCATTTTGCTTTCTAAACAAATTTAAATTCCAGAGCAGATGATCATAATATTAAATAATTTTTTTTTTCACTGACACTTTATGTTTTTAAAATCAACTTTCATTTGTGTGGTGGTGCTGTTCTGTGTTTGTTTCCTTCCTTGTGTTTTTGCTTTCAAAGTCACTTGTGTTCGAGATACATTTAAACTGAAATACAGGTAAACTTTCAGAGCCCTTTTTGGTCTTCATTCTTGCCCCACAAATATTTTTTAGTGTTTGGTGATACAGAGTAGCTTCCATGACTAGGGATGTCCTTCTTGTCACTTTTCTTTCTTAGGCTTAGCCACCAAAGTCTTTTTTGGTTTGATATTTAGAATTAAGTATGTTTGCCAGTTCATCCTCCTCTGGAAGTAAAGCTTCAACCAGTCAAGTCTCTGTTTCAGATGCCAGAAGTGTTTCTTTTTTTCTTTTTTATAGTCAGTAGACAAGTGGATGAGAGAGCTAATTTAAAAAAGTGAATAAATATTTTCTAGTGATTGACAGTTTTCACAAAAATCCTTTAATTCTTTTTTAATAAGAGAAACTCCCGGCCCTGTTTTATGGAGACATTGAATGCTTTGCATGGAATCATTTGGTCGTACTCCAGGTACAAAGCAAATTTAACTTTAACATTTGAAGAGATGCAGAGATCATGTCTATACATACCTTCCCGAAAACAAGGGAAAAAAAAAAAAAAGTCCAAGCCTTTAGGTTGTTTGTGAAATGTTGCCAAACCCATGCTGCTCCTTTTAACAGAGAGAAATCTTGAGTTTTAAATTCAACTGTTCTTTGCTTACAAAGAAAAAGTACATCTATCTGCCAAGCGCATGATCTTAGGAGCTTCAGATAGAAAAGTGGCTATGATTTGTGACTGTTTTGGTTTAGAACAATCGATGCTAGATCAACATGCAAGCTGGACGGAGGTGGGGGTCGAAGGGGAGGGGCCCGCTGGGGTGGCTGGTAACCTCTGATCCGTCCACACTTCCCGCAGGCGAGAAGGTTCTGCAGGACGACGAGTTCACCTGTGACCTCTTCCGATTCCTACAGCTCCTCTGTGAGGGGCACAACTCAGGTTCGTGAGTGCCCAGACTGTCTGATGGTACCAAGGAGTAAATGTTTCCAAGCTGGTAACAACAGGGGCCAATTAGTTCTAATTATGCTTCATCTCTGGAGTCAACGAAGAGTTGTAGAGCATCACTCTGCATTGGGCGCTGGGCCATTTTATGTATTGCTTTGCTGCTTTCAGAGTCCTTGGCTAGCCATTGAACTTGAATCTTAGCAATTCTTCTTATGTCAGAGAAGACAGGTGATATATACAAAATATGTAGATTCGGTAGGTATCTATAGAGTCATAGAGAGCTTCATTTCTTTTCTATCACTTCTCTTTACCGTGGGAGGGTACATACCTCATTGTGTTACGTAACATAATATATTTCCAGTAGTTGTTTTTATAGCTAGCTCTCAACCAGACTGTGGACCCGTGAAGGCAGAAGCTCTATCTTAATTTTTTTGTTGTTTCCCTAGCATGTTGCACAGTACTGAGGAACAAACGATTACTGAATAAATAATCTCATTACTGTATCCTCCAGGTGGTGACCATTTTTAGTCATTCACATGCCCAGAGCTCTAGATCTAGGAATAAAGAAACAGGTGTTAACAACATCTTAGACAAAAATTAATTAGAATATTGATATCTGTGGAGCGTCTAGGTATGTTTTGGGGGTAATCACTTTTTATGGAAAATATAAATTATTTCATATTAAAACTATCAGATAAAACACTCCCCTTAGCCACAATGATTTTTCTGCAGACAACATCGTTTGTTTTGGAGTTACTAGACGTATCTCAAGAATGGAAAAATAAGCACCACACGTACTCACCAGCAAATTGGTTTCCCTGATCATCACCTAAGTGCACATTTGGGAATAACACCATTTGGGTGTCGGGCAGATGTGGGGGGTACGGGGAGGGGATGGGTGTATACCTACATGATGAGTGCGATGTTCGCTGTCTGGGGAATGGACATGCTTGAAGCTCAGACTTGGGGGCATGGGGGGCGCCATGGGACAATATACATAAGCTAAACTTTCGTACCCCCATAATAAGCTGAAATAAAAAAAATAACTCATTGTAAACTTTTGAGTGAGCTTTAATAACTTTTTTTTGGTGTTATGTAGATTTTCAAAATTATCTGAGAACTCAGACTGGCAATAACACCACTGTCAACATCATCATCTCCACTGTAGACTACCTATTGAGAGTTCAGGTACGTTGCCTTCCGTATTAGTAACAAATTAAAAGGGCTAGTTAGTTGACATAATATGGCAGTTGTTAAAATGACATGTTTTAATGTGTTTTGGTTTATGACTAGACAGAATTTCTTTTGAGATATCTTTGTCTTTGATCACAATCTTTCAGGAATTCTTAGAGCAGAACCGCCACTGTTCTCTTTGCCTCTGATCCTGACTTCTGCTTTTCTCGTTACTGTCTTCTATAAGTGGAGATTTTTTTCCTTTTATTTTTTAGCTTGATGGTATTTTAAATTCATTTTTATTTTATAGAGCACTTTTATATTCTCCTTCTTCTATAGTTTGGAGTGTGAAAGAAAGCTTTCCAACTATTACCGTAAACTTGTATTTCATAGCTTAAGATTTGATCGTTTTGGCTGTCCAAATATTTGCATTAATTTAAAAAAATTCAGCTTAACATTAATATTCAAAATGTTAATCAAACTGAATTGAAAGTGTAGGCCTGGCCGGGTGCGGTGGCTCACACCTGTAATCCTAGCACTCTGGGAGGCTGAGGCGGGTGGATCGTTTGAGCTCAGGAGTTCGAGACCAGCCTGAGCAAGAGTGAGACCCCGTCTCTACTAAAAATAGAAAGAAATTAGCTGGACAACTAAAAATATATAGAAAAAAATTGGCCAGGCATGGTGGCGCATGCCTATAGTCCCAGCCACTCGGGAGGCTGAGGCAGGAGGATGGCTTGAGCCCAGGAGTTTGAGGTTGCTGTGAGCTAGGCTGACGCCACGGCACTCACTCTAGCCCGGGCAACACAGCGAGACTCTGTCTCAAAAAAAAAAAAAAAAAAAAAAAGGAAGTGTAGGCCTTTTAAATAATGAGAGTCCTGTACGATTTGTATTTCCCTCATTTTATTTATAAAAGAAGCCAGGCTTGATATTTTAAAAACTGTAAATTCAGACTTTCAGCTTTTCCCTTAATCTTTGAGTATGTAAAAGCACAACTTTATTATTATTATTATTATTTTTACTTAAAGCTTAATGGGGAGAGAAAAGTCCATTTTGAAGTGAATAGCATCATGAAGTATTGCCGAAAACATATCTGCGATTTTTAAAATCATGTCTCAAACCCAAAGTTTAAGACATGAATTACTGAATTAAATTGTATTCTTCAGTTAGCCAACTAAAATTCCTTTAAAATGTAAGTTACCACTGACAACATCTTGTTAGTATGCATAAGCAGTCCAACCAGTTTCCTTAGGGCATCGTGGAATCCTCACTGGTGAAGTGTGCTCCAACAAATGCTTTGTTGGAGAAAAAGGAGGCCAGATGTCTGTAACCCAAAAAATATTATTCCATAATTTGTCTAATTTCTTTGCTCACATGGCAGATATCTAAATTTGCTCAATGGATAAATATGCTCTAGTCTTAATGAATCCTTCTGTTTATGAAGTTTATAGTCATCAGAGACAGAAATTAATTTTTAAAGCTAAGTTTTCTGCTTCTTGTCTTCTCTTCAGTTATTATTTGTATCTAGGGGGGGGGTTGCCATATTGTATGTTTAGGAAAATCATCAAAGAATGGGGTTTACTTCACAGATATTTTTGTTTGCTACCATATCTATTATGTTAAATACTTTGCTACGGCTGGACACAGTGACTCACACCTGTAATCCCAGCACTTTGGGAGGCTGGGGTGGGAAGATCACTTGAGGCCAAGAGTTCAGGACCAGACTGAGCAACATAGAAAGACCCCATCTCTACAAAAAATAATAAAAAAAAATTATCCGGGTATGGTGGAGTGCACCTGTAGTTCCACCTGTTTGGGAGCCTAGGTGATTGAGGCCACAGTGAGCTATGATGACACCACTGCACTCTAGCCTGGGCAACAGAGCAAGTCCCTGCCTAAGAAAATTAATAAATAAAAAATAAAATATTTTTCTAGCATAGATACAAGACTGGATAGTCAGTGATAACTTTAGAATGTAACTTAATAGTATCTCTATTTTCCAGGAATCAATTAGCGACTTCTATTGGTATTACTCTGGGAAAGATGTTATTGATGAACAAGGACAACGGAATTTCTCGAAAGCTATCCAAGTTGCAAAACAAGTCTTTAATACTCTCACAGAGTATATTCAGGTAAACATTTCAACTTTTCTGCTGTTTGAAAAATTAAAAGTAAAAAAGAGTCCACTGGTTAGCATTGAATTCCATAGAAAAATGCAACATACCTAGAGTATTTTTTGTATCTCCTGTTGACTGACACCAAGTCAGTTTTGGCCCTGTTGTTGTAAAGTTTACTTTGACAAATAAATGATCAGGAATGATTACTGTTTGTTTGCGCTCCAGGGTCCTTGCACTGGTAACCAGCAAAGTTTGGCACACAGCAGGCTATGGGATGCAGTGGTGGGTTTTCTTCACGTATTTGCCCACATGCAGATGAAGCTGTCGCAGGTAGATGAACTACCTTCTGCTATTCCTACTTGACAAACTGGAAACTGTAACTATTGGCAAATGAAATGTGATTTCTTACATTTGAACATTATCTTTTTTAGATCACTATCATACCTGTTTTAGTCTACATTAAAAATTTTTTTAAAAAATAGTTTATGCAAGCTGAAAATAGAGGGAGTTATTATTCAGATTTGAGAACAAAGGATATTAAGAAATTAAATGTAATGGAAAAATAAAACATTACAGTCCCAAACATTGTGCATTTCACAATCCTCATAGATGCACTTACCGGAAATTGCTCACTGGAATTTTCCTCCCCCTAACAGATAATTGAAGTAGGATTTTTGACCTGTTACAAATCTCTTGTTAAAAGGAGACAGTTTTTTTTAAGAGGATCATAAACAAGAAGCTGTTCTCAGTAGGGTGACTTTGACCCACTACCAGGAAATTTAGCTTCATGAAAGTCAGAAAATAGTAGCTATAAGGATAAGCAAATAAAGACTAAGCAGATTTTCTACCATGTTTTGATGTTAGCCTGAGAGTGCCTGTTGAAAATGTCAGCTTGTTGTTTTCTCACTACTGTGTCTATCTCATATGAATCCAAAAGATACATGAATAGAAAAGTTCTTAATAAAAATCTTGAGTAAACATGTCCCTTTGGTGCAGTGAATTTTGGTGGTGTGTTCTGAGATCTGACATATCCATCAGGGCCTGGGTATTTGCCCAGCAGTCAGGTAGAAGAAAGAATGCTAGATTTAAAGACAGAATACTGCCGTTCCAATCCCCAAGTTGGCATTCCTTGTCCCATGAGTGTGGACCAGTTCCCCCTTCTGTAAAGTGAGGCTACTCAAGCCTGTGCTCTGGCCTACAAGCAGGAGGGTATTGTCAAAGATAAACAAAGCTGGTTGCTAGTTCAAGTGGTAAGGACAGATATTAATCAGTAAGAACTATTGCAGCAGGGAAAAAGAGTCCAGCGTGCACTGAACTCAACTTTGTGCAGAGACGACTGGGCGTTTCAAAGGGAGAACGAAGGGTAAGAGACTAGCAGGTGAGAAGGACCTTAGTAGAGTCAGGGAAGTGAAAAATTACAAAGTCGTCATTGGTATGAATGCGATTAGGCCAGCTACGTCTGCTAGCTGGCAGTAATCAAAGTTAGGGTTCTGTCTTCCTCTAGAGACTGGGAGACAGAGGTCTTATTCTCAGGTGTCGTCTGGAGCAGTCAATTTTTTGGCAGCCTTGAGTTTTCCCAGTCAAGTACTTTAAGGGGGGCTAAGGTCATCATAGGGATGTAACTTTGCGCTTTAGGAACTGCATTCGTGTTTGTTCAAGTCTTTATAGAGCAAGATTGAGGCCTCGTTGAGAAGAGGGCTCAGAGGAGCCTGGCTAGAGTTTGGTCGAGGACAGAATGTTTGTCCATATCCAGTTAACTGTTGGTGACCTCAGCCAAATATGGAAATTTCCTTATTTGTTCATCTAATCACTAATGACATTTTAGTAAGGAAAAGAAACCAACATGAACCAAATTTATGTACTCCTAAGAGTTCTCATTCTTATGTATTTCCGTCATTTTTTTTTTTTAACATCGAGTGCTACCTAGCAATTGTTTATGGTTCATAGACGGTTACATGGTAGCAGCTATTTGGAAAGAAAAGGTCTTATCCTTTCAGCAGTATGGAAATTTAGCTTCATATGAATAAAATTATACTTTGTATAATTTTTTTGTAAAATAGGGTAGTTTAAATAAAAAGAAAATATTTCGTGAAATGTAAGGTTGTTGTGTAGACATAAATAGGATCTGTATTTCCAGGCACTGGATCTAAGCATAGTGATGTTAACACACAACATGTCTATGTAAAAGAATTGTTTTTTTTTTTTTTTTTTTTTTTCAGGTAAAACTTCAAAAGCAAAAACAAAAAAACCCAGAAAATTTTAGCCAAAGAAATGTTAGAAAGCTAAGTGAAATTGATCAATAAGATAAATTGTACAATATTGGTATAGGTAATATTTTTGTGCATTTTTAGTTAGATTTATAGAAGGTAAGTTTATCTCATATGTTACTTATATTCCTATTTTTTTCTAGAATAAGTTGATTTTTACATAATATATAGTAACTTTATGTAAGAAGTTAGAAAGAAAGAAAAAAATGAAATCTTTTCAAGTAAAGGAAACTTGTCAAATTTATAGAAGCACCTGAGTCTTGCCTGGCATTAAAGAATCCACTGTTGTATTAGTTCTTCTGTATTCTTGTTAGGTATGTTCATTGTCCTTGCAAATACTATAATGAATATGAGTCGAAATAAATAGTAAATGCTCTTTAATTCTGAAGGATATCTGTTTTCAATAAGCTGCATACTTATATTTGGCCTTTCTGTAGTTCTGTAATGCTTTAAAGTGTTTACTAGTGGCAGATCAGTGGCCTTTTTGTGACAATAAATGTGATGTTCTTACTGCATAGTTTTCTCATATTATCTCAAATGCAATATGCTAATATTTTCAGGATTCCAGTCAAATTGAGCTATTAAAAGAATTAATGGATCTCCAAAAAGACATGGTGGTCATGTTGCTGTCCATGTTAGAAGGTAGTTTTGATTTATACTTTCAAGTTTTCTTTATTTTTTCATTTTAAGGATCAATATGTGCTTGTCAATTTCCAGAGTTAGCAGGCAGAAAAGAATAAAATAATACTAAGATGTGATGAATATCTTGGATTTAGTGCTGGCTTTATTGTTCTTTTTCTCAAGTTAGTTTTTTTTTTTTTTTTTTTTTTAAAATGGGTATCTGGGTATGGTGGCTCACACCTATAATCCTAGCACTTTGGGAGGCTGAGGCAGGAAGATCACTTGAGCCCAGGAGTCTGAGGTTGCAGTGAGCTATGATGATGCCACTGCACTCTAGCCCGGGCAACAGAGTGAGACCTCTTAGAAAAAATAGAAATAATTAAGTACCTGCATTATAGACATATGAACATCAAATGAAATACTGTCTATGATAGTGATTTTGCAACCCTAAAGCATTGTGTTACATGTTCATTTTTAATATTAATATGAGACTGGATTTCAGTTTATGGCTGTTGGCCCCATTTTCTTTATCTAAAACATGTTGCTTCTTTGATTAATTTGAGGAAAATAAAGTCAGCTTTTGTTCAAGTATTGTTTTATGTGTGTCAGTCTAATTACTTTGTAAGTATGGTTTTGCATGTTTTGTAATCACTTTTTAAAACTATAGTTTAGAAATAATCCTCCATCTTTCCCTGGGACTCCATACATGGGGGGATAAACAAGGAGATATTCTTGATTCAGATGTCATAAGAGCTCTATATTGTTATTTTCTTTATAGATAACCAGTTTTGTCAAGAAGGTCTATTTTAAACAAGTGCAATTGTTTTCCCATCAGGTAACGTGGTCAACGGAACAATCGGCAAACAGATGGTCGACATGCTTGTGGAATCTTCCAACAATGTAGAGATGATTCTCAAATTTTTTGACATGTTCTTAAAACTAAAGGATCTGACGTCTTCTGACACGTTTAAAGAATATGACCCTGATGGCAAGGGGGTCATTTCCAAGAGGGACTTCCACAAAGCCATGGAGAGCCACAAGCACTACACGCAGTCAGAAACCGAGTTTCTTCTGTCCTGCGCGGAGACCGACGAAAACGAAACGCTCGACTACGAGGAGTTTGTCAAGCGGTTCCACGAGCCTGCAAAGGACATCGGCTTCAACGTCGCCGTCCTCCTGACCAATCTGTCCGAGCACATGCCCAACGACACGCGACTGCAGACCTTCCTGGAGCTGGCGGAGAGCGTGCTGAATTATTTCCAGCCCTTCCTGGGCCGCATCGAGATCATGGGCAGCGCCAAGCGCATCGAGCGGGTGTACTTCGAGATCAGCGAGTCCAGCCGCACCCAGTGGGAGAAGCCGCAGGTCAAGGAGTCCAAGCGCCAGTTCATATTTGACGTGGTCAACGAGGGCGGCGAGAAGGAGAAGATGGAGCTGTTCGTCAACTTCTGCGAGGACACCATCTTCGAGATGCAGCTGGCGGCCCAGATCTCCGAGTCGGATCTGAACGAGAGGTCGGCCAACAAGGAGGACAGCGACAAGGAGAGGCCGGACGAGCAGGGGCCGAGAACGGGGTTCTTTTCCCTCGTCACGGTCCAGGCGGCCCTGCTGGCCCTCAGGTACAATGGCCTGACCCTCCTGCGCATGCTCAGTCTGAAGAGCCTGAAGAAGCAGATGAAGAAGATGAAGAAGATGACGGTGAGGGACATGGCCACGGCCTTCTTCTCGTCCTACTGGAGCGTTTTCGTGACCCTCCTGCACTTCGTGGCCAGCGTTTCCAGAGGCTTCTTCCGGATCGTCTGCAGCCTGCTGCTGGGGGCCAGCCTGGTAGAGGGCGCCAAAAAGATCCGCGTGGCGGAGCTGCTGGCCAACATGCCGGACCCCACGCAGGATGAGGTGAGGGGCGACGGGGAGGACGGCGAGAGGAAGGCCCTGGAGGCCGCCCTGCCGTCCGAAGACCTGGCGGACCTGAAGGAGCTGACGGAGGAGAGCGACCTCCTTTCGGACATATTCGGCTTGGATCTGAAGAGGGAAGGAGGACAGTACAAACTGATCCCGCACAATCCCAATGCCGGCCTCAGTGACCTGATGAGCAACCCGGCCCCCATCCCTGAGGTGCAAGAAAAATTCCAGGTAAGTTTTCTCCGAGTCACTCCGGACTTCCGGTGGGTGCCATAAGTGAGCTCTAGACCAGGTCGCATGCTGGCGCCAGCGCGGTATTAAATATGGGACTCGAATTTCCGAAGAGAAATGTGCTTTTTGGCAGACCAAGCAAGCTAGCCTTTTTAAGGTTCTTCACAAGTTATTAAATTATCTTAAACTGTGGTGGTGTAAGCTGAAGGACCGACCCTAATGACATTAGTCAATGGAGCTGTCCGTCATTCCAGCCACAAAGAGTTCTTGAGTATTTACCGTGTATCTGGTAACACTGGGCATCGTAGGGAATTAAAAGATAAGATGTAGTCACTGCTTTCAAATTGCCTTAAACAGGCCGGGTGTGGTGGCTCACGCCTGTAATCCTAGCACTCTGGGAGGCCAAGGCGGGAGGATCGCTCGAGGTCAGGAGTTCAAGACCAGCCTGAGCAAGAGCGAGACCCCGTCTCTACTAAAAATAGAAAGAAATTATCTGGACAACGAAAATATACATATAGAAAAAATTAGCCAGGCATGGTGGCACATGTCTGTAGTCCCAGCTACTCCGGAGGCTGAGGCAGAAGGACTGCTTGAGCCCAGGAGTTAGAGGTTGCTGTGAGCTAGGCTGACGCCACGGCACTCTAGCCCAGGCAACAGAGTGAGACTCTGCCTCAAAAAAAAAAAAAACAAATTGCCTTAAACAGTTTATTAGAGAGAAAAAAACTAACACACAGGAAGCAACAAGAAAGTGATTAAGCATTAAATAGTATAGGCAGTGCACCGTAGGGGTTGCTTATGTTCAGAAAATGGAAACGCCAGTATGGTTTAAGGTAGTTAGATGACAGGTGGGACCTAAATTGTTGCTGAAGGAGGAGTAAGATTTGAGTAGGTAGACAAGGTAAAGAAGGGTATTTCTGAAATGAGAAAAGAAAGTGGCAAGGAGCCCAAAAGTCCATTCCTACCGCTGGTGCAGAAGGGAAGTGTGCAAAAGAAGGGGGAGGTGTTGGGGTCAGTAGACTGAGAGGCAAACGTGGCACTTCTATGTCAGTATGAGCAAGCAGTTATGGTTTGACATGCGGTCATATGGCTTCCCAAACTCATTCAGAGGTGATGTGTCTTCCTGCTTTTCTTTTCCCCGTTGGCCCATTCAAGGAACAGAAGGCAAAAGATGAAGAGAAAGAAGAAAAAGAAGAAACCAAATCTGAACCCGAAAAAGCCGAGTATGTATAATTTCATGTGTCAGCCAGTCTCTTTTTCTTACACTCTGTTTTCAGGAGCTGTAAGGGAGAATCTTATGTTGCAAAGGAGCCACACGATGGAATCTGCCATCTCAGTGGAGAGGCTCTGATGGCCAGGACCTCAGAACCTGGGCAGGCAGCAGTGTGGACACTCCCCTACCGGCCATTCTAGTCTTTTCCTCCTTGTTACATAAGGATTCCCCTTGCATGATTTTGTCAGCAGAAAAGACTCCAGCGATTGCATGGAAATTCCCCATAAGAGGACTGGTGGCCACAGTTTTGTCTTTAAAGTCATGCACGTATTCCTGTCCTTTTAAAGAAAGGCGGAAGCAAACATTGCAGATGCAGTTGCGTAGAATCCTGTGGAGTGATGTTCCTCAAAGGCTAGTCCCTGGGCCCCACCACGGAGATGCTGACTCAGCAGGTCTGGGATGGGGCCCAGGAATCTTCATTTTCACCAACACGCCTCGTGCTGTGGAGTACAATTATAAATGTAGCAATAAAAATAAAGAGCCGGATTTGAGGCAATGAAAATGTGTAACTCCCTCATAATATGAGATTTCTGTTAAGAATTGAAGCCTACATCTTTTCCCACATTTATGTAGTTTTATGCACACATTTTGAAAAATAGAAGAAAGAAATAAAAATTTGAGGTGCCTATAATGCTGCTAGTCTCACATAGCATTTTATTTTTCTCCCCTGTTGTTTTCTTTGGCCAATTTTCATTTCATTGTGAGTTCTTTGCAATTAGCACTATTCATTGTCATAGAGCTTGTGCTGTTGGGTCAGTTGTAAAAATGGCCACGTAAAGGACTGCTAGGATAAAAAGCAGGTGTATGGAACAGGGCACGGCAGGCATTTCCCTGGCAGTTCTTTAATGTTACAAATAATGTGAGATATATACCTTATATGGGTTAAGGTTAAGTTTAGCTTATGTATCTGTGGGTTATGCATGTACGACTTCACTTTAATGAAGGATTGACATTTTGCATCTAGAGGGTATCAAATGTCACTGCTTCCATTTCCATTATTGTCTGGAATTAATATAACATTAATACAATTAATTAATACATTTTATTTAATTAATGAAACTAATTAAAATTAATGCATGCCAATATATATAAGATATACTTTATACATGTGAACAATCAAGTGTATAGGCCTCTGATTTTAAATCTTAATGGCCAGGCAATGTTAAAAATTGAACATTAAAATCATAATTTGGGCGTCGGACAGAGGTGGGGGGAGGGGATGGGTGTATATCTACATGATGAGAGCGAAGCGAACTGTCAGTGGAATGGACATACTTGAAGATCTGACTCGGGGTGTTGGGGGTGGGGGAGGGGATGGGTGTTTACCTACATGATGAGTGCGATGTGCACTGTCGGGGGAATGGACACCCTTGAGGCTCAGTCTCGGGGGGTTGGGAGGGGCATGGGCAATATACTTAACCAGAACAGTTGTACCCCCATAATAAAAAAAATAAAATAAAATAAAAATAAAAATAAGGTATGTTGGAAAGTCACAGCAAAGGAAAAAAAGTCGTCTTCATTGTTATTCTCTTTTTCAATTAAATGTTTTTATTGCACAATTGGAAGGGAATATGACACGTAGATATAAAGATTCTTCAAGGCTATAAAATGTCCTCTAGATTTGAATGCCACAGAATCTGATCCTAAATTTAGAATATTATCATTCATTTTAAGAGAAATCAATTTTCAAATACTATACTATGATCTAAAATATTTGCTCACTTGCATATTTTTTTGTACAATGCTTGTTTAGTTCTCTAGTTCTGGGATAGCTCATCTGCCATTCCTTTATTTTCCCAGGGGAGAAGACGGAGAAAAGGAAGAGAAAGCCAAAGAAGACAAGGCGAAACAAAAGTCGAGGCAGCTCCACACACACAGATATGGAGAGCCAGAAGTTCCCGAGTCCGCGTTCTGGAAGAAAATCATAGCCTATCAGCAGAAACTTCTAGTAAGATGTTTCAGAATGAATATTGTTACTGATGTCATGTGAGACCATAATAATTCAGGCTCAGTAAATATTTATTGACCTTGTCTTGGGTAGCAATAAGGAAACCAGTTCTGTGTTACACATATGTTTTATTTGCTCACCTTAGTGTGTTTATTTTTTCTAGGGAATGCCTTTGGTCCACTGCTCCCTGTTGTCAAACCCATAACCCATTCATGCTACCTGAAACCTTCGATTTAGTAGCTACTGTAATAATATGACACTCGTAGTGTCTTCCTACAAAGACATTAGGACAAGTCAGTAAATATGAGACTCTGCAATAGATAAAGTAAAACATGCCTCCTGAGGATACAAGTTAATTCTTACTGATGTTCCAGAACTGTATTACTCAGTATTTCTAGAATATCACCCTTTTATATAAAAATCCAGTGATAAAAATACTAACTCAGTGAGCCAACTTTCCCTTGATGATAAGGTCTGTTCAAAATTACCATTCACATGGAGAAAAAGAAAAGTAAAATGAGAGAATGAAAAGAGATGGTAGTTCTTTGTGTAGCATCCTATACATTTTGCAGAAGTGTTCCCCAGATTGCTACAATACATATTCCTATTTGGAAAACAAGGAAAAAGATATAGTTCTCTATCTCTGTTTATATTCATATTGGAATTTTTTTTTTTTTTTTGAGATAGGGTCTCATCACTCAGGCTGGTCTTGAACTCCTGGCCTCAAGTGAGCCTTCCACCTCAGCCTCCTGAGTAGCTGGGATTACAGGTGCGAGCCACACCACCCACCCATATTGGAATTCTTAAAAATCTTGTTTGAAAGGCTTTTGTATAAATATGTGTGTGTATGTAATATTATATATATAATTTCTTTAAAGGAGGAAAAGGATAGGAGATGAATGCGTAGAATCAACCTACAAGAGGTACTAATAATACCAGAATTAAAAATTAGGAACAAAACCCCTCATAATAAAGCCATTTGTAAGGCAAAGTCATATTTAGCATTTTATAGCCCTTAAGAAATCAAAAATAAACAATTGAGAAACTCAGTGTACTCTAGAACTTCACTTATCAGGGAACTAACTGGATTATCCTCAGTAATTATATATTCTACATGATTATTTATAAACATGTAAATGTATTATGTATTTTACATAACTTAGGCAAATATATTTTAACTATTAGTTTTAACTATGTTTCCTTAAACCATCTTGTATTTTCCCCATATTGTTTAATACAAAGCACAGTGAACATGAGCTGGGCATGGTGGTGCATGCCTGTAGACCCATCTACTTGGGAGGCTGAGGTGGGAGGATCCCTTGAGCCCAGGAGTTCGAGGTTGCAGTGAGCTATGATTGTACCACTGCACTCTAGTGTGGGGAACAGTAAAAGACCTTACCTCAAATAAAATGCAAAAAATCCCATCTTTGGCTGGGTGCAGTGACTCACGCCTGTAATCCTAGGACTCTGGGAGGCTAAGGTGGGAGGCCTCAAGGTGGGAGGCTGGTCAGGAGTTACAGACCAGCCTGAGCAAGAGTGAGACCCCATCTCTATCAAAAATAGAAAAAATTAGCCAGGCATGGTGGTGCACACCTATAGTCCCAGCTACTTGGGAGGCTCAGGCAGGAGGATTGCTTGAGCCCAGGATTTTGAGGCTGCAATGAGCTATGATGATGCCACTGTACTCTACTCTGGGCAACAAAGCCAAACTCTCTCTCAAAAAAACAAAAACAAAAACACAAAGCATACCGAACATAAATGTTTTGTAGCTAACTCTGTCTGAATAATTGATTTGATGTGCCACAGTGGTTTCCATGGCTGCAGGTATATCTCTATTCTAGATGTTTTAGAGGTTGAATGGGCTTCACAATACCCTGTAATAAAACTGGCAGATTCCTGAAGAATATGTTTAACTACAGTGGTAAAAAACAAGCAATAGTTTCTTCTTCCAGCTCTCTGTGTCAAGGTTCACACGTGCTCTTACTTCTGCACAGCTCCTCCATTTTCCTGCTTCTCTTTGCAATCTGACTCACCAATTTGCATGCTCAAGACTGATCAGAGCCATGGCAGGCCGGCAAAGGTCCCTTGTCCCCCAGGTCCCTGTGACCTCCCAGCTCAGATAACCAGGGTTAGCTAACTTAGCCTCTATGACCCAGGCCCACCTTCCAGGGAGAACCAGTGTGGCTGACCCAGTTTGGGTGTGGTGCCAGCCTTGGTCCAGTAAGGTGTGGCAGCAAAGACAGGGTCCCGGGTGGAAAAATCACACCAACAGAGGTGGGTGTGTACGTGGAGGGGGATATCATTTTGAGGTGTTACCATTTTGATATGGCTTTGCAATACTAACCCCTTGGCATAGCCACTTGAATTGCTTGTGGACATCTCCCACTTAATATTAACACAAATACTTTTATTTCCACCATAGTTTATTTCATTAAACTCACTTCACCTCTAGGTTGGTTTTTTATTTTTTCCAGCTCAAAAAATGGTACCAACCATTCCCCCCAAAATCCAGACATTACCACCTTTGAGTCCTTTCTTTCTTTCCCACCTCAAATATAATCCAGCTGTAGTTCTTCTCAACTCTTCCCTCCAAATACATCCAGAGTCTCCCCAGTTCTTGCCATTTCTGTGTCTTCCAGTGAATCCAAGCCACCGCCATAAACAGCACCTCTTCCCACAGTCCCAAAATAACTCTCTGTCTGGACCCCCTTGTGTGCTCTCTTGTCGTCCCTGTCTGTTCTCCCACAGCAGCTGGAGTGATCTTTCCAGTCATAATCTGACTGTGTCAAATGCTTTTCACACCCTGCAATAGCTTCCCATCCTACCTAGAGTAAAATAATAATTATAAGATTCATATAATAATAGTTATTATAGATAAAAACTATCATAGTTATTACAATAATAAAACTAATAACTTTCCCTCTATTAACTCATTTAATCCTCAAAGCACAATTGTGAGGTAGGTTCTCTTGTTATCTCCACTTTGCAGATGAGCAAAGTGAGGCTACAGGAGAGAGTAAGTCACTTGTCCACATTCCACCACTAGTCAGTGGTTGAGACAGGCTTCGTATCCAGGGAGTGTGGCCCCAGAGGTCATAAACGGAGCCACTGCTCTGTAAAAGACGACACAGACTTCTACCAGAAGGCTGCAACCCCCTTCCCCTGCTCACCTGTCTGAACTCATGACCTCGCAACCCCCCCACCCCCCACTCTCTCTTCTTCCCACTGTGCTTCCTTCTGACCACTCCTCGAGCACACCAACACACCCGTGACTCAGGGCCTCTGTCCTCGTCGCTCCCCTCTCTGACACTCTTGCCCCAGATGTTCGCTTGACTTGCTCCCCTACTGCCTTCAGGCCTCTCTGCTCAAATGTCACCTCCTGAGATAAACCTTCCCTGACCACACCATCTCAAATAGCACCCCCATCCCCTAAGCGCTTAACCTGATGTGTTTTTCTTTATAGCATTTAGCATTCCCTGCAATTATGTTTTTTTATTTGTGAGTATTTTTCTTTATTCTTTGCCTCCTCCGTAGTGGCAGAAATGTTCTCCTTCACTGTTAGGTCCGCGGCACCAAGAATGGTGCTCGACACATAGTAGGCTTGCGATCCCTAGTTTGGGGTAAATGGATGAATGCTTTGTTTAAATTGTCTGCAAATTTCAAGTCTCTCGATTCAGTGACCTTGTCATAATTTTTTTCCACCTTCAGAACTATTTTGCTCGCAACTTTTACAACATGAGAATGTTAGCCTTATTTGTTGCGTTTGCAATCAATTTCATCTTGCTCTTTTATAAGGTATGTACATCTTAGTGTTTTAATAACATACAAGTATAAAACTGCATATAGACTGAAATGAATAGAAAGATTTCACAGATCTACTAGTGCAGCGGTCCCCAACCTTTTTGGCACCAGGGACCGGTTTCATCGAAGACAATTTTTCCATGGACAGGGTCGGGGGTGCGTGGGATGATTTCAGGATGATTCAAACGCATTACATTTATTATGTACTTTATTTCTATTATTACATTGTAATATATAATGAAATAATTATACAGCTCAGCATAATGCAAAAATCAGTGGGAGCCCTGAGCTTGTTTTCCTGTAACTAGACAGTCCTTTCTAGGGGTGATGGGTGACAGTGACTGATCTGACAGGAGGCGGAGCTCAGGTTGTGATGTGAGCGATGGGGAGTGGCTGTAAATACAGATGAAGCTTTGCTGGCTCTCGCCTGCTGCTGTGCGGCCCGGTTCCTAACAGGCCACGATGGTACTGGTCCATGGTGCTGGGGACCACAGTACTAGTGAACACGTCCAAACCTACTGTAAAATACATTTTAATGAAAGAAAACCTGACCAAGCACATCACTGTTATCTAGGAAGGCAGGATAGATTTGTTCCTTGGAACTAAGTGAGAAATGCCCCAAATGAAAAGCATTTGATTTGGAAGAGGGTTTACCCACAGTATACCTAAGCTAATTGAGCTGAATATCTTACTTGTTACTATACCTGGGTGTGGCATACCTGTATTATATTAAATTCTTTTGATAACTGAGAAGACAGCTTAGCCATCTAATTTTCTCTGCATGCATTGGAATGCTCATAACTTCTGGTTGGATTACAATGAATTTAAAAAAAGTGTGTTCATTATTTGCCTTTGGTTTTTGAAAAGCTATCTCTTTAGCCTTTGGAGTTAGTTCTTTCATTATGCAATGACTTCGCATGCAACTATTTGCTAAAAAGGCTGTGTTTCCCTTGTTTTTTGTTTGCTATGACGTCCTAGATGCAGCAAACTGACTGTACTTTTAATGGTTTGACTCAGGTCTCCACTTCTTCTGTGGTTGAAGGAAAGGAGTTCCCCCCTCGAAGTTCAAGTGAAAATGCCAAAGTGACCAGCCTGGACAGCAGCCCCCCTAGAATCATCGCAGTTCATTATGTCCTGGAGGAGAGCAGTGGCTACATGGAGCCCACGCTGCGTATCTTAGCTATTCTGCACACGGTCATTTCTTTCTTCTGCATCATTGGATACTACTGCTTGAAAGTAAGATAGTAAGGCACCAAGGTCTGTGGGTGTCCGTGTGTGTGTGTGTGTGTGTGTGTGTGTCTGTGTGTCTGTTGCAGGTTGCACTTCTGGGGAAGCAGATTCTAAGGTGGAAATTTCATGCATGAGGTTTATTGGGGAATGCTCTATGAATCATCTGTGGAGCAAGTGGAGGAAGCAGGACGGGGCAGAGGAGAAGTTGGTCTATGGTGCAGACACAGTCTCTGAAGCTGGGATGCCCTTTCAGAGTTGTCCTGGCCTCTGCATTGGAGCCTGGCCTTTCTGTGTCTGCATTGACTAGTCCTAGGCTGCAGGCTGCCCTGGGAAGGGGACGTGGCCTTGGGCTGTCTTACTGTAGCTTCCTTTCACATAGTGGACAATTTCACCTATACCTTGACCCTACAGAAGGGTGCTCCCCCACCCACTCTGTCCCGTAGTGATGCCGTGATGCTCCGTTGTTTTAGGGCTTAGAGCAATACGTTGCATCAAATCTATGAGTCATTTTGATTGCTCTGTCGTTAGTTAAGTATCTGATGCCATCCTTGGCAGAAATGTCTCACAATTTGTCACACTTCACCTAGAAAATAATGTCACTTTATCCATAGAGGCCTGCCAAAGAAGCAATGTAATTTAGTGAATAGAACCCAAGATAGTCTGTCTGAGTGCTCAGGGTTGCCTGTTACCCTGCAAACCTCATTATCTTTTCCTAGCAAGACGCCTTTTCGCTGTAACGCCTGTATTCCACTGAACTCTGCCTCTGGTCAAAGCTTCCAGACGGCACTTGCAAAACCAGGGCCCAGAGTCAAAGACCAGAATGTACAGTGTTCTTTAGAAACTCCTTTCCTCTTTTTCACTCCCTTGTTTGATGGGGGTGAATATTCTTGAATAGTTCTAGAATATCTGCATGTTCCTTCTATGTGTGCCTTGTGTAAAGTCCATCTCTATGAAAAGAGAATCAGTATGTTCTGGACATATTGGGGCAAACTGACAAAGATTTTTGCTGATGTTGAAATGAAAATTTGTCTCAAAATAGCATGTGGGCACTCTGAGCCTAGAATTATTAAAGAGACTTCTCAAATAAAGCTCATTAGTTTAGTAGCATGCATTTTAGAACATTGGTAAGATTGCTAAATTTTATTATCTCTATTTATATTAAGATATTTATATGTAAAAGGAGAACAATTTGGCATAATCATCTTTTTCTCTTTAGTATTTAAAAAATGATTTCATTAGTGTAATTATCTATAAACCCCTATGTGTTTAAAAATATATGCATATAAATAATACTGATTATATCTTCTGTATTTCCATAACCACCTAGATGCTTCTTTCTGCTTGAATATAGCTGATTCATATTCACTCAATTTATACCTTCCTGGAAGTACATGGGAAATATTTCTCTCCAAAAGCTGTTTTGTAAAGATAGGGACCACAGGAGATACCAGTAAATTTAAACTAATTTTAACACGTTTATTTTTCATCTGTAGGTGCCATTGGT
This sequence comes from Varecia variegata, assembly GCA_028533085.1. NCBI lineage: Eukaryota > Metazoa > Chordata > Mammalia > Primates > Lemuridae > Varecia > Varecia variegata. The sequence continues at coordinate 2,129,215 of CM052455.1, read as the reverse complement.
TATTTTTAAGCGAGAAAAGGAAGTAGCACGGAAATTGGAATTTGATGGGCTTTATATTACGGAACAGCCTTCGGAAGATGATATTAAAGGCCAGTGGGATAGACTCGTAATCAACACACAGTGAGTAAAAAATTCTATGAGTCATTTCTGTGCTCAGAAATTTCAAGACATAAAAATATTTTGCTGGAGTTCCTGTAGATTTGTCAAAAGTTTAGCAGAGGTGAATAGTAGTTACATATTCAGCCAAGGAAATCAAAAGACGAAGCACCATCGGCCTCCTAATGGATGCTCTCAATTTTTGGCCTCTGTGTTCTGAATTCTTTAATCAAAAATGGCTTTGAAAAAAAAATGGCTTTGAGTTCATTTCCACAGCACTGATGGAACTTCACATTCATTACTCAGTGTTCAGGGAAGTGTGTAGCAGGAGGTACATAACCTACAGCTCGGGGTTATCGCATACAAAAGCAGAGGAAGCAAAAAATTATTTATTAAGGAAAGAGCTGTAGCATTGAAGGCAAAAATATTGAATTTCACACTTTTAATATATTTGAGTTATAAACTTTCACTTGGTACCATCAGGCAGCCTAGCATAAAACGAGCTAAATGCTATGACATGATGTAAAATATCAGACAGAAACAAATACTTTTTCTATCCAATAATTATTTAGCCTTCTGGGATCGAGATCCAAATGACTAGCTGCTGCTCCAGCTATAAATCCATCACAAAAGTGTAATTTTCCACCATAAAAAGTGTTAATGATACAGTATTTTTTTAAGAGTTTATATTTACTATTCAAGAGTAAAATATAGTTTATTGTCATTCATTTTGCTTATTAAAAGGTTATCATTTCTAATAGGTTTGGGGATGATTTATTTATAAATTTTACATGTTTACTCTAGATGCTAAATGTTTCGTTTAGCAATTCTACCCATTAATACTAAGTCTAATCAAGTCAGTCCTTTTAAGTAAACTCTATGTGTTAATCAGGGTGCCAGAGTTATGGTTCCGTGCCATGCTCAAAGATTCTTTGGGGATAACTGTTGGAAAGAGATTTTTTCTTCATAGGAAAAAAATGACAGCTTTCTAGATACTTTAATTTTTAATTGACAGACAAATCTGTGTATTGGTATAGTATAAACAAATGACAAATATAACCATACTACTTGTTGATATACTTATTCTCCATTAAAGTATCAGCTTATAATCTTTTTGTGTGATTTACTTGCATATATATATATATTTAAAATAATATTCAATGTGGAAAAATTATGGGATAAGATGTTAACCAAATTCATTGTACTTTTATATGGATGGCAGGATATATATTTATATGTTATTGTTAAGTATTTTGTAAATCGAAAATGATATGTTATTGTTTATCATTTAAAAAATCTAATTTATTTCTGTGCTTTTCTATCTTTTAGGTCATTTCCCAACAACTATTGGGACAAATTTGTTAAAAGAAAGGTAATATTTCTTAGAAGGAATAAATTCTCTGTATTTTTCTTAAAGTGTAATTCAGATTTGAATTTGATGTGGTTTAGATGTAAAATAAGGTAGATACTGAGTGTGCTTTATCTGCATGTTAATGTTATTTCAAAATTGCAACAGAATTGAATTTGAATTTCAAGAATAGCACAGAAGAAATCCACACTCCGCAAGCCCCAAATAAATAGACATTGCTTCATTCCCCGTCCTCGCTCAGCTAGATAAACAGTGCTCAGTCCACAACATTAACAATTGTTGGCAAGAACTTTCTTTGAAATTGTTTGGGTAACCCAAGCTGACTAAAGGCTATTTTCCGATAAGACAGTTGATAAATCACTAGCACTGGTGTCGTCCTTTGCACTAAAGAAATAAAGTTGTTGGATAACAACAAAGGAGTGAATTTCATTTACTTTATATAACTTCAAAGATTTTTTTAATGGAACCTCATTCTTCTGATGCGGACAGCATCAGGAGGTGACAGAGCATGGAAAGGGACTTCAGGCATTGACGGTGGCACTTCCTTGATGCTCTGCTCTTGAGAGCTTCTGACCTGAGGGTCAAGGGTCATTTCTGCCCTACGTACTACACAGAATTTTAATGTGGACCCCATTTCTCTTGAATGAAATAATTTATGTAACAGTGCTTGTACATTGTGTAAAATGCTATAATCATTATTTTGTAGCTCCTTACTCATTCCTTGAACTGCACTAATTGCCAGGCTGACTCAATTCAAACACATTTCCTAATGAATTCCAGTGCACACCATTTAGAGTGAATGGCCAGATATATATCTTTTCCCCTCTGGTTCCACCAGTTCAGTGCTACTCAGAGGGTGGTTGCCAACTGGTTGCTGAAAATTTTTTGTTACCAGTCTAAGCAGAGATGTAAAGCTCGCACCAAGAATTTAAATCAACTACATCGTTAAGCACATTGACTATATGTATATACATACAAACACATATTGAGGTGTGCATATATATATATATATATATGTATACATCTCAACACTTTTTAGTTGAAAGAAGCAGTATGTTTTTGATTTTTTTTTTCGTGGTGCAAGATTTTGTCCCCTTGTGACTTGGCATTTTGAGTAGAATTGCACTCGTGCATCTGAGCATATCCAGATTAGGCAAAAACTTTGAAAGAATAATTTTAAACAGATAATTTGAACACTTATTCCTATTAATTATTTAATGGAATAAAGAGGAAGATTCTGAATTATTAAAGCAAGAGTCTCTCTGAAGGAAATTCTATATTTATAGTCAAATAAATAGATAAATTGTAATGGCAGTGAAGCCGATTCCTGGCTTTCCTACTCTAGGACCCAATTTGTCCTGCAGGGAATGGGAGTGAGAACACAGCCCATGGAGAACTCCCACTCAGACCAGCATAGCCCATTTTTAGCAAATGCAAAACAAATTGTTTTAATAAACCCCAGTAGTATATGTTCATAGGTTTTCTAACTACCATTGGTCTTTTATGTTTCCTTTAATTCATCTGGTTGTACACATCCAATTTTTATTTCTGCTAATTCTTTCCTTCTTTCTCTTTATGTATTTCTTTCTTAATTTGCTCTCATCTTTAACTTTCACATTGCGTCTGCTCCTTTCTGTTCTTTCTCATTTCTCGTTTCTCCCTTGCTTTCCAACTCCTCTTTTCCCTTTTTGCTACCAGTGATCTCTCCTCCTGCTTCTCTTTCATTGCTTTTCCTCTTCCCTCCATTTTCATTGCTGTTGGGACTGGCGAGTTGTATGGACCATAGGGCAAGAGGAGCTGTGTCCCAGATTGGATGTCATGTCCAAGCATTGATCGAAAAACACAACAAATGGGCAAAGCCAGGCAAATGCAACAGAAGGACAGGCGGGCAAGGAAACGAAGGGGGGTTGTTAGGAAATGATTCTAGTGATGGACACAGCATCTCTACTAGATAAGAATTAAAATGAGGGCAATGATGTGATTTCAGGTCCGGGTGTAACTGAAGAATTGCGGGGATCAGGTGACTAGGGGGAGTGAGGTGGAAGGATGGGGGCTGTGGCTGGCGAGCTGAATGGTTGAAATTGATAACCGTGGAGAGATGCCATCCTTTGACATCCAGCCTGGTGTCACACAGAAGTCTATGCAGAAGATCACTGGCTGGGGTATCAGGCATGACCCAGCTGCTTTCTGACCCCCCTCTCTTGTTAAGTTTAGCAACCTTGGGTGTGTTACATGAAGTTTTCTAGGACACAGTTTATCTGCAGAGTGGGATGGTAATAGTATGAAATTTACATATTGTAACAAGCACATGGAATAAAGCATAATTCCTGGCATAACGTATGAACTTGGTAAAAGTCACTGTCATTCCATTTCCTCCCATTTCTTACACTTCCACTCATCACCTTCCTTTTGTGTGTCTCCCTCTCTTGAATGGGAAACCTGGTTCCTCAGGTAGATATTCTTTAAAAAGCTATCAATTAGTTTAGACCTTTAGCAGTGTGATCACAGAATAAGAGCCATAAAGCAGATTTTTATGTGATCTTTAAAATGGAGCAACTATACAATAAGTATAAAAATAATTAGATGTCTGTGTACACACACAATGATGAAATTACATAGCTGTTCAAACCAACAAAATGCTTTTTTTCCCTTGAATCTCAGGTTATGGATAAATATGGCGAGTTCTACGGCCGAGATAGAATCAGCGAATTGCTTGGCATGGACAAAGCGGCTCTGGACTTCAGTGATGCCAGGGAGAAGAAGAAGCCAAAGAAAGACAGTTCCTTGTCGGCTGTGTGAGTGTGACTTCCGGTCTGTCCTACAGGTTTAGCTTGCAAGAAGAAAAAATTAATGTATTTCTGAACTTGCTAGTGCATTAATTTCCTTCCCTTCCATGTCAAAGGAACAGACAGATGAGGAAAACAGAGAAGGTATAAAAAGTCTACTTTTATGCTTCTAGGTATTTGGAGCTATGAAATGATTGGATTTTTTTCCTGTTAGTTTTTGAAGGTGCCTTTTTTTGTTACCGACATATAGAGCAAGAGGAAAGAAAAAATAATCATGTTTTTGTTCTTGATTTAATTTGCCTTTTCTCTCCTTAAATGCCCCTTAAGTCAAAGTAAAATACATGCAAAAGCACAATATATGACTGTGTTTTCTGATGCTTCCTGTTTGAAAAGAAGTTAATTTTTCATATGTTTTAGACAAGGGAACTGGACAAGGTCTATAATTAAAAATGTTCAAAATTCATATCCTTTTATTATAGTTATTGTATTTTTAATAGCAAAGACAGAGTATGTCTATGTCTATACTACAGTTTAGACATACCACACCTTTATACTGTTCCTTTGAATGTTTACTTCGAAATGAAGCACTCTTCATATAGTGTTTTCATGGCATAATGTGTTATAATTAGAAGAATATAAAACAGTTGGATTGAATTCACCTGAGATTGACTATCATGCACACATATACATGTCTAGTGTGAGTGATGTATATATACATACACATATATATAAACAAATTTGATCAACTGAATTTCTGGAATACAAGTAAAGCATTCATATTTTTAAAAATATAATTTCTTATTGTAGCCACTTAATAATTTTGCAAGAAACATAATACTTTCCCTTAAAAACATGTTAGCCTTTTTAATCTGTGTATTTATTTATAGTCACAGTCAACTAGGGATGTGATGATGACTTTGAAAATATGGATATTTATGGTTCTGTAGAGCAGTATTATTTTGTCTTAGATAAATATATTAGCTAGCATTAAAAAGATATTTTGTCTGGCCTAATTTATTGGTCATATACTTTTTACCTATTGGAAAACGTGTTAAAGCTACTGGGGTCTTTAAAACTAACGTGAAATTTAGTTGAAAAGTAGTTAGATAAGCAAATATGAACTTAGGTCAAAAATATTACTTGGTTACTTTAGGTAAACAAATGTATTCAAAGACCATGTCACTGTATGTAAGATGAAATGCAGATTGACAATCCTTAGGAACTAAGGTCCTTATGTTGGGATATCATCAAACAAGGACTATGGTGGATACTGAGTTGCCCACAAACATTTTCAGATCTTTGATAAGCAACGTAGAATTAAATAGTCTTACTGAATTACGCATTTTCCATGGCCACGTTTGTGACTCTAGAAAAAACTCTAAATAGGAACATTTTAGACTGTTTTTTACTGTGAACAAATCATTTTTTAAATTGGTGACACTTTCCACTGTTTTACGCAGTAAATGCTTGTAAGTTTGACCCCTAGCAAATTATTAAGAAATTAATGTCATTTATTAACACCTTGAAATATGGACAGTAAAATTAGAAGAATAAAGATCTGATAAATAATATTACTTTACTAGGAAAACTATTTACATGTAGTGTCTCTTCACCAAAGTATGTAGAAAGGTCAGGTTTTAAAAGTTTTCTAGCTTCTAGATGAATGTTATCTTAATGTGAACATTCAGATACAAAGACAATTCATGTATTTATTTATCAGTCAAACACATACGCTTGGTATGCTTACATTTTAATAAGTGGCTAGCTCCCTTCCTGAGGGTGGAATGGCTGCCAGCAACTAGCCAGTCTGCATACTTCTTCATTTGTGTCTGACCCCCCTCCTCCTGGCAGGCAATTTGGTTTTAGGATACCCCCTTGGCCAAGAGGGGGTCCATTCAGTCAGCCGGTTGGGGGGAACCTTAAGATTTTATTTTAGTTCACATTAGTTGTAAAATGAATGTGTGCATTTATGCTAGTTTTTATTATTATTTGAACCAAAAAATTATTTTGTCAGAATACAATTACAAATGTATAATGAAAGGGAGGAAATGTCTGATGTATCCATGTTGGTTCATTTAGTAGTTTCCAGGAATAAATGTCATATGTAAGGTGAATTTAGCTTATATTGAATGTTGGAAAGGAAAAAAGGAAAAAAGAAAGAACTCTTCTTAAATAACAGAAGACAAAGGTGGCGGTATTTTGTTTCGTTTATTTTCTGAGATTATCTGAAAAAGTATCACAAAACTCTAGAATACAGTGTCAGAGGAAGCTCTCAGCTTCCCTTGGCACCTGCGATACGATTAGTCTCCAAGGAAGTTTTCCAGTCTTGTCCCGTGGAAATTGAATGCTGTCAGGCTCCCACAGCCTCTGAGTCTTTGATTAATGTGCATATATCCACACATTCTTCTTTTTTGTCATTCCAGACTGAACTCCATTGATGTGAAGTATCAGATGTGGAAACTGGGAGTCGTTTTCACAGACAACGTAAGCCTCCTTCATTAACACAAAAGCAAATGCACTCTGATTAGAGGAGCGCGTGGGAGTTCTGCAGATGGAAAGATGGTTAAGACAGTTCTTCAAATATGAACTAATTTCATTCAGCCCCTATCTGAGAGAGACCCATGGAAAGATATGATCAGCCAGCCCATCTCTCATTCCATTTCTTTCAATAGCTGAAAGATGAAAATGAAAATATATTTACACAAGAAAAAGAAGCTAAGATGCAAATTCATACGTATTTTCATTCAGGTTTTAATTGGGCGATGGCATACCTCAAAGTTTTATAGATGTTAAAAAGAAGCTACTAAATAAATTTAAAAAATTTTAAACATTAATTGTGCTAAATTTAAGTTTCCCTCTATTTGAGTACATCAGATTATTGAGTTATTTTTCTTGATTGAGCCCTCTTTTACCAAAGAGCCTTGGAAACTAAACATAGGGCTTAAATATATATCAAAATACGTATTTTGATATAAAAAAATCACCCATCACTAAAAACCATCAGCTCAAGATTTCAATCTTTAATTTTAGCACTGACTTGTCTAGTGAACGTTAGTTCCATTCTCCTATTTGAAGGTCTGTGACACGCCCCCAAATTCTCCTGCCTCCATCGCCACGCCTGCCCCACCCAGCCATGGGCCCAGAACTTTGGGTGTCTTAGAGAATCCTCCTAAGAGCTCAAAATCGTGTCTTAAAAGTACGTTTTAGAATCATAAACTATCTATATATCTTGCAACTACTTTCTCATCTAATAATGGAAGCCACTGCCCTGAATAAAAAGAAGGCACCTCAAGTCCTGCTCTAGCTGGTATTTTCCATGTAAGTAGCCAGGGCATCTGCCAGGGGCAATCTTCCATGCCACTGTGCTTGTACAGCCCACTTTTGCCCAAATGCAGCCTGTCTACAATATTCACCTTGCTATGGAGTTTTCTTGTCCTCCAGAGAATTTGGGCGTGGGTAGACCTAGAGGAAGTCTGAAGAACCTTCTCGAAACATCTTTCTGATTCCTTGTTAGGCTTTTTTTTTTTTCCCCAACTGCAGTTTTATGGCTTTTGTTTGGCCAATCACCTGTCAACATGTGTTCAATCTTCAATAGCACAGTTTCTTCTCTGAAACACAGCTAGGGTTAGCAGCTGAAATAGAGTTCTTGATTAAATTTAAATTTCAGATAACCGAAAAGTGATACATTTTAGCATAATCATGTCCCAAATACTTCATGGGACATACTTATACTAAAAATTATTCATTCTTTATCTTTCATTCAAATTTAACTGGGTAACTTATGTATAGAATTGACACACATACCCTTGACCCAGCTGGCCACGAGGTGCGTTTCCTTATTCATCGTGTGCCCGTAAATTTTCTTTTTTCTCAGCCTTTGTGTTTCTTAATAGCCTGCTGGATGCCTCCATCTGAATGTCCCATAGCAAACTTGCCATCTTCCTTTTCCTCCATTCCTTCCCACCAAATCCAGTGCCTTGTCCAGAATGTTCTCTTTCTGTTAGTATTTTTGTTCTTCTTATTATCCAAGCTTAAATTATTAGCGTGGACTCCTCCATTTCCTTCTCTCTCCAATGCACATATTTATTTGCGTAATCTTGTTCCTATTTCTGTCCTCTTTAACTCTCCCTTCTAGCCTTACCAATTTCCCTCCTCAGTGTGGCTCTCAGAACCTCACCCTGGGGCTTGTCCCGTAGTCTCCTAATTTGATGCTTCCGCCTCGTACAAAGTTTTTAAACAGCAACTTAACCTGAGTGAGCTCACTTCTTCGTTTGTAAGTTGGGACTAAAAATGCCTATTTGCTAGAATAAAATGAGAGACTGTGTATGCAAATACATGAAAAAATTACTAGCACTTAGCGGGTGCTGAAAAAATTTTCCTAAGATGCTATTTTGCACAAACCATTATCCTGCTTATGAGGCTCTGATGGCTCCCAGGTCCCTGCGGGGTACACGTAGGTCCTGTCACTTGCCCTCAAGGCCTCCAGCACCGACTTTTCCAGCTTCATCTTCCAAAACAGGAACCCTCCACTCAAACTCAACTCTTCTTCCTGAGCAAACTCTGGATGTCTTATCTCAGTGTGCTATAGAAAAATACTATGTTCTTTTCTTCCACTTAATCTCTAGCTTCAGTCCTCTCTTGTACTATCTAAGCCCCCTCTTCCTTTTTGTTCTCTGTTAAAGATTAAAATACAGTTAAAATGCAGGTTTCCACCCTTTTCCAAAATGGGTAGCTCCCGACTCCACTGGCTAACCGTGCCTTATGCAGGAGAGACTTTAATGCAAAAAGTAGGCTGGGTGCAGTGGCTCATACCTATAGTCCCAGCACTTTGGGAGGCCAAGGCAGGAAGATCATTTGAGGCCAGGAGTTCGAGACCAACATGAGCAACATAACAAGACCTCATCTCTACAAAAAGAAAAATTAGACAGGTGCGGTGGCATACACCTATAGGCCCAGCTACTTGGGAAGCTGAGGCAGGAGGATTGTTTGAGCCCAGGGGTTTGAGGTTGCAGTGAACTTTGATGACCCAACTGTACTGTATCCCAGGTAACAGAATGAGACTGTTTAAAAAAAAAAAAAAAAAAACAAATACATTAAAAAAGGCTGAGTGCAATGCCTCATACCTGTAATCCCAAGCACCTTGGGAGGCCAAGGCGGGAGGTTCCTTGAGCCCAGGAGTTTGAGACCAACCTGGGCCAACATAGCAAGACCCTATTTGTACCAACATAAAAAAATAAATAATAAATAATCCAAAAGTGAGAGCAATCACAGTATTTTATTTTGTTTTATTCATTGCCCCCCCCCAAAAGTACACATATTTTCTAGCCTATATGAAGTTAATCATTTATATTAATTATAATCCAGGATATTTCTACAAATAGTATCAATTGTGTACTATCAGGTTTACCGTAGCTTTCAATGATATCAAGTAGTATTCGGGTTTTTCCTAGACTTACTCTCACTCATGTGAAATGAAATGTTTTTGGTTAATAAAACACCTCATATAATCTTCTCTAACTAGTATGTCTCAGCAAATATTGATTTAATGAGTGAATAAATGAAAATCAAGGTGGGGAAGCAAAGGAGGGAGGGAAAGTTGGTTGGTTCTTTGGTTGACTATAGAGCAAGCGTTCTCTACTGGGGACAATTTTTCCCCCCAGGTGACATTTGGCAATGTCTGGAGCCATTTTTGTTTGTCCCAACTAGCGGGGAAAACAGGGCCATTGTATCTAGTAGATGCTGCTAACCATCCTACAACGCACAGGACAGCCTGCACAACAAAGAATTATGCCATCCAAAATATCAGTTGTGCCAAGGTTGAGAAACTCTGCTGTCAAGTATTAAGTCTGTAAATTTTTCTCTTTGGAAGGATAAATATGGCCAGTTACTGTTTGAAAGGAGAAAAGAACACTGAACTTTTTAGAACTAACTAAATAAAAAGAAAATACACAAAGAATAAGCTGATACAGCTAATTAGAATCATAAAAACTTATGGTCTAAAAAGATGAAATAAATGGAGTGAATATAATAGAATGAAATCAGAATTGGTTTTTTGTTTTAATTAATTTTATTTTTTTAATTGACAAATACTAATTGTACATACTTAGGAGGTACATAGTGTTGTCTCCATACATATAATGTATAGTGATCAGATTAGGGTAATTAACATATCTATTATCTCAGATATTATTTCTTTGTCTTGGGAATATTTAATATCCTCCTACTTATTTAAAACTAGATATTATTGACAGAACCCTAGAACTTATTCCTCCTATCTAGCTAATCTTGTATCCTTTAACAAGTATCTCCCTGTCCCTGCCTTCCCCCTCCTCTTCCCAGCCTCTAGTATTCTCTCTTCTACTTTTTACTTCTATATGATCAACTTTTTTTAGCTTCCAGATATAAGTCAGGGCATGTGGTGTTTAACTTTCTACTCCTGGCTTATTTAGCATAACATAGGACAATAGCCATGTGTTCTGTTTTCTGATACGTCGTCCCCTTGTTTTCTCTTAATAGTCCTTCCTCTACCTAGCCTGGTATATGACCATGTCTGTACTCGGACACTATAACAACTTTTTTTTTGCTGCTCATCTTCTTGACATTGCTATGGGATTCAAGACCTTAAGAACCATCTTGTCCTCAGTAACTCACAACGGCAAACAGGTAACAGTTTATCTTTTTGTTCCCCCTTGCAGAAACTAAAAAAACAACAAAGAAAGCCAACAAAAATAAAACCAACCCTCAAGAGACAATGTACAGTTATAAAGATTTATTTGAAGAGAGGGTCTGCACCTCTTCTAAACCATGGGAATTAGTAGTTTAGAGACCCTTAGATAACTCCATTCAAGTCTTGGCCTGACCTTGGATAAATTAATTAATGCTTTTAAATCTCAATTTCCTTATTTCATAAAATAAAAATAATAAAAGTACTTACCTATCAAGTTTTTTATAAAAATTAAATAAAAACAAATCCAGAGACCTTAGCACAGCTCCAGGCACATATTGAGCACTCAGGAACTTAGTTTTTATTTTGTTCCTAGCACAAAATTTGCTCCATCTGATACGGGGAACCAAAATATGTCACAGCGTCCTTATACACTGGTTGTATTAGGAGTAAAACACGAGATGCTGCATTTTAATGTAATGTAGTATTTTAAAACTGGATATTCACGTACCTTTTTCTCTACTTCAAATTGAACAAAAAGAATAACGTTTCATACTTGACAAGGTCATACTGACTTGGAGGAAAACTGGTCTAGGTCCAGATAATCAACTTCTGTTCTGATGGAACCCATCTGTAATGTTAAAACTCTTCATTATTATGAAACATGTTGCAGAAGCATGCACTGATTAATTCAATTGTGATTTTTCAAGTGACTACTGGGTAGGAACACATTCTGTATTAGTTATTTAGATTAACAGAATCCTTCTTTTCCAGTGTTTTATAGCCCAGCACATTTTTAAATCAACAGCACCGCAAAAAACTTAAACGATGTCCACAGTTAAATTCACATTATCATGATCATTAGTTTTCTAAATTTTAGCGTATGATTCTTACATATGTCACTTTAGGTTCTGAATATGACTATGACATGCATGGCAAGTCGTGGGTCAGTGATAAAAAGTCTACTATGTTTATTTATCAGTCAGTTGGTAAATTGTGTTTGAGCTCCCAGTATACATAAAGAACCGGAGATGCTAAATTTATTGTAGATTTCAATATAAAAGGTCTGGCGCTACTTTTACTCAATTTCTGAATTCTTGTGGGGGATTATTCCTTTTCTTTTTGAGGTATCAAATTTTCATTTGCATAAATACATGGAACTTAATTGTCCCAACAGGTAAAACACACAGAAATTTATAGTGGCATTGTGCTTCATTTATAGAAATGAATTAAACCCTCTATTAAGATAATACGTTTTCTCCAGATAACTATGGAGTGATTTTATAAATAGTTCATCAGCGTATGCAGTTACAGTGAAGAACATAAGGATGTGTTGTATCAGAGAAAGTACACATAAAGATAATGCATGTTAGTTTAGAATTTCTGTGATACAACCAGAAATACATTTTCACCAACTTGGTGAAAGTCACGTTTTTAACATACACATTCTATCAAATCTACATATCTATTTTTATATAAATAAAGTATAATTTGGAATTAAAGAAGACCTTTCAAACTGAGACATTTAATTATACGTTGAGAAAGCTAGCCTTCAAAATAGTATTGGTCATTAGCAGGGTGTTTTTCACTCTGATCATTGTTTTATGTTTACAAAGCAAGACTTCTCAGTTTAATTTGTGTGAATATTTATATTAAACACTATTACCAGTTATGTTTTCCCAGATTTCAGAAGCAATGCAAATTCCTATTTAGTTCTAGGATGCGATTAAAAAGAAAAAATAATTTACAGTCCCCTTTACTATCATAACAAAAATGAGCTGGGTTACATTAGGAATGTAAATTATTTACAGAAAATAGACCTCATGAAAAGGGAGAAAGTACTTCATTAGTATCTATTATTAAATATTTAGATGTTAGAAAAATGAACATTTTAAGCTGCCTATTAATATTAATTCAATTTGGATGTGAAATTAAATCATAATTTGTCCATACTCTAGCTATAGCATGCATTTGTTATCTAATTAAATAGTCACATTTTGCATGAAATAGTCTGACAACTTGATGAAGAGAATATGGAAATGAATTTCCCTACTGGGGGTCAAACAATAAAGGTGACAAATAATAAAGTTACGGATCCCATTAGCTTCTAGTCAGTAAATCCAGCTGTGTTCTCGCGAGAGCACCCCCCCCACACACACACACAATGTCCAATATGTCAGTTATATGTCCTGTATTTTTAATACGTGTTCAATGTCACATTGCTTTCCAGCTCGTATTAACAGTTGGCTTATTAGCTGTTGTCGTATACCTGTACACTGTGGTGGCATTCAATTTTTTCAGAAAATTCTACAATAAAAGTGAAGATGGTGATACACCAGATATGAAATGTGACGATATGCTAACAGTAAGTTCATAAACTTTTGTCTCATATGAATGAAAAAAGTATTTTGCTTCTTCAATCTAAGTAATCGTGTATTTATTCTTTAACAATGCAGAATAGAAAATTGTCTACGTGATAAAAAAAAAGTTGGGTGGCTCTTTAAAGAATCAACAGTTTTCATGTTTAGTAGAAGGACATAAAGAACCATTCCTGTTGACTTTCCCCATCTGCTGCACAGCCTGATAATTAGTAGAATTGCTGAGTAAACGTAGTTTGAACTGGAAGGAGTAGTGTCATCTCTTTAGCCTGTTGTTCACATATTCCAGGACAGCAGTTGACATTATTTCCTGAAGAACATTTTGAAGACTTGGTTTTTGGTTTTCCTTAATGACTTTAACTGAAGTTACTAAAGTCCAAAAATACATGTCTTAATAGAACTGCTAGTTTTTGCTTTTATACCGAGTATCTTGACTTAAATTTCCTCTTTGGTCTTGGTTTTCAAAGTCAATGGATATGAAAGCTTTCCTATGGCTTAATATCACCATTCTACAACCTGCCTCTCTGATATTGGCAAATCAGAAATTACCATACATGAGATCTTAGATGGGAAGGGGGAAAGTAGACAAAATATGTGTCACTAGCTGAAAAGAGATGGATCCTTTAGTGGAGCTCCTCATGGAAATACCTACATAATTGGGGTTGGAGATGTAAGGAAAAAGGACTGACATAATGATATAACAATTATTCCAGGAAAAATAAACACCCCAAAAGATTGATGAGAGAGGACTATCAATATTACAAAGACTAATAATTAAGACAGTTTTGTGCTAAGGAATGATAAATCAGTGGAACAAAATAGAGTCTAAAAACAGATGCAAATACTCATGGAAATTAAAATATGATAAAGGTGGCCTTTGAAATCATGAATTGGAAAAAAAATTCAGTTAATGGCATTGGTCTCATGGATGAGCTGTTTGGGGAACAGTGATAAAAATGGTAAAAATGTGATACCTAAACTTGCTGTATCTTCAAAGTAAACTCTGAATGGAAGAAATATTTCAATGCAAAAAAAAAAAAAACAGAAAAAAAAAATAGCAATTAGGACAGAATTTTACTCCTTAATAATTTTTAAATGGGGAAAGGTCTTTCTGAGTATTACATAAAACCCAGGATCCACGAAAGCATAAAAATTATTTTTAAAAAGAACGAAAAGCAAAGTCTCAAAGACAAATGATAAACTGGGAAACATACATTCAAACACTGTAAGAAAGGACCAGTTTCATTAATTTACAAAGTCCTTGTCACATTAATAAAAAGAAATACATAAGCTAATAGAAAACTGAACAAATTTCATGACCAGACAGTTCACAGTAAAATAAATTCAGTGGGCTTATTAATATGAAAAGATGCTCAGCCTCTATCATAATGAAAGAAATGCAAATCAAAATAATGAAAAACCACTTTTTACCTATATCAGATTTGCAAAGTATTGAAGTTTATGTTAAGTATTAAATACATATAGTTTGGTGAACTGGTAGGGAAACCAGCACTTTCATGACTCTTGTTGGGAATTTGAATTGGCACAACAATTTTAGAGAAATTTTGAAATCTCTCTCAAATGTTTAAGTATATATATCCTTTGACCTGTCAATTCCACTGCCAGTAATTTACCTAAAGGTTTACTCACAGATATGCCTCTGTATGTTCAAGGACATCAGCCACTCTCACAAGTTAGGAATAATCTAAACTATCATCACTAGAGTCCTGATTAAATCAGTTATGGTAAATCCATCACAAGTATGGAGCTATTTAAAAATGAGAGAAATCTGTATATGCCGATACAGCGAGACATACCAATTACATTTAATTGGGAAAGAAAAAAAAAAAGCAAGATCCTGATCAGTTTCATGATACGATCCTAATTGTATAAGATTATACACATACACACGCACAAGAACGTATATTACAGATATGCTAGAATATGCATACCATTTTTTGGAGACATTTATTCATAGGAAACTGTTAACAAGAATTCCTATTGGGAGTAGGACCACAGATCAGGGGAGAATTTTACATGCTTTTCATTATGTGTACTTTTCTCCTGTCTGAATTTTTTAATCATATGTATTTATTTATTTCATTTTTAAAAGCCTAAAACAGTTCTTACTCACCATGCTAAAAAAGATCTTAATTTAGTTCCTTTCAAAATTAGTATAACTATATAAAGGGACTATTCCCTGGCAGGGAGGAGGGAGCAGAACACTCAGGTAGCTGACCTGGGGCAATTAACAGAACAGAGGCTGAGGTAAGCTCTGCTCCAACCTGAAGTTATGTTCTTGGCCCACTGCCTAACTGTTCTTGAGTCATTTATAGCCCGAATCGAGTCTTTCTTATGTGTGTCAAAAAGTTTTGCCATATTTAAAAATAATTCCTTCATCCTAAAGGATCATGAAACATAGACTTGCCAATCCTTCCTCTCTTTTAAAGAAAATATTCAGTCTTCTAATTACCAATTTAGAGATCTTCCAACAACATTGTCATTCTCTAGGAACTCCTGTTCTCTTTACTAACTTTTTAAAAGAAGAAAACAAAAATCTCAAAAACAATAAAGAATAACTCTCAAAGGAATTGTAGATTAAAAATCAGGGATACATAATAGCTTGTTGACATGAAAATTAATACTTTTTTCCTAGGTCAATATAAGATTTTTGAAGGCCTGGAACAAAAGGGATATTTTAGAGAGAGAATGAAGAAAGGGAGAAAAAAAGCTTTTCATTCCTAGGCCCATACAGAGCTGACAGCAAAGCAAATAGTGTTACTTATATGAAAATCATTCATCATTTTCAACACTTCCTGCCATTATTGCCATTCTGAAGATGTTTTGCATGACTTTGTGATTTCCACGGGACAGCCCACCTATATGGAGGACACAGAATGTTAAAGCTAAAAGAATTGAGATGTTCAACGGTCATTCATCCACAAACTCAGTTCCTCAAATGGAAGAAAATACCATTCCAGTTACAAGTTCGTAGTCTTGTAATTTAGATTATCCATTTATTTATCAAGTGCTTATAGAGCACATGCTGTAAATGATACTGTGCCAGGGATTGTCCCAAGCGCTCTATGAACAGGAACTTACATGTTAAACACCTTTCTAGAAACTCTGCTAAACTCATTCTAAGAAGCTCCTCCAAGAAAAAAATACCCCAGAATTTCCAGAAGTTTTGGTAGATCAGTATTACCTGATCAGTATTCCTATCACATACAGAATGTTTAATGATACTGAACTTTACAAAAATAACTGAACGTCATTCTTCAAACCTGCAATTGAAAACTTACTTTAGATGGCTAGTGGTCAGGGAAAAAAAAAACTCTTTAATGAAACATACTAAAGAGTGGAAGGTGTCGATATGGACATAGATCAAAATGTTTACCACGCCCTCCTGCTTCCCCCCTCTCCCCGACCTGCCCATTCCAGGCCCAGGGCTGAGGATACCTCAGTGACCCTTCATGTCCTCTTGGTGCGCTGTCCTGAATAGCCACCCTGCCAGAGCCTCTCCACCCTGTGACCCCAAAAGCGGGGAGAGGGGCACAAGGCCGGGGAAGGCAGCAGGCACGAGGGAGGGGCAGACGGTACTAACAGCAGGTGTGTTGCACACAGTGACTCCTGGGAAATTCACTTATATTCCAGGACAAACTCCTGACCATATCTCTAAATCTCAACATCCACCAGCCTCAGGGCAGAAAGTTGACTTAGGTTGTTTATTCGCAGACGTGGTGCTCAGTGAAATGCTGAAGATTGATGGAAAGTAGGGAGTGTCAATGGAAAAGAAACCAAGCTCTGTAAAGTAATTTTAAAGAGATTTATTCTGAGCCAAATTTGAGGATCATGACCCAGAGCCACGCCCAAGAGGCCTCGAGCAAGTGGACTCGCTGTGGCTGGGTTACAGTTTGGTGTGATACAATTCAGGGAGACAGGGGTTACAGGTAAAGTCATAAATCAATACATGGGAATCATACATTGGTTTGGCCCGAAAAGGTGGGCCATCTCTAATCGGGGGCTTGCAGGTTATAGGTGGGTTTAAAGATTCTTTGGCTTGTAATTGGTTAAAGACATAAAGCTTTGTCTAAAGGCTTGGTTTTAACATAGTTGCTGTTTATCGGAGATGAGCCACCAGACGTAGATTTGTTGTGTAAATTGAGGGCCTATAGGTTTGTCTTGCATATCCTGAGGCTTGTTAATGGGTTACAAAGGATGTCCCCAAGAAGGGAGGGGGCATGATGAGGCAGGTCTGACCTCCCTCCTCCTGGCAGGCAATTTAGTTTTAGGATATTCCTTTGGCCACGAGGGGGTCCATTCAGTCAGCCCATGGGCCGGGGGGTGAGCCTTAAAATTTTATTTTAGTTCACAGGAGGATTCTTTGGTGACATTCATACTTGTGGCAGGTAGTGGGAAGAGTATGTGACCTGAGATCTCCCTCTCATGCCACAGCAAGACCCTGCGACATCCCAATCTTTCCTACCACCACGTAGTCATCATAGCTGACTGTAACCACAGCAAGCTTCCATGACTGCGTTTCGAACCTCACTCTCAGCGTGTGTTTCCATTGCTTTTGTTAATTTTGTTTAGGAAGACAACTGCCTTCACCTGGTTGATTTTGCCCAATTACGCATGACATGAATACAGAGGATGAGAAATTTGCCTCATATTCAGATGAGGAAATAAGGCCTCTTGATGTTTTGAACTATGGACTTACCTAGAACCTCGACTGTCTTAAGTTTGAGGGATTTCTGTCCTCACAGCTGAGACTGTCTGTGACCAGCTGTGTCTGTGTGAGGAGTCTGTGTGGCTTGGCAGAAGCTCATATCCTGCCGCTTGTCCTTAAAAACTCTCCCACTGGAGGCCCCATCACCTAGATTAACCTTATATTTTAGAGTCCAAACCCACCCCCCTTTTGATTTGCTTTCTACTAGTCCTTGCGCCGAGGCTTCCTTAAAAAGCCAACAAAATTTACAATGTAATTGATCACCTCCAGCAGCGCCGCTCTTTCAAGGTGGAAGCTTAGGGAAACCAGCCAGCCGGCATTCCTGTGGAATAGGAAATGGAAAGATTTCATTTCTTTAGTTCTCAAAAGATAATCCCTCCTGAATGATGGTCTCTTTAGCATTTCCTTTGCACAGGGTGAAGTCTGTATTCTCTCTTGAGATCAATTTTCCTCACTTACGTCATATTTTATCGGCTTCTTGCTGAATTTCCACTGCCTTTGTTGTTCCAGGTTGGTTCCCTGGGTCCGAGGAAACGTTTTAGGTTTCCAGAAAGAGGCCATTCACCCTCCTGTTCTCTGTAATCTACAGCAGGTGGCGGCGTAGCTGCAGTTTTGTAGACGCCCCGATTCACACAGGGATTCGATTTGATTTTTTTCCTCCCCGGGATTATGGCGTTTTGAGTCTAATTAAACCGGCAGTATCCTGGTAGAATTTGAACCTCCTCGACAAGAATGTAGGAGGAGAAAGTGAAAAATGATCTAAAGTGCAGGGTGAAAAGATGACTGTCGCTCGATAGCCAGGGAGACTGACTGGCCTTACATAAGAATGTTCGTCTGAAAAAGAAGTGGGAGCACCAGGGCAGCTCTTTATAAATAAATGCACAGGGCTGCTCGGCCACCCACACCCCCTGGACCAGAGGCTGCAGGGAAGGTATCGAGAACGATGCATTTTTGGGGAAAAAAAAGCTTTCCAGGTGATTAAGATAAAAGGTGCACTCTTAGAGGAGTAAACCTGCGTAGGTAATTAGGTAATTGTTCTAAATTACCTCCCTTAATTGTTCTCACTTATTTTACTCTCTTCCTTTTTTTTTCTTTTTTTGCCAAGATAAAGGTCTCATGCGTATCTTCACCAATCCCCCAGAAACTGGCCCTCGTTGTTTCCTAAAGGCAACATTAACAGTGATCAACCCCAGAAGGAACAGGTGTAGGAGATGGAGGAAGGGAGAGGCGGTTGAATCTAAAATCTTGATAATTACCAACTGCCTGTTCTCAGTTTGTGTAGGACCAGGCACCTTCCTTCCTCGTTACTTCGAGTCGTACATCTTTTTGTCTGGCAGAACTTCTTTCCACCTCCAGCTCTTAGTGTCAGGTTAGGCTGATGCTACGGAGAGAAAAGGTGGATGAAAGGATTTGCATTTGCAGAAGGATAATTTGGGGGCTGAAAGCCAGACAGCTGTGTGTGAGTAGGCACGCACCAGGGCTGCCTCTTCCACTGCCACGGTTGTCGGCGTGCTACGCCTGGGGCTGACCAGGTAGTAAAGGAGGACGCTGGGAAAATCAGGGTCAGTATCCCACATGTGAACTGTGCATTTTATTCTTTTTAAATTTTGGTAATTTATTAAGCCGAAATAATCAAATGCACCTGCATCTTTTCAACATGGCCATAAGTCTGCTATTGAACTCTGCTAGAATCCCTTCATCAAAAATGCTTATAGGAGCCAGGCACAGTGCCTCATGCCTGTAATCCTAACACTTTGTGATCACTTGAGGTCAGGAGTTCAAGACCAGCCTGGGCAACATACCAAGACCCTCAACAAAAAAATTTTTAAAAACTAGCAAGGTGTGGTGGCTTGTGCCTGTAGTCCCAGCTACTTGGGAGGCTAAGGCAGGAAGATTGAGCCTAGGAGTTTGAGGTTACAGTGAGCTATGATCGTGCCACTGCACTCTAGCCTGGGCAACAGAGTGAGACTGTCTTTAAAAAAAAAAAAAAATGTGTGGCACAAAGAATTCAAACACTATTCAGGAGTATAGAGTAGAAATAAAATTCCCTCCTTCCCCACAC